>JAOXNO010000020.1:77331493-77368736 GCA_028565335.1 Limnodromus scolopaceus | reverse complement strand
CCTCAGACCTCTTTTTGCATGTGAAAATCCTAGAACACACATAGATATTCAGCTCATATCTGTGCTTTTCTATTGTTCATGAAAAGAGAAAGCTATGTACACAGGAAGAGTATCAACTGACCTAAGTGATACTCATTGTGCAGGTTCAACAACGACAGTCCCCTGAAAAACTTGAGGGTGTTACCCAAAGGATTAAGTTTATAGTCTTCATATTATTTGCAAATTTTGTCGTTGAAACAACTCTCTAAGTCATGATCAAAAATCCTGTGTATTGTATCCCTCAAAGGCAACAGAAAGCACACTTTTATTTACAACTCAAATAGAAATACAGTTACTATTTTTTCCTATAGCATTGATCAGCCCACTCGCTCATGATTGCCTGAGTAGGTCTGAACTGACTAAATACCACTTGAAAGCAAAGACTTTTGAACTGAAGAGCATAGTACAATATAAAATCATTTCTTTCCATGATTGCAACTTTCTTCATTTGTCTGAAGCTCTGCCTACTTTATATCACATCAAAAAGTCCTCAGCAAACAGGCTCATATGAGTTATGAAGCTGAACACCACTGATATCAGGGTCTTGAACACTTGTGGTTCCTGGTACACACAGTAAAATGCTGTAACAAGTTGTCGTCTTGATTACCTTTACCTATGGTGGAAATAGAAAGCTCCAGTGACAGAATCCAGAGCAAACTTTACAGGATATTTCATATATATGTAATATGACTATATGGTCAGTAATAATGCAGTTGTAAAGCTTTCAGAGTATTTGTCCTGTGTACTCCTACTAATATGCCAAAATATGCCAAAAAACGATTATGATTCACCGTGAATTATCTTTGTATTGTACTCCATACACTTTACAAGTCTCTAGTCGTGGAAAAACTAGTAAAATTAAGTTTCGTGAGCATCTTCATGAGGCCAAAAATTCACTGAAAAATTACAATTAATTCCACTATAAATACATTTTTATTCCATTTATGCACACAGCTCTTTTTATAGCTGTTAAACCTCCTCTCTTTCCCCTTTTTAAACACTACTGAAACTGTCAGGAACTACATTTTACATTTCAGCAATCATTGCATACACATCATGATTCCTAGAATTTAAAATGGAATTGTTGATGGTTCAGATACTGTTAAACTGTCATTAGTTTTGAAAAGTATGTAATTTGTCATTTTGGAAGAAATGACAGTACCTTCACGTGTACAACATGCTTTTAAACTTCCTCTCTCTAATTTCAAAATGCCAGTATTATACTCTGCTTCAAGAGAGGTATTTTTAAGGCTTGCAGGTTGGCTTGTCACAGAGCGATCTGTCAGGTAGTATTTTGTCTTCATTAAGGTTTATTCACATAAAGTGATTGGCTTGTCCGTGGTATTCCCCAAAGATAATACATTCTGTCTTACCTGATGGTAACGAGGCCCGTGTTAAATTTTCACTTTCCTCATCAGTGCTGCCATCATAGTCATTTTCTCTCGCTGTACCCATCTGTCTGGAAGCTGCACTATCCCTAGGAAAAAGAAAAAAAAAGGAAAAAATATGACATCTTTGCCATCTATTATTCCCGCAAAAAAATTATAATTATTAGGTAATGCAAGCTGATACATGACACATACATACTCAACATAGAGTCTCCATGCTGAATAGCTTAGCATATTCAGATCCAAGGACAGTCAATAAAAGGTAAGTTAAGATACAAATAAGTAGGATAAAAATAGCAAACAAATTAAGGTATGTTGTAGCATTAGAATGACCCATCTTCTCCGGATATTTTTGAAATAAAAAACACATGAAAACATTTAGATTTAGGTATTCTCATTTCCCAAAGCACAAAAGGAATCAAATAATTCAGGGAGAATGCATAAGTACCACCTATGGAAATGGCAGAGACATACTCTGATTGGAAAATCAACTGCAATCTAACAGAAAAAAGAAGAGGACAGATTAATTGAATATTTAGTTTTTGTCTACAGCATCCAAGGCGCTATGCTGCTATTTGCAGTGACACTAACAGAATTGTTTTGGATAACCAAGCACTTAGCCAGGAAGAATTGTCACTCACTGTTAAAGCCAAAGAAATGGAAACTAAACTAAAATACGCATCAGGTATGATACCAAGTAATTCAGGGAAATTTGGAAATACCTTGTACATTTGGCATCTGCTGGAGATTCTTTAGCTTCGTTCAACAACTTCTGTAAATTTCTTATCTTTGCCTTCTTTTCATTCAGCACCAAAATAAACCGGTTATAGAGATCTGCCTCTAGTTCTTCTTTAGCTTCCACGCATTTTTCCAGCCTACAACGTAAAATTAACTGTTACAATATTCCTTTTCAATATTCCATGTTTCCTGGGAGAAAACTCTGTAGTGAGGTCAGCCTTCCTATTACAGGAATCTCCATACCAAACCGTGCACAACTAGTTCAGCATCCTGTGTTTGAAACAGGCCAAAAGAAGGTTTTTGTCACAGAGAAGTGAAATGAACTCTGCTACCAAAAGAGGAATGTTTCCAATGGGAAAGCTTTCTCTTCATGCTTTTTTTTTTGACAGGTTCTTGCACACATGCAGCTGAGACAACTAAAATTTAAACAGGCAAGCGTTCTTTAGTTTCAATGCTGAATTGACCATAATGGGCATAACTTAGCAGGATACGCATAATGAGATTACAAATAGATATGATTAAGCTTGACAGGTCCCAGATCAGGACCACACACTCTGACTTGCAATATATTTGAACAGGGAAAAAAAACCCACCAAAAACAAAACCCAAGAAATAGGCAACTGCAGTCCAACATGGGCTGAGATGACCACCAAATACTTTGAGCAACCACGACTGCTCCAGAACTCTTTCCCTGCCAGAATTCCCCAGGCAGACACAGGTGATACAGGCCTTTGACTGACTATTTTCTAGAAAAGTCTTGCCCGTCTTGTTCTGGTGAGCTGGCGAGGTACAGAAACCAGCTCCTGGCAAAGCTCAACAGGACGCTGCAGGAACTTCTGAAGGCAACTGTAGTCCCTCACAGGCTTTCAGACAAATACAATGCCAATTGTATTTGCTAATACAACTCCATTTTGAATTACACAGGTAAAAAGCAGAGATCTTGGTACACTTGCAGCCACCATTAGGCAGATATTTTAATTATTTTTCCCCTGGAACAATCACAATTACTTGGCAGAGGACTAAACACAATATATAAAAAATGTTTTAAAAGCTCTTAGTTAACATCTTCAGAGTAAAATATTCTTCAGATTTTTAAAGGTTTATTGTGCACCTGTAGGTAGGTGAATATCAATAAAATGAAACACAGCGGAAATATAAAATTAAGAATATGGATGTACACTGTCTCATAATCAAAGCAAAACTAGCATATAAGCAAACATGAGCACAATAAATGAAGTGACTTATAGCAAATGAGATCCTATATTTACTTCTTGTATTTCATAATTTTTTAGTACTTGGGTCAAACCACAAACATTTTAATAGCTGTGTTCATAACAAGCAAATAAACATTTTGATAATCTTATTGATCACAGTAACTACAGTATTATAGCAACTGGTCATAATTTAAACAACATTCTTTTCACTAACCTGTGCAAGGTGATAAAAAAGTTTAGAAGGCTTCCTTTGTTATTAAACCCAAACACATAACAGTTTTTAAAAATATTAATTTCTAAGGTAGGAAATTTCAACAGACTTCCTATATAAATACTGATTATTTCGTTCATAGATCAAAACCATATATGATGTAAGAAGAACAACAATAGAAAATAATCTCATGAAGTATTAAGTCTACTGTGCAATGCTTTAGGGATATACTTGATAGTTGATAAATAATTCATCTAATTTAAATGCAAATAGCAGAACATCATTACCATATAGATCGGTTCAATAATTCCTAAATGAAAGATCATATGTACTAATCAAATACCAGGAGACTTTCCACCTACAAAAGGAAAGTTAACCATTTAGTGGGGAACAAAAGGACAATTCACAAGGAACCATAAATGCTAATACAGGGTTCAGAAGTGCTTTGACCAGCTCACGGAAGGAGAGGTGAGGACAGGAATTGCTTTCTGCTTATCGAGTAGAATTCAGCCATTAAAAAAAAAAGATTTTAAAAAAATAATAAATACAGCTGTTGGGGAAAATTGCCATTTACATGCTTGAATTTATTTATCTCACATAAAAGTGGAAAAAAAGGATTTTTTTTGTAAAATAAAGTAATCTCATCTGTATCAAATCCTATAGAAAAGTCCCCGCTCCTATACACAAAACAGTATTAACTAAAGAAAGTGCTTACTACAGTCCCTTTATTTTGCCAATGGACTGGTTTGTGTCAGAGCAGCTGAGGTTGGTTGAAATAGTTACACTGAGACATTTTGCTGACTTGGCCAAAAAGGTGTCATATCAGATAACTTCAGTGGGGCTCTCGAATGCTGCAAAGACGTCCACTGATGAAAATCCACATAACTGTACACTCTCAATGAAGTAAGGCTGAAACTGCCTGGATGTTAAGAAACACACTATAAGAACCTATTGCAAGACCAGCCAATTTCTTCATCCTCTGGAGCAAAATATTAGCATCTTGAAATATACATGCTGACTATATGCATAGATTAGAATATTAACTCTTCCCTGTAGGCAAAATCAACTAGTAGTATCCCATCAGTTAATCTTATATGATTATTTTCATTTACGTGAACACCTTTTTTTGATTTTTTCCTGTTGTTTAAAGTAATCCATACATAAACACATACCCCAGACAGAGATATGACATTAATTTGGCATAACATTCAATCGGTGTGAAATAGTATTACATTAATGCAAGTTATGAGTTATATGCCATACGATGACACTTAAAAATGGAATAGTAAAAAGCAACAGTCCTCTGCTGCTTGGGAACAGGGATACATTAATTATGCAGGACGTATGTGTGTGTGTGGTGGCTCTGACTGTAACTCTGCACAGCCTTTAGGATTCACTCAGGCATGCATTACCTGAATTACGTGACCACTGAGCAAAGCTGGCTGGGTTTCATTCCAATACCTCATCGGTTACAAATACAAACCTTAATTGCAATTCGTCACATGCTTGTGCCTGTATGTGATTTGTCTCACCAAAATACCACCTCCCCAGGCCAAATAAAGAAGCTGCTCATCTCAAAGACAACTTTCTAGTACAATGAAAATAAAAGGAGGTTAACAGCTAGAGTGGTGCAAGCCTTATTTGAAGGTGCTTTCCAATTTCTATATTCTTAGAACTCTCTGTTCTATAACTGAGATGCTTTTAATGTGCCAGAAACGCCCAAGTTGATAGCCATCACAACAAAAAGCTTGCACAGCTTACTGAAAGCAGCTAGTATTAGGTATGGTGACTAACAGTAATTGAGAAAATAAGGTAACTGTCCAGTTCTTAAGTGCTGCCTAAACGTAGAGCAATCACACCTGCTTCACAGAGGTTACGTGAACTACATAATTTAATGGCATTTATACATTTTCCACACCCCAATACTAGAAAGAAAAAATTCAACATCTCTGCTATTTATCCTTGTCCTCAGTGCTCTAATATAATTACTGGTCTTACAGCACCCACTGTATTACATTTCAGATTCACCCTTCCCCCAACATTGGCAATGGTATCGAATCTTGACGAGCTAATGCTGAAGAGTCCATTTCAAGCACCAAAGAACCCAGCCTGCATTTTTATAAGCTGCTTGTGGTTTCAATATACTGTCACTATAGTTGACCACAACATAAATTAGGAGTTTTTTTGATTTTGGCTTGTCTACACTGAATTTTTTTTAACATGTACCACACCCAAATCAGAAATTTAACTTGTGTTTTATTGGCCAAGAAATTATTTTGCTACAGATTATTATTACTTTACATTTACCAACTTAATTATCTATATGAAATAAAAACAGTATCTGTTCTGCTCTGATATTTTAACTCATCCATCCCTGAGGTGGGCACACACCCTCCCCCACACATCCTCCAGGCGCCCACTAGCAGCAGTTTCAGAATAATTCTTCTGAAAATTTCCATAGCCTCACTATTTAGATCTTGCCAGATAGTGTCTTAGTAATTTTTATGTTATGTTTTTAGATCAAGTGCTGAAAAGTCTAACTAGCCAATAACCCTTATAACTGATGTCACCTACACATGGGTCGTTTCCTAAAAGCAGGGAAACATTCAGCCAGGTAAAATCACAATAAGCAAGACAATGAAAATTAAGGCAGTTACAGCTTCAACCAGAAACACTCTCAAGACCTCAGATGCCTCACAGCTTAGACTAGAGTACATCAGTCATTTAACAATTTGATGATGCAGGGCATTCTTCTTCGAAGGGATTTTTGGCCTGCTCCTGCCTTTCACCCTTCCCTGAACCTGAACTGCAGAGGGAAGAGGCAGGAGCCATTCCTGTACCTGGAACGGGGCTGCCAGGTGAGCTGTTTACAGCTGGGTGGACTATCTCATGTAATTGCTTACAAATTGCTTCGTAGGCAGATTTAGCCTCCTGAAGGAAACTTGCTTGCCCCTTTAGAGACTGGGTAGAAAGCAGAACAAGTTTACACCTCTGTAAGAGGTGTAAAGAGAGACCCTGGAGAGCTATGGGGCAAAGCTGCTTGGCCAAGCACATGAAACCTTCATGATGGCCAATTAGAGTAGGGAAATGGAAAAGGGATTGATTGAATCATTCCATCCACTGCTCCATGCTTAACCTCAACAGCTCTTGGAAGTCTGCATGCCATCTTTTAATTCTAATGAGGTCCTGAAGAGAGGGATTTTAAGCAAGGGGAACTGAAATTCTGGAGCTGATATACCTTAGCTCCAGGAGAAGACAGAGCCCAATTCTCCACACCATGTGCTTTATATTTGATGTTTTGCCACTCAACACCGTGAGCAACAGAGTATGAAGCTTGAAATCCTGTCTACTGAACAAAGGCAGGTAAAGCTTTTGTTCAGCTCCACAAAACTCACAACACGAGCCAAAAGCAATGCCAAAAGCATTTGGAGCCAAAAGAGCAATGAGAGAGAGTGGGGTAAACTAGGCTGTGGCAAAAAGAATTTTAAAAAAACAAACGAAAAACCCCCAAAGAAATAAAAAACCAAAACTTCTTGGATGAAAATTATTTTTATTCTCCATTTAGTGGACGTGGCCGAAGTCTGGTGACCATACAACTTTCAATATTTATTTTAAAAAATCATGTTTCAGCTATTCAGAATATAAACATACTAAAGAAAACCACCAGCTTTCAAAGCTTGCGTACGCTGCTTCCAAGAGCAAAGGCTGTCAGGCAACTGTGATTTTTTCTTTTTTTTTTTTTTTTTTTTTTTGGGGTTACTCTTTTTAAAAGTGCCACACCACCATGGAAATTGATACAAGCACTAATGCCTATTACACATTAGCGTGTAATGCAGTACAGCATACTGGTTATACAATACGCTATTGTTCAATAAACTGTTAAGCAGTAAAACACTACTTAGGAAGGCCATATGCTTGTCAGGGAGATTGTCAGGAGAAACTGTTAGTCATTTTAATGAGAGGGGAACAAAACTAACTCCTCCCAAAAGTTAGCTCTCTTTTTCAAGGTAAATTAACGCCAATTAGCTACATTCTTTCATCAATCTTCCTAAATGTGGTTCTTTAGATAAAGCTATAGAAAAACAAGATAAATCTCTGACTTATATGTGCTAAGCCTTTTATTCTAACTGAAATAAGCAAAGCTTACTTCACCACAGAGTGCAGTGGCACGCAATTCAGAGCATAAAAGCAATGGCAATTAAAAAAAAAAAAATCTCAAAAAATAATGGTGCTTTTTCCTATAACAGCACATTCATTTTCCAATTCTGTCTGCTTTGACAAAGGAAACAGATTAAACAATGGCAATATATTTCCCACCCAAAAAGGTAAATGATTTAAACTGTTTGTCATACAAACCATAGAAAATAGTGGAAAGAAGGCTTCTGAAGAAAGTGGAGAGGATTCTACAGAGAAGAGGTCCTTTTTGCACTTCATGGAGGTAAAACCAACTTTAATTGCACAGTTTGTAATACCAGTTGCATTTTTGACATAGGAAGAAGATCCACAACTACACAGGCTGCAAGTAACTGAGCTCAAAACACTTGTCAACAGAAGAAACATCGACATGCTCCTTTCCGCATATGACTTCAAAAGTGCCCACTGGTGAAGCCTGCAGTGACAGTATAAGTATTTGTGAGTTTCTCAAGCACCACCCGTGAATTCACTTTTAAACCTACCGCTTCTCCACATCGTTCCAGTTGCTGAAAAGCCTTTCATTTTCTTTTTGCAGATGCTCATTTTTGGCCTGCAGTCTTCCCAGGCAGTCCAGGCAGTAACCAAGCAGCTCCTTAACCACCTCCGCCGGACTCGAAACTTTCTGTAGCTTCAGAGATCCAAGTCTAAACTAGGACACAAGGAAAAACTGAGTTACTTCACCAGTTCTAGAAAGATCACAAAACCTTCATCCAAAAAACTTCAATGCATACTTAATAAGCATAAGAAATACTTTACAGTCCTCTACTTCAAAGTGAGACAACAAATTAGTCACAAGAATAATTGTGGAATACATGGAATAATCTACACGCTAATTATTTATGCAGCTAATCCATCTTAATGGTCACCTGTCATTAACAGGCATAGGACATAAGCACTGACGTACCTTCTAATGGCCAGGAAAAGAGATGCCACGCAGCATGTGTAACGTGCTATAGCAACACCCTGCTCTTTAACAGATCGGAGGAGGGCAGTAATATAAATGTGCAACCACAGATTTTATATAAAAGGCATTTTTGATGCAATGCAGAACCAGATGAACATAAAACTTACCAGTATTGCTAACACGTTCTTGCCATCTGCCCAATGCAGTAGCTGAAGTAACTTGCTGCCCATTCTGGTACCCACCGAGCAGTACAACCACATAAATATTACCAATAAAACAAATGAACATTAATTACCTTTGATTTAAAGTAGCACTACAAGCGCCTGTCTATAAAGCTTGCATGCACCTGATGGATGAAAACTCCTCTGTAAGTTTTCCCCTTCAGGGCTCAGACAGCAAGTTCATAACAATAAAAGGAGTCCTTCAATTAAATAGGCAGCCTCAATAATTCAATGAGCTTAAAGGATAGTATCTATAATGAATAGTTGTATTCCTTCATCAATGGGGATGTTACACAGGATATACAAGAGGTCTGAACAGATTTGTTCTGCCTGGTCTGGCAGAAACAACAGAAAACTGTAGTTTCTGTTATGTTAAAGGAGGAACAATTCAGCCATAGGCACAAAACAGTATCAGCTGAACTATAAACACACAAAGCTGGGTGAAGATATAAAAAATATTCAACATGACAGTTGGAGGCAACTGAAGAAGGAAGATATTAAGGTTGCTTGACCAGGGTCACGTGCATTATCTTAAGAGAAGCTAACCAGAAGTGAAGGACCTGCCTTTAGGGCTCTGGAGTGGGTAGATGATGGGGAGACCAAAGCACCTTGAGGTGCACTTCCACAGCCGACATTGCCCAGAGAAGACATAGGGGGCTTTTCTGTCACCTCTCCACATCTAGCAGCACCACCATCTGCCCAGCTTGACAGAAAACGAGTTGAGGGAGCAGATCCAGAGAAAAGCAGAGTGGCTTGGATGACATAAGCCAGACTTTGGCCAGCTTAGACCACAGCAGAAGCAGATCTTTCAGGAAAGAGGAATCAAAATGACTTGGCTTTGACTGGAAATGCCTGCAGAAATGTTGAGTTGATGAGGGGTATGTGGAAGAAGGGGTCCTCTGTTGCATTTATTGCATAATTATTAAAAGGATTTACATAACTGTTGTGGCATCTCACTATGAATAGAACTATTGCTCATCTTTTTGACTGCAATACATGGCAGTAACATCTTAAAAAAAAATACAAATATACGTGATACATGTGCTAGGAAAGAGTTCAGTCTTGTGGCACTTCGCCTCTTAAAATTAGAAATGCCATTTCCTTCATTTTTCTCCTCCCTTTAGTTCATTTTACTTGGGAGGCCATGACAAATAATGAAATAAAAGTAATCCATAAAAAAAAAATGTAGCATTTTTTAACAGTTTTTAAGAAGTGAAGTTTACTATTGCTATACATAAGGTTTTGCTAAAAAAGACCTTGTAAAAATTCCTCATAAAGATTTTAAAGGCATTGTTTGAAACAAATAACAGTCCTTCAACATAGATAAGGTATTTTATCTGTGGAAGTCTCTGCAACAACAAACAATACCATCACAAGCTTCTTCAGCAAGGTTAATTTATCAGAAAATGTGGCAAATCCAAAGGTTTAATTTCAAATTAGCCATTGATCTTTCTTCCAAATTCACATGTACTGTCTCTAGCATATTGTTTTTCTTTAGCTTACATACACCTGATGGCTATAGATTAAAAGATGCATTTAACTTATTTTTGGAAATTAGATTACATTATCAGTAACCCACAGAGTGACGTGTATTCCCTGTATATCACACTTGCCGTTTGACAGCATTAACAAAGATGGACATTTGCGTAAAGGAAACTGTTTTTCATCACTTGCAAGCCACCACCATACTATATGGATAAAGAATTCATGCCACACTTTAATACTTGCTGCAGAGATACAGAAGCACAGTAGCACAGATAAACAGCCACACAATCTCCTACTTCTACTGTGGAGGAAATGGCAAGAAGAGTACATCTTTTTGTCTTACACTTTTAATATAATCAGCTGAGATAAGGTATGGGCCAATATGCTTAATCAGGACAAAGGCACACTGACCAAATTACAGTTTACTCAGCACAAGAGCATAAAATACAAATATTACAAAAACAAGCTAAAGTGAATAGTTAAAGCGAGTAGATTTCAGCTGAAAGCCTGGTTCCACTCACCATCAAAATCATGCCAAACACACAGCAGACATTTCAAAAGTCCACTGTAATTATAAACAAACACCAGTTCAGCCTCTTACTTAAAAATATTACATAAAACTATATCGCTAGTGCAACGTGGAGCTTTGAAACTGCAAAATACATCCTCAGCTTTCATGTAACACTGTCATGAAAGGATTTCTGAAAATCTGTAACAAAAAACCCAATGCCCTTCTTTTTATAAAAGCTGACACAGCAGAAGAAATCAAACCAGGTTTTTGGGCATGCTACCTTTTTTGATGAATTCTCAAAAGGGAGAGGGGTAGAGGGGAGAAAGACGTGCATGTCAGCCTGACGAGCTGCTGCTAACGTGTGAGCTAGCCCAGAGGAGCTGATGGACAGATTTCCCACCATGCTACAGGCACACAATGAATTTTGTTGCCCATCTTTTTAGGTGCTCGTTTCAAAGTTAACACAGTGACACTCTTTAATTCAGTCTTTACACAAAGCAACTAACTACCACATACTTTTTACAGGAAACATCACTGGACTGCTTTCCGTGTCTTACCTATGTGATCTGTGGAGCATTTCCAGCAGGCCCACAAAAGGTAAGCAAAGCAAGCCCATCACCAGGAGGCTTAAATTTATTAGGCAGGTGCTCACATATCAACTGGGAAAAAATAATTCATAAGGCTTCCGCAAAACAAGTATTTTTCTGTATTCCTCCGCCCTCCCCAAATCGTGTAATCTTAACTTAATACAGTTGTAGGAGCGGATTATCCAGGTTGCACTGCAGATACCTCCAGCACCTCAGCGCAGAAAAACATGAGATGTTTAGATCCAGCCCTAATCAAGCCAAAAGTAATGTGATATTAGATATCCAGTTTTGCTTTGCCTCCTTCATACAGAACATTACACAAAGTGCACCAAAACACTTCTTGGGCTGTTTCTTCATCATCAAATTGTTCCAGCAAGCTATTACACCGCCTATTCAACAAACAGAAAATAGTTAGCACTAACAATAGTAACACTGTTATCTGAGCAAATTACAGCTGATTGGCATTCCCTCTGTAAAGAGCCCAGTCCTGAAAGACTGATAAGCCATAAAGGCAGCCAGATCCGATTCATTTCCAAAGCATTAGGGCAAAGCATGAGCCATGCGTAAAACAACATAAAGAAAATGATGTCTCGGGACAGTTTTGCTCCGGAGTCCTGCTAGCATCCCAGATTGGAAAGCAAACTGGTGAAAGAGCAGATGCACAAAATAACACAATTTTAGATCCAAGCATTCTGAATTTGGGACAAATTAGTATTTTCCACCACTGATTAACACAGAATTCTATTAAAATTGAATTTTTTTGGGGAAACAAAACAAAACAAAACAAAATCACAAAAATGAAGGTATAAGTTTCTCAACATAGTATTTTTTTTTTCTTTGCATGCATCTAATACAAGAAAGAGTTCAGTTATTTGTCCTACTGTTGCCAAAACTGCTGTGGGGAAATTGGAAACAATTCTAGGAAGATTCACCAGAAGTGGTTACATATCAGAATACTATAACACCCAGTTAACAAACTGGGTGGGAATATCAGGACAAATAGATCTTGCTTACTGCATGAGTGAAAGCTCAGCATTAACACTTCAATAAGCTAATTTTACATATAACATGTCTCCCATTTGGACCACACTTCCAAGGTGAGCCTCCTTTTGTAAATCCCTGCACATTGCTGCTCTCTAGATCAATTTGTATTTCCTGCCTTCCTTCCAGTTGCCGTGGATCTCTAGCTTCATGTCATCTGCAGATGTAATTAATGTGCTTTCTACTTCCTCTTTCAGATCATTCAAGAAAACATTATGTAAAACAGTGAAGCACTAAACACTTCATTTATACCACAAATAAGCAGATCTGCAAGAGGTCCCAATGGACAACAGACTGACTGTGAATGATATACTGCTCCCCTTCAATATCTGTTTTATTGTTTGTTGGTTGGTTTCTTTTTTTTATTGTTTGGATTTTTTTAAAATGCACATGAAGATTAATATAGAATCATTTAGAAAGCTGTGTTCCCTTAATCAGAAATCACACTCAGCACTTACCCATTAGACCAGCATTTTAAGTTTAGAAATAAAAACAAAAATTAGAAGCTTATGACAAAACTGTCATTTTCCCATCACCTCTCACCCGGCCCACTATTTGTCTTCTACAGATGAAGAAAGAAATGATCTCAACCATAAGACAGAAAATATTTTGGAAGTAAACTGAAAAGCTTCTCAAGTAACATTTCTTCTAGTTACTGATGTTTACAGGAAGATGCTTCACTTAGGAGAAAAAAAGGTCATTAAAATGTGAGCCAACACATTTTTTCCATAGAAAATTCTAAAACTACATGCAAATTACTTTATTCTGTAGAGATGGTGGAGCATTAGTATACACATGTGATATGTTCTTTGCATTGCTACACTGCACTAGAATTGAGCTATCATATCTAAGGGAGTAAGTATCAGAGGCTGTGCACTGAAAGGAGAAGCCGTTTACGCAGCAGTGCCGGCAAGCTCTTGCTTCTGAGGCAGAGTCTAAAGCTAGATACTAACAGTGAGCTAACTTCCAGTAACAACAATTTTTCATTATGACATACTAGTGTGTAAGACAAAAAACACTCATGCTGGAAACTCTCAATGGATCTGCATTGCTGGCCATGATTTCTCTCTGTATTACCTAAGTATCCTGACAATCCTTTCTAACAGTATTTGTTATCCAAAATATATTTAAGGAATTCCATACTTCTATAAGCCAGATAAAACTATTTATTTAGACAGCCAGATTTTGTTCTTTCTTGTCCTGATAGGCTATATAGTGGTGCTTTCTCTCTTCTATTTATTATGGGTTAGAATTTGAGCATATAAAATATTTTACTTTTTCTGTCTCTATTTTGAAAATGATTTTACAAATAACTTTTACAGAGACTACACTCAGGTACTTAGCTCTGATTTTTAAATGAAAATATTCCTAGTGTGTGAACTGACTGGCTGTGTTTTGATTGTACGAGTCAACCTACAGCCTGTAGCAGAATGATCTCTAACTCACCTCACCCATCTTCTACTTTTCCTACACGTTTGGACGAAGATCCTTGCACTTTGCTTCTAATCCTACTTATTTCAACCTGCGTTAACAATCAGCTGGGTTAGCAGAGTTAATAACTTCTACATCCTTGCAGACAGATGCTCCCTCCTGCAAGGTACTGTCTAAGTAAATGTCCTTTCACCAGGGAAATATTAATGAAGAATTTGAGGGGGGAGAAAAATTCCCCAGCAGCCCACCAGCACGGAGCAGCTGTGCAGTCCCTCTCTGTCTTTACCAGGACCTGCAGTCTGTAGTAGCAGATGTGACCTCTGCGCTGAAGCAGGAAAGCCCTGCAGATCCATATAACAACAGATCCTTTTGTCATTGCCCTGTCCTGAGCATCTCTCAACGCCTTTCCTGTGCTAGAAGGCAGCTATGCTGGGAGGGGTATTTCTACGACAAAGCTCAGTTTTACTAGAGCTTGGTCTTCCCATGGCACTTTTCTATTAGTGCCAGTTCAACTGGGACTTTGAGAACAAGGGAGGATGGAGGAGCAATCAGGGCGGTTTTTATTAATAAAAATCCCACAGTCTGAAACCATGTGTTTTCAATACTCAAACAGCCATCTTAATAAATCTCAAGAACCAAACCAAAACAAATGCTTTATTCACTTATTTTTCAACACTTACACAGATTTATACTCAGGAAATTTTGCTAGGACAAGATATCGAAAGCTATCAGCTAAACTATCCTGAAATCACCTACTGATGGCCCTGCCTATGACGGGTACCGAAAGCAAATTCTTCACCACAGAGTTAGAGATTAGCCATAACATATAGGACAACATTGAATGTTATATTAATTAAGAAGTAAGATGTCCTTTATGTGCTTGCATTACAACAGGCAGCGTAAGATACAGCAGCTTTACTTTCTCAGCTGAGAGCTGGAACTCTTGCAAGACAGACAGGCTGTGATTTCCAGAATCAGCCTTGCTACTACCCATTTATTATCAGCTACCTCTTCTACTCCACGTATGCACAGTCTCTGAACTAAGACAGAATCAATACTTTGACAGAAATAAGTTTTCACTGTGAAAATACCTATGAATTTAAAAGGGGAAAATGTTAATGAAAATTCATGTACAGGGTTAAAAAATATGACCTACAAATGAATGATGCTGACACTTAGTTGCCTATACAAAGAAAGTATTGTTACAAGCTTGAATCTGGAAAGCATTATACCATTTTTATTTCTTAAGTCAATCAGTGAGTGGTCTTGATTTTTTAAAGCTGTGCCACTATTATCTCCAGGGAAATCATTCAACAGTAACCATGACATCCCTGGGTGTGGTAATAAAACGAGTACACTAGACTTGCACAATACAGTGATGACAATGTGAAAGCAGAAGTTGCTTTTGTAACAGCAAACTCTAGGAAGCTAGAAAAATTACAAAGTTCCATGGAAGCCAAGAAATCTTGCCGGTTACATCAGTCAGTATAAAAATATGATCACCAGTTATAAAAATCAAGTTTAAGATAAAAATCCTGCCTTTCTCCACTCTTTCCTTTCCCTCTGAAATGTTATTTATGAGAAAAGTATTACCTCATCCTCAAAAAAAAAAAAAAAAAAAGTATCTTCCTTCTTGACGAAGGCATTACATCTTCTATTCTAGAGCAAAACAGCTGACATAAGTGATAGCTATTTTTCCTCAGGTTTTTACTACACGCTGCAGAAACCTTCCACATAAATTGCCGGCACGTTAGCTCCACGTCAACTGATGAAATTCCATCTGGTTTCATTGTTTTGTATGGCAGGGGTTCCCAAATATTTTGGAGAGTGCTTCGCTGTTTCTGACACCCTCAAACCCACACATTCATGGCACTGCGGCCCCCTTTACAATTGCAGTGCAAGGAGGCTACATCTGTACAGCAAACTAAGCAGAAATTGGGAACATGGCCAGTTACTAGAAAACACTAGTATTACATATGTCTAAGCCTTAGAATGGCCACAGTGTGTCCTTGGCCCGTGCCAGTGATCACCTCACCAAACACTCCGTGGGCACATTGTGGGAGCTGGAGCATCCCAGGAGGCAGCTTGCCTGCAGCCACCCTCTTCTGGAGGCCGAGAGAGCTTAATGGCACGGGCATAGACTGTTCCCCAGCAGCTGGCCTCTGTGCCTGGGAACATGCCCAGGAAATTCTAATTTACTAGTGCAGAGGCAACCACAGTAGTCCTTGGAATACTGCTCTAGCAGATTTGCAGCAGAAGCCACTGTATTTTACTAGATTAATAAGGACCAAGGCACACTGCAGAAGAAGGTTTCAGGTTTCTCTTTTGATGGAATAGATGGATCCTGGGGAAGGAGGGAGATATAAGAGTGAAGAAGGTTCTGCCACTTACAAGTTATTCCATCCACCCCTCATCAAGCTGTACACTGCAGGGTGGGCCAGACTGGAAGCAAATTTCTATCCTGAAAGCTCTTCACAGAGTCATTGATTGGGAGGGACCTATGGAGGTCTCCAAATTCAATCTCTGGTCCAAAGCAGGGCCAGCTCAGAGGTCAGACCAGGTTGCTCAGAGATTTATCCAGTTGAGTCTTGGAAACCTCCAAGCACTGAGACAGCACAACCCCTCCGGACAACCTGTCTCAAAATTCAACTGGCCTAATAGTCAAAAGCTTTTTCCACTGTATCCCATTGGAAACTGGTTTAGATTTATGTCTGCTGTCCCTCATCCTCCTAACGTGCACCATGACAAATTGCCCAACTGTCTTTCTTGGGGGTACTGGGTGGCCACACCAAAAGCCAACTCTTCTCCAGGCTAAAGCAGCACTGGTCCCACAGCATCTCCTCACAGGGCAAGTGCTCCAGCCCCTGACCACCTTGGCAGCCCTCCATTGGAGTTATTCCAGCTGATCAATGCCCTCCTTGTGCTGGGAACCCAAAACTAGATGCTATATCAAAATGACTAATGCCAAATAAAGAGTAATAGCCTCCAAATGCTCTGCTAATTATGCTGCTGTTAATATGGCTCAGGACACTGTTGGCCTCCACTGCTGCCAGGGCTCAGACTTAGCTCACTGCCCACCAGAACCCTGGGTCTTACGTTCAGAGCTGCTCCCAAGCCCCACTGTCCCCAGCCCAACTCCTTGCAAATCCAAATCTCTTTGGATTTGTTCCCTGACTTTCACAGGGCTCCTGTCCATCCCCCAAGTTTGGCATCTCTGGGTGGCAGCCCTGCCCTTGAGGGAAACCACTGGTCACTCCAACTTGGTGTTAACTGGAAACTCGATGGATGTGCACCCCATCGCCACCTCCAAGTTACTTCTAAAGATGTGAAACAGGACAGGTCCCAGGAGAGACCACTGCTTCTCTCCACTTGTTACCAGCCTCCAGGCCCATACAACACACTAATCACTGTCCTCTAAGTCCCACGATCCAAACAGTTTTCTATCCATCTCATTCTCCACCCATCCAAACCACACAGCAGCCTAACCTAGACATAGTACTGTGGGAGACAGTGCTGAAAGCCTTGCCACAGTCCAGACAAACAGCATCCTCCGCTCTCCCGTCAGGCACAAACGCAGTCATTTTACCACAGAAGGCATGGTAGAGGCAGACACAGGCTGCATGGTCTCCTTCATGTGCACAGAAATAACGCTCTGAGAGAAGTTGCTCCACGACTTTCCCAGAAATCAAAGTGAGCCTGACCAATGTAGTTTCTCTAAGCATCAATCCAGCAGTTTTGGAAGACTGGTGGAAGGTTTGCCACTTCCCAGTGGTTCAGAGCTTTCAAATTTGATAGGGAGCAGTCTCATGAAGGCCAGTTCTCCAAGCACTCTCAGATGCAGCGCATCTGGTCCAATGGACTTGGCTGGGTTGTTGTGGTGGACAGACAGTACCATGAAAAGCCAGCTCTGCTCAGTCGTCTAAATTTCTTATTTTTACTTGGATATCCCTGAAATTCATGAAGGTCTTTGGAGGCACTGCATTTTGACTCTCCATATTTGAGATGATTCCAGCAAGAATCTCTCAATGTAAAATCCCACTGCTCTGTTCAGGGGAAAGAGGAGGAGGACTCCTTTGAAAACTTGTACCACCACTTTCCTGAGACCTCACTCTCTTTGCAATCAGAGGAGACAATAAACTCTTCTCATACAGGAATGAAAAATTTTTAAAAGAGATTCTTAATCTCACCAGTCTAGCTGGAAACCTTTTTTTCCTAGTGTGCCTCCTAAACACACTCATGCCCAACTTGTATCCATTTGCTCTTGGAGAGACAGTTTTTTACCTTATAGCATTCCTCTCCCTCTCTAGTGGTCAGACTCGGTTATTTATAGATAATTATTTTTCTCTGTCAGTATTTATTCTGTTGAACTAAAGCTCAACGTTGTAGCTTTGGCTACATATGTCAGGTTCTCTATTCCTCATATCATACAAGCTTCTTCTCAATTTCAGTTTGCATTTCTTGACTGTGGATGACCAGAACTACACACATAATTCTGAAAACGTGCCATGACTAAGCAAGCAGACCATGCAAATACACAGAAACAGACATAGAACTTATGTCACATTCGCAGAACACCAATATTCAGTCTATTCATGTTTCATTTCTTTTACCTTGCCCCATAAGAATCATCAGGATACAGGGATTATCTATATTTCAGGAGTCCTGGTTCTTCAAACAGCTTTGGAATAAAAAATAGTAAATGAAAATAGTAAGCACATCATCATATGGCTTTAATACCCCCTTTTAAAAAAGTTGTGTGGGTGCCAGTAAGACACCTACTGAGCAAGAAACTAATGGATTTCTTTCATGAATGGCATTGTAACTATATGTCTTTTTTTAAAGCTTTTGGGAAACTTCCTTGTTTAATCTTTACACTCCTCAGAAACATCACGTTTCACTTATCTATACAATCAGCAACTTCTGGGAAGCTTAATCCCACCCGTGCTGAAACGTCTTTAGCTACTGAATTTTGACAGCTGTGACATGGTCTGGTCAAGATCTACCCAGGCTATGACTCACTAGCCTAAAGTGCTCTGTAATCATTTTCCCAAACCTATTCTAAAAACTGTTGCTCATGAGAGTACTTCTTCCTCAAAAAAAATCCTTAAATCCATGTATATCAATAAGAACCAAATCATACCTTTGTAAAAAAATGAGATACGTTTCAAAAAAGGCACAAATTAAGTAAGCTACAGAAAGCTGCTACTGATTTTCCCCTCAATTTTCTTGGCCATTTTGCAACTGAATCTTATAAAATTAGAAATACACTGAATGTTAAAATGCATTGTAGTGGCAATACTCAGCACCTGTAACATTAGGTATTTCTTCCAATTATTTCCCAATGTTCCTCTTCACTAAAAAAAATCTGAACAACTGGAGTAAAAAGGCAAAAGGCAATGCTCTGGAAATATCAGGTGCACTAGTTACTCATTAGAATAATAAATATGGAATGGCAAAGTATCCATTGTAGCTCCACAAATACTGATAACAGAGTCGTGATTATGTAAAGAACAAACAACTCTAGCAGTTTATTGAATTTGGAATGAAACTACTACTTCACCATGCAAAAAGTGGCAGGTTTGCATTTTATGCATACATCCAAGCACGTTATCTTCTTTTATGCTTCCCTTTCACAGTTCCCTTCTATACTTCAGGCAATACTGTCCATTCAGCTCTCTGCTGGCAGTCTGCCTCTGAAGCAAGTTTACAAAGACAACTGAAGCAGGACATCCTCAAAAGATGGGTTTTTTCATCTTTTTCCTCATTAATTCAATGGCTCCAGGAATAATCAGATACTTTCCTACCTCATTGAGTAGCAAGCAGGTCTGTGAGCAATGGAACTACTGAAGCCTGGTTTCCTATGGTTATGACTCTTGAGCTGGATCCTCTAATGTCTAAGAAGGTGAGAAATCCAGTCAAAGCTTTCCCCTTATTTAGGGTATTCATAACGTCTCTTTCCCATGAGGATTTGCTAGTGTCTAATAATACAGTTGATCTCATTCCACAGTTTTTTCCAAAGCAGACATATGAATAGGGTCTCTCTTCTCCATCCAGCCACCTATTTCCATTAAACTAGTAGGAACCTGATATCTTTGAGACCTTTACTCCTGTCAAATCTGTTTGAAATTGGCCAGTAGTTTCAAAAGTTATTGGGGGAAGGGGGAGGAGGTAGGAGACTGGCAGGCAGCAGAGGCACACAGCATGATCACTTAAGCTTTGTTTCCTTAGGAAGCAGGGTAAAACACTTGCACATTTTATTATTTTAAAAACTGCCCTAAATGAATTAGGAAATGAGCTTTACTTGGAGATCCAAACTTGTTTTCTTCCTTGTTTTTCATGTAACATACAGTGTGGCAATAACACAAGAGACTCTGCAGATAACATCTGGATTCAGGTCTCAGGCCTTAAATACATGAACAGTTCACAACTATGTTAATTTAGATTTCAGAGGAAAAGCCTAATAAGATAGTTTAAATCAGAATGCATTTCCTACAGACTAAGAACAGAACATGGGCCATTACTATAAATCAACTGACATACAAACTTACCACATAGCAACTTATTTGTGTTTGAGGCTCGACTCCCCCAAAAGTATGAAAAGAGGCCTGCCAAGGATTTTTAATTTAATTTGCTGGCATTTTTTGTCAAATGTTCTGCATTTACGTTCAGGTTTCCAACTCAAAAATTATTCCAGATCAAAGCTCATTTAAGGAAAAATCTTTAAAGTAGCAGTGTGGAGCTATTTTTTCTGAACAGTTGATCACAAAGTATACATAGCATGAAAATGTAACACCAAAAAAAACCCCATGCAACCCTTTTGACAACCTCTAAAAAAGTTTTTACAAATGTTATGAAAGGTAGATCCAGATAAACGTGCTTTTAGCAAAAATCTCCAAAATAAAAGCAAGGCTTGCAGGAGTGCTTGTGATACTACTGTCAGCAAAAGTTCCAAGGTAACAAAATATGAATGATTAATACTTCCAAGATTAAAAAAACACCACCACATTGTGTGCTAGCTCCTGCTTAATGGGAGTATTTTAAAACTACCTGTCAACTGACCATATTCCTACATGTGAAACCCAGATTGCAACTTTCTTTAAAAACTTTAATAAAACATAACTGAAATGTCTGGAGTAATAACTGTCAGATATGAAGACAAGCTTGTCTTGGGAGCTACTTCCCTTCAAACATTGACCTTTAGGTTTGGGAAGTAATGGAAACTATAAAGTGCTTCTTGAATACACCCTTGGAACTAACATGCCAACATTTTGCAGTAATTTAAGTCTGACTCCCCTGAATATGCTGTACTCTGACAGTTAACAGCTCAATAATTGCACATGATATTTTTTTTTGCTTGGAAAGTAAATGTATAACCACGTGAATAAGCATGAGATAATGCCTAGACCAAGGCAAAATATAAAAGTGTTCCCAACTAAGTACTACAAACAATTTTCCAGTGTGAGTAATAACACAGGATTCATTTAGAACAACCATTGACTGTTTTCAGGCTTGTTTTTTACCCTTTGTTTACAACATCCCTTCAGGACATTGACAGCCACTTGCTAAAACCTTTAAGATCCAAACATCCGACTACTTAATAAAAACTTAATTGAATGGAGTTATTTTATCCCATTCAAGAAAACAAGAGATTGAAAAATTTCCTCTGTAGTAGTAAAATCACCTGAATTACGTGGTGAACATGCATACACTGCATCCCACCCACAAACATGGAAATTTCACTGAATTTTTAGAGTTGGAAGGGACCATAGAGATCATCTAGTCCAACTCCCCTGCTGAAGCAGGATTGCCTAGAGCTAGAGCATGTTACTCAGGACGGCATCCAGGTGGGTCTTGAAAATCCCCAAAAAAGAGGTCTCCACACCCTCCCTGGGCAGCCTGTTCCACGGCTCTGTCACCCTCACCATGAAGAAGTTTTTTCTTATATTTGAGTGGAACCTCCTATAGTCAATATTCAATGAATATTGAAATA
The DNA here is from genome assembly GCA_028565335.1 of Limnodromus scolopaceus. Taxonomy (NCBI): domain Eukaryota; kingdom Metazoa; phylum Chordata; class Aves; order Charadriiformes; family Scolopacidae; genus Limnodromus; species Limnodromus scolopaceus. The sequence continues at coordinate 77,346,782 of JAOXNO010000020.1, read as the reverse complement.
CTCAATACATCACAAGATATATGCAGTGAATATCACAAATCTCCAGTAAAGCCAAAATTCCAAGCAGCTTTAAGTACATAGAAGGACATAAACACTTCTATAAATTATCAAGATACGAATAGCATATTTCTTTGCATCCAAGAGTCTAAAAGAAAGAAACAAAATAGCTAAACTCTTATTTTCATATAGAAAGAAAGGAGTACCAGTTCAGATTCAGGAATGCAATGCACATCAAATAAATTTTACTGAGTTTATGTCCCCTTTTTTGCCGTTTGATTTCATCAACGGAGACTTCCCCCCACCCCCTTTAAGAATTAAATTATTCCACGCACACACACCGAGTGAGATCCCCCACACAGGAGCTAATCCCTTCCAGCCGTCCTCAATGAACACCTCTTCTGCCTTCGTGCAGGAATCTATCTACGTTGTTGTAGCCGCCTTAACGACATCTTTATTTCATGTAAGCATTAAAAACAAATTGAAAAATCAAAGAAGTATTTTAAAAAATCAAGTATTCGCCTGCATTTCCTTATAAAACGCTGTCAGAGATGCAGAAATTTCACAACCAAAATTTGTTCTAGACTATACAGACCTAAAATCCTCTAAGCAATAGCAGAACACACGATTTTTTTGCAGTTAACGAAGATTCTCACTTGGGGTGGTGGTGCATTTTCCCCCCCTTCTTTCGTCACAAGAATACTCCCTCCAACAACAGTGAAGCGTGTGTGACCACAGTGCCAGACACTAGTATCCCTACAAGGACCCATCAAGCAAACCCAACTCTCACATGAAATTGTTAACACAAGGAAGGCAGTTCAAGCTCAAACCATTTACAGGTTCAGTAGCAGCAGCAGCACATCTTTAATCCTAAACAGAGGGAACACATATCATTCTTTGAGTCATTCTTCTCAAAATGCCTGCAGAAACCATTGCCTGACTCTATTTAGAACTACAACTCCCAGCACAAAATTCCCAGCCTTCTACCAAAATTCATTTGGATATATGCATCTAAACAGAGGGATGTAATGAACAGCAGCTACAGATGACTTGCGAAATTAAATTAATTCACCTAAATGATTCTATGATTCTACAGCATCGCTACACCTCATTTCAGGATGCTAGTATTCAACTCCTCTTACCACATATATATCGATTTGCTCTTGGGCTCCTTAAAGAAACAAATTAATGAATAGAAAAAATGAAAGTTTATTTCTAAGAGGTTTCCCTATGGTCAAAACAAAAGGGAATTTCTATAATCTAGTTTATATCTTGTTCATGCCTTGGGCATGAAACTAAGGTTTCACTTCTCAAGTCTGGCACTATCAAGGGTCATTAAAATAGAGGAGGATGTAAGACTAAGTACCAATACTAAAAATACTGTGTTACACATTCTAGCATGTAAGTGTAATTAAAATACGGCATTTTCATTCCATAGGTAAACGTCATTTCAGAGCATTGACTGATGACAAGTCACTTCTAACTGATCAAATGTCATTTCATACACTGACTGGTTAAAGGCAATTACTAAGTTGATATGTCAGATCCAGTCCTTGGCACTGCAAACTCAACTCTAGCAAATAATTTTTCCATATGGAATACTACCATGACAAAAGGCATCAAAAGTTTTGCATTCAAGAAACTCATATTAAATTCTAATAAAGATCAAATAAAAATTAATGTTTTTCTGAAAATCTGAACCCACAAAGTATATATTATATATAATATATATATGTAAAAACAAACATATATATTTTATATATATATATATATCTATAAAATAGATTAAATGGATTTGAATTTGGTGGATTTGAATATATATATACACACGTATCTATAAAGACAAAAAAATCCCTTCTTTGCAAACCACCTAATGCTTAAAATAGATGTAATTATAATACATGTCTTTTCATAAAGGAAGTTCTTACTGAGATCAAAAATTGGACTGGATTCAATTAAAAAATATTTTCCCTGAAATCTTATAATTTCTCATCTGCAAAAGAAACACGGTTGACAGATAAAAATATTAGACTAAAGTGGTTGCTAGCAACACAAACAAAACATTTACTTTTTTTCCATATAATACTATTTTCAAAAGTTGTTGTTTCAAAATATTTAGTCAATTAATGTTTTCTGAAGCCAGGACAATCCTGGAATAAGGATTTTTTTCACAAAGTTATAATTCTGTAGAGCACGACTGACTACTTCAAGGGATGGAGTTTTATGATACGCTAATACACAGCCTGCTGAAGATCCAGAGTTATAATTCACTAGGATCTGAACTGAATCGGTCCTGCACAAGTTCTGCACACTGCTTGCTTCAAAAAGTTGTTTCTGCTTTTCAGATGAGTCAGTGAACAGGTTCCTTCATTACACTTGTACCAAAAGATATGGTGAATATATTTTGTACCTGGACTGATCCATCACCACCAGGATGGTTAAAAAACTTTAGAAACAAATGCCAGTAGAAAAAGCAATCAAGCCAATCACTAAGGTTTCAAGCAACAGTGCTGTGAAACAACAGGGCAGACCACCTTCTCATCCCACCCTGCCGTTATGTGAATTGTTAGATTCATGCAGGGTTTTCTCTCTGAGGACTGCCCAGTGTACGTTGCAGCTGCTGGTCAGACCCCCAGCTCAAGTGAGGCATCATGAAGCCACATCGCTTGGATCCATGGGTCACAGTCACATCACATTATTTGCACAACAGAACAGACACAAAAATTTTCAGGGACTCAGGGTAAAGAGTGAAAGCTCCTCTCAATTACAGTGTGATTTGAAAGCACAAGGTCTATGCCTTCCAGCCCAGAGGCATGGACAGACTCCCTCTGAACAGCCCCAGATATTTGTCAGACATTTCAGTGGCCAGGACGTTCTGCTTATCGCAGAAATGGCTCAATGTGGGAAAGAACCAAAGAATTTCAGTTTACCTTTACTGCAACTTCAGTAAACAGCATTTCTCAAGTCTGTTATATTTCCATAATTTTTACAAGTCAGCAAAACAGTGCAAAACGGAGAATCCATTGATTTTCTGAAATCCCCAAGTCTACAATAGCAATAGTAGAAGAACCAAAACTTTCTTGTGAAACAGAAATTGATCAGGTTTATTTGGGTTTGGTTGGGTTTTTTTGGGGTTTTTTTGTTTTAAGCATTCACATTATCTTCTTGCAGAATAGCAAAATACTAACAGTGGAGTACCTTAAAGAAACTGCAATTGTGCCAGTGCCGTTCAACATGATCAACAAAGAAAACAACAAAAACCAGTGCATACAGTGAGGTGGCAAACAAGGCAAAACTCAATATACATATGTATTTCAGTTAGCAACGAACTGGAAAAAACCATACACAGCAGGAAATGCATGTAATAGCCAAAGATGGAGAGGTAATTTTTCCCTTAAAGCTCAAAATGTCTCTTAATATCACATTAACCATCATTTATCAGCATTAAAAATGCAGGTAAAAGAGGATCTATGGAAACAACATGTCTGTGAAGAACCACAGTACTGCTGATAACCAATTTTTCAAAGCAGGGTTCTGGTTTTGGTGACTTTGAGATCTGTGTCCTGCCCAGGAAACTGCGACCGAATAACTGACTCAAAGACCACCCTACATAGACAAGTGCACAGCCTAGAGGCCTCCACACAGAGAGAGTAGTAATATGCTTAATCTTCTATTTTTTATTTAATTTTATATCAGTATTCCACTGTCAAAGGGACATTGCTCAGTGAGACAATGGAATGTCCCAAGTTAAACAGGATCCAATATGCTCGTGTAGGTTCTTTTTTGACTAGGATAAAGCAAGTACTTAAATGGTCTGAACTCTCCTCGGGCAAGTAGTTATCTTCAAGCTGCCAAATATAACCTCACTGAGGTTTTCAGCAGTCTGGTTCACTGTGTGGTCAGCTAGAGATCTGCAAAAACTTGTTGGCCCCCAAATAAAACCTAAATCTATTTCTAGCTGAGGAAACAACAAAGAAAAGATCCGCCACTACTTCCAAAACTACCAAATTGACCACTAAAATTGCTTCCCATTAGAATAATACCATGGTTTTGTTAGACATATACATTTAAGACCAATGAAACTGTTCCTTTAAGCAAATCCAGTCTTGTGCGCGCAAAGCACATGGATATACCTGAAAAAAATTCTGAAAAGAAGCCATATCACATTCTGGGACAGCTAGTTTAAACACATAAGATGTGATTATTTACTCTGAGTTGTAAGCTTTAGGAAGTAGTGCTTTCAAGCTCTACGTAGCTGAACTGGAATGACTAGTAGCCTGAAATAGCCCAGACTGCGAAGCAAATTGTGTAAAGTGCCTATACCAGCCCACACAAACACAAGTGAGAGATGAACCAGAGCAGCAACACAGCAGACTGGAACGGCTTTTCACTGCCAAACGCCAAACTAGAGCTCATTAAGGGGGAAGAAAAGGAAGAAAGAAAAAAAAAAAAAAAAAAGTGATGGTGGGGATGTCAATATCCTGCTCCCAACTTACAAACTGAGGAATATTATTTCAGGTTTTGCAAGACTAGTATCCTGCAGACAGTAGCCAATAGTGCTCAGACCAACCTCAGAGCTTGCTAGGTTTTTTGGCAGCCCAAGATTTAAACAATTGCTAAAATAAATAAAAGTGAAGTAAGGATGCTGATTTCTTGCCCCTTACTTTAAGCCAGCTGGAAGTGATGGTGATAATTAGAGCAAACGTGGCTTGATAAGAATATCAAGGAGCAAAAGATAGGCAGATAGGTAACTGCTATCCACAATTCTGTTATAATATTAAATATACATGAGAGCACACTAAGACTTGCAATGCAGTGTATTTATTCTTTCTACATTTCATTTACATCTAAAGTGTAATGATTCAAATATGTTTGAAATCAAAGTAAGAAGGGTACCATGTTAACTGAACGTGGAAACAAAATTTCCAAGAAAGAAAAAACCCTGATAACCATGAAGAGTCTTTGTGTAATAAAATCTACCTGCAAAGCAGTCTTCCGTAGCAAATGAAGGAAGCTTTATTGTTTAATCTTTAAAAATAAATTAGAAATACTCAGTCTTCACAATCCACAAGTGTAATTTCAAAACCAAATGTAATTCTCCATACACCATCTGCCAATCCCAACTTCTGCAGAACCTGAGCTAGGACTAGTCCAAAATACCAAATGCCTACATCAAGAACTACAAATTTATTATCCGCAAAACAACTGCAAACACAGAAAAGATGTTAAAAAGCTTACCAAAACTGCGCCAAAGTGCAAAATTAACATTGGCTCTCTGAGTTTTCATGCTCTTATCAGCAAGACTGTATCTACAGATCTGACCACTTATCTGGATGACTCTACAAAGGGCCAAAAGAAAGGACAACAATTGCAAGTTTGCTGCAGAGAGCAAATGAAGCTATTACCAGCATTTCTCTAGGAGATTGTGAAACAACTGCAAACTTGCAAAGAGATCCTAAATTGCTATAAGATTTAGAACTTTTCTGAACCTTTTAAACTCATTATTTAAATATGAAATGTTATAATGCCATAACAGAAAATGGTCTTCTATTCATGGCAGCAGCACTGTCCATCTCAGGCGTTTTTTAAGGTTCTGTCACCCCAGGGAGCACCTGCTTATATCTGTGTCTAATATCTAGACCCACATTCAACTTTAAATGGTACCATCCACAACAGAAGAATAACCACTATAAAGATAAATCTGAGCAAGATCTTAGAGTACCTGCTCTCTATCGAACCAGCATTCGTGTGTACAGAATTAAGTAGTTACAACTCACTGCATCCACAATTTCTCTTTCTTAAACCTGAAACTAGAGGTAGTTACCTCGAAAGATCATACTCATGAGCACCTGTGCTCATGCTGAACAAGACTCACACAGCCACTTCCAAGAAACAAGTCACACTAACAACTGAATACGGCCTCTGCAGTTGTCAAAATTACAGAGTATAATGAATGACTCTCTCTAAGACAGGAAATAAAGCTACTGTTTTCAACTAAATGTAGTTTGAGGAATTAACTTATACGAAGGTAAGTCTCACGGACTAATACTTTAAGGTAGTATTCTATGAAAACCACAGCATTGCACCAAAAATACTGCAATTGCAAAACTCTTTTAAGGGACATTATTCTCTTTTCCCTACATTATGAGGCAGCTCTCATCAATAGAGAACAAAACATTTTTGTCGTACACCTCCCAAGAGAGAAGACAGCTCTTTGCAGAAGAACTGCAAGATAATTCACGTCAAAACGAGAAGAAATCATAGCTACTATGAAAACAAATACTGCATTTCAAAACCCACTGGGAGGATCCTGTTGTGCAAGAGGTCAGAATAGTTAGTGCTCTTCTACTTAAGTTCATTAATTGTAGCTAAGGATAAATTTATTTATACAAATGAGATAATCATACTATGATGGAGAACTTACTTCCTGTCTTTTCTTTTATAAACCAGCAGTGTAAGTCTTGCATACATCCTACCTTTTTTTTTTTCACAGGTACCCAAGTTAAAAAAATAGTAATTGGAAAGTAAAATCCAAACAGGATGTCTCCTCTCACTTTTCTCCTTGATAAATTAGGAGCAACATTTAAGTATAACATTATAGTTAAATAAGCCATAAGTAAAACAAACAGTAACACAACTTGAATGCTTAACTGGAATGGTTGGCTTGTCCGGAAAGCAGTCACTTTCTGACATATAAGTTTGGAATTTGCAGCATTATAAAAGTCAATAAAGCAATTCCGCACAGCCTTGGAAAAGCCTGTATCATAAGGACCATAAGCTCAAGCTCTGCAGGGCTGCAAAAACTAAGGCACAGGCACAGAGGAATGGCAAATACCTGATAGATTTGGGAGAAAACTTGGGCTGAGTCCAGGCATCTTAAGCCCTTTTGTCTACCGTTTCTTTTAATCAGCCACTATGGATCCAGAACCAGGCAGCAGGCATGGGATTTTGGCTTAAACTAGGCTGCTGAAATCAGACATTCAGAGCACGCCACACATCACCCTGCACTCCTAGCATAAGTACTTGAGCTCTGCAGTTGTAATTCTACTGAAAAAGAAAACGCTTCTTAGATCAAAAGAAGACTTGCTACTGCCAAATTCTCTTTATTTTTTCCTTAAATTGGATTCATATTATTTAAGGCTCTGATTTTGGAAAGGACTTTTGGATCCAATGACGTCTGCATAGTTGAAGCACGGAATCTCACCTGTCTTTCATGCCATTCTGAACAGACCAGGTGCCTGCCCAAGTACAGCGCGTTGTGAAGTCACGTGCTAGACAGATTCCTAGGGGGTAAAATCTACGAATACTGGTTAGAGCCTGCAGGTCTAGAGCTCCTTGCAGGTCACACTGACTCAGCTGCAGCCATTCCCATTTTGAACGCTGGGCCATCACTTCACGATCCTGACATAGTAAGCCGGTGTTTCACAGAAGGAATAAGTCTCTAATTCCTTCAAAGCTTGTACTCCGAGAGCAAGCTCCTCGTTGCTTGCGTTTCTTCACGCTGCTGAGGAGCCAGCAGTCTCTGCCATCCACTGCCATTCCCCCTGCAGCAGGCACGAGGAGAGGGTGCCAAAGTGCAATGCATCGCTCAAGATGAGCCCGGTGTTCCTGTTACTTAGTGAAAGACAGCAGCTGCTGTGGCAGATCAGCACCATGAACCTCACGCTTACAAACTTCTATGACTTGATTTTTAAGCGTATCCATTTTCCTACTTAGAGGCAGAAGCGACGGACAGAATTTTTTGCAAGTTGTTTTTTCCCCTCTCAGGGTTAATGAAAAAAAACTACTTCAGAACTTTTTGAGTAGGGAAGTGTTCAGGTTGATACCCCCCATGATGCAGAAGACACGTAGCCTCTTCTCAGGTAAAGAATTAAAACAAAGCCAAATCTCTCATTCCTGTGAAGCAGAACTTTGGCCAAAGCACCATCACGCACCCACACCATTGTGAGGGATTTCCTAGAGAAGACACGAGCAGTCTGTGATGCAGGTAGACCATAGTGATTCAGGTCCCCTGAACCGTGATTTGCTTGCGCTGAACAAGCTCAGCCTACACCCCCCTACACCTGCCCTGATACCTGAGAATATCCTGAGACTGCTGCCATGCTCTGGATCAGTAAATATTATTATGGCTAGTATCACGTACTACTGTGCTATACCAGGAGATGGAGAAGGAGCTGTCTTTGGCCACATCAGTTGCAAAAGACTCCAAAAGAAAAAGGTTCTGCATCACACATGAATGCATTAACACAGAATTCCCTACTGCCATTGTAATTTCTGTATACAATATAGAATGCTTAATAAGCCCATTCTTCTGTTATAATAATTTCAACCATCTAAGATAGTTGAGGAAAATGTGACTACATGAGACAAGATGCACTCATAAAGAGAAAAGGAAAGTATAATTTTCCTCTAAAGAAATGCTTAAATCTGAGTACACTTTAATCAAAAACAAACTAATTAATCGTCTTATCAAATCTGGAATATACTTATCCAGAAATGTATGTCTTCAGAAGAAAATAATGCAGTATGACTTTAAAGTGAGTCAGTCAAGTAGTGAAAAGTGATGATGTACAAAACTAGGCGTAATTTCATCCTTTATACTCATGCAATATAACCTATGTTCTTGCACAACTTAATTCAATCTTGTTCTGAACTTGCTTCCTTCTCATCCTGGAAGCTTCCTTACACTTCATAATAGCTTACTGCAGCTTTATTGATCTTACCATAAGAAGGTTTTAAATTAAGTTCAACATCAGAAACCGTATGAATAAACAACATGTAACTTTCTGGAAGCCTTGATCCAGACCTTGGTGCTGTGCCCTGAGCTAGATTTGTGACTGTTCATGTTTCTGCCAACTGAATTACTGCTTTAAGTCAGACACAAAGAAACAGCAACCATTTAACAATTTGCGTCAAAAGCTACTTATTTCATAGTGACAGTAGATAAAAATGTAGGAATTATTTTGACTGTTGTCAAACAATATTGGTGGCAGGGACCTGCAGAGTTCACCTGGCCCAAAATCGGATGTCTATTTACATCTTATCACAAATATAATTTTGAGGAGTGCATAGGAGTCTGCTAGATGTTGTCTGTCCAAATAGCCTACCAATGCTACTTGGCCCTACTCAGCTTGTAAGGATGTAAAAGGATTATAATCTTGTAGCGTTAATATTTTAAGTCATGGCATTACCGTGATTTCAGGGAAGGTATCACATAACTTCTGTGAACTGCTTACATTATTACAACAAGCTTCTCTGCCACTCTCTCATCTTGTAGAATACTCACTCCATAGGCAAAAAACCCACCCAAAACCAACAACAAAAAAAAAACACCAAAAGACTAATGCAAGTTTGTTTAATATTAATCATATTCCAGAGCATATGGGTCTAGAGTTCCATTCTCCATAACATCAACCAGTTTGTAGTTGTAATAGAATCAGCCCTATTTCAGAACAAATGCATGTTTACAATGACTTATAATAATATGCCAGTCATGGAAGAGTTTTTGATGTCAAGGACTCCATTATACGTTTGGGTGCAAGTTCAACAACAACAGCTGCTCCAGATTTAATGAAGGTAGTACTCAAGGGACAGACATTTCCTGGATTTATTTATGGGAGCTTACAGAAAATGTTCAATATGTACCAAAATATACATTGTTCAGAGACTTTCATGCTTGAGAGTGAAACTCTCAATGTTTGATTCATAATGGCTATTTCACAAGGGCTTACAGGAAATAAAACTGTTTGTTTTAATTGCATACAGCAAAATGTTAGAAAAGAAAGATTTATGTTCTCCAGTGACAGTGAATGTTTTGGGCTAATATGTCACGGTTACCATGGACAAAAAATAAAGGCACATTATTCAAGCAGCACTCCAATTCATAGACACCTTAAAGTCTAGTATCAGCAAACATGCACAGTATTGTCGGTTCTCTTTTTAATCTTTCATGTACTCTTACAGCACCTTTTAAATACAGGATATACTACCTTTGCAATTTTATCATTTTACCTTTATTATCGTTTTCCATTAATAGGAAAAATGAACAAACAGCCAAAACATCTGAATCTACACTGGTCTCAAAGTAAACCAATAAAGTGCAAAGTGACACTAGATCAAGGTATTTTTAATGCTTAATATGGACATTGTTTATCATATGATTAAAACAAAATGCCTCCACTGTACTCAGAAAAGTATTTTCTGTTTCTGTTTTTTTCTTGTCCCCTTACTGTATCACCGTATGTAGAAGAAATAGTTTTGTATTTTGATTTGAGACCCTTGAGTTAAACAGAATTTTAACAGTAGTTATAAAGTACTTAAGAGGCCACATGATCTCTAATCATCTCAATGTAGTTTTCCACTCCAGCTTAGGCTTTTTATTCTTGCTAGACCTTAATATGACACAGTATTTGGAAACAAATGTCACATCAGTATCTTCCCTTTTCACTTGCAAATTATCCAACAAAAGAATGAGACAGTGACTTAAATAACAAAAACAATGCAACCGTGTTGTTTTAAAAATAAAAAAAAAACCACTGGAAATTTGATTACAGTGCATCCTATGCAAACAGAAGTGAAAATGCAAATTTAAAAAATATTGTACATTTAAACTTTTCAGTATGTGTATTGGAAGTGCTTTGAAAAGTAGGACCACTATCTATGTGTACACACCGAGTCTGTGAAAATTTTAGCTTTTCACTATTTTGGTATATCTTTTCTGAATTTATGGTCATAATGGTATCTCATTGCACTTTACCAGTTGTTACTATGTTTTGTTACATGCTGTTTCAGCTATTAGGGTGTTAACTGGAAAGATGACTGAGCAGAAACAAATGTCAAAGTATTACAAATGCATTTTGTCTGGCTGTTGAAATACTTCAGTTTCAGCGTCATAGCGCCTATTCCAAAACCTCTTCCTTCCATATTCTAAGCTGCCAACTCTGTCTTCAGCAAAGAGAAAACAGAAAATACCCCACACACATTGTCATTGCAGCAAAGGATGAATTCCAATACAATTCCAATGAGCATAATCATCTTGTGACAGTTAAAACTCCATGAAAGCTATAATCTTTCAACTGTTTCTTGAGAAAAGCATTAGAAAACAGAGATACCTTTCTGCAAGTATGGCCTTCATTGTGTCTTATTTGCCACAAACCACTTGCACTGTAAACTAGGTTGTCTTTCACTTTTTCTTTCCACTGTTCCACTATTGTTCTCCTTTCCTCCACAACTTAATTGAAGCAGTGCTTTTGCCATAACCTATTTTCTTTCCACAATTTTCCAAGTTTATCAGTACAGATGAGTACTTTCTAAATTGAAAGTACGTTTTTTAACTCAAACTACTTAAGATTTTTTGCCATTTCACTGTTTTTAAAATATAAACTTACAAATAAATTGAATTCAAAACCAAGTGTTGTTCTCAATTTCTGTTTGTTCTTTTCTAACATTTGAATTGAAAAAGTGGTCATACACAAGAATTATTTCATGTCAACCTGAAACTGAACGGAGTTTTTGCAGTTTACGGTTGACTGAGCAATCAGTTATCTACAGCATTTATACTTGCAGAGTTAAAGAAAGCATTATTATTTACCTTAAGGTTATCTGAACAAGTAACACACATTCAAATTTCCCTCGAACACCACAAATTTGGATTAGAGATTCTTCTAGGTCACTGACAAGACATGTTAACAATGCACAACATTCATTTCCTCTTGCCCTTTGGCAGCAGTAATGAGCACTTCTCCTGCCTTTACTCACATTCTCCTCAGTTTGGACTCAAACGTGTCGTCAATCGGTCACCTGCTTTCCTCCTTTCCTTGGGATTTGTCCTTTCTCATTTAAACATTTCAAATAATTGCAATTCAGAAAGAGACATGAAGGAAGGAGTTAGCAGTGGCACTGGAAGGACAAAATACTGTTCACTTTTTTCACATTAAACTTCAACATTAATAACACATCAAAAAAAAATCCTAAAACAGGTTATTCATTATCCCCAAATCCCAATATCAGATTAAAATGAAAAATTTCTTAAATAATTGTTAACCTCATTTTTTTTTCTGTATTTTTCAGCTTTTAAGTTTGTGGGTTTTAAGCTTTTTCCATAACTTTCATGATGGGGACTCCCAAAACTAAAATAAAAGATAAAATTCTTACTCATGTAGCCAACTGTAGGAGGTGGAGTCCTACAGTCCAGCTATAATAAACAAACAAACAAAAAGAATCAGTAAAAACGTTTAGGTTGGATGTTTTTCATATCAATTACTCTTTTAGTTTAAGACATGATCTGAAAAAAAAGAGGATTAGAAGTCATAGTAACGCACACAAACACCACAGGCAAAAAATAAATAAGCATAACTTAAAACCTTTATAATTGGATCAACGCATAAGGAAGTAGACTATAATGTCTAGCTCAGCCCTATGGTTATTTTTTTTTACAGGTTTCCTTCTTTTCTGTAGCATATATTGTGTAACAATTCTCCACACCAAAAATCCTGTGCAACGCCAACAAATTAACATTGTCCCTATACTAGTTATAATTCTTTGAATCTATTTCTTATGTATAATAATTCAGATACCGACAGCAGAAAACTAGTCCTAAGCTTATTAATTGACTTTGCAGTTCAGTTTCCTGGGAAGCATCACAAAAGGACAGCACACAACAGCTTTAGTTCAATTTATAACATCACTAAGAAAAGGTAAATTATTTTTCTCTAATGTTCAGCTTGCATCATCCTTTGCATTTTAGTAGGGTTGAATGAAAAGTAAGAGTTATTAATGGCTTTCTCTTCAGTGGCCATTAACTAATTTACGCCCTTTTTTGGACCTGGCTCATATCACTGCATGGTGTGTCGCCCAGTGCAGTGACTCAGGGCATCAGGCAGCACCAGTGAATCACTGGATTTTTAGTGGAACTTCTATGATGCAGAGACTTTTTCCTCAGGCTTTTCTGCCACTCCCAGTAGGTCACTCCTCCCTGACAAGGCAGAAACATTCTTCTCAGAAATTATCTTCTGCCAGTAAGATTGTGGTAGAAATCTGGCCCTATTTAGATCCAGACTCCTAATTAATCAGCAGGCATTTGTTATTTTATCCTGCAGTGCTCATCTTCCCATTTGCTTGTAGCTACTGAGATTATAATTCAATCTTACAGAGACAACAAAACAATTGCTGACCTGAAGTTCCGGGTATACGTAAAAAAAATATAAAAATCCTCAACTGAAAGGTATCAGACTCTCTTTTCAAGTCAGATTGTCCCTCCTGTCAAAGGGTATATGTCAAGGATGAATGAGAATAGCTCATATGCTAATACGACCATTTTCCACAAAGAGGTTATCAGATCACTCCACTGAAGGGCCACTAATCCATCAAAGCTTTCTCACTATCCCATCACACGCCTGAAGGAGAGGGAAGATTTCTCCAAGACCCACTGAAAGGTAATTCATATTGTCCCCAGTATTGCAGCTGATGGAGCACAAAGAACCACGAGTTTGCCCCTAAATGTTACAGCACTTCACAGAAATAAGCGGGACTGCAGCCGAAGTGCTCTGCCCACCCAGTCACCTTCACTGAGCTAAGTTATCACCAGAGCAGCTCAAGTATAGACAAAACCTTCAACCACCACTACTATGAAACCGAGGATGTGTAATTCTCATATCAAGCTACGTGCAACCATCACTTTGATGCTTCTCCTTACAAAAATCGTGCCCCTTAATATGGTGTTTTGTTTCTAAGTTGATGCAAATAGACGATACCTCCATTATTCATCCAGAACTAGCGATTGGTTTATATTGGATCTTTTATTTCCAGTGGTCAGATTTGAGGAGTTACACTACACTTTGGCCCCACTGAGGCTCAGAGCACAGTAGTCTCTCTGTTGTTCTTCAGTCAAGCCCAGAAAGAAATAAAACGTAAGTTTATACAAGCCTTAGTAACAAAGTTGAAAAAAAACTTCTTTCAAAGACAGACTGAAACCTTTATTCAGTAAGACCACTAGCCTGCAACCGAGATAGACAGAGGAAAAGGCCTTAAAGAAATTCCAATCTGGATCAACATTTAAAAACTACATTAAGAATACAAACCCCTAAATATCATTAAAATTAAAAACAGCTGCTTTGCTGCAGATCAAAAGATTGTGCACCTTCTGTCACACAAGCCAGAGGCAGAAGATAGCCTAGGTATGGGAGTCAAGATTACTTTATACTTACTCACTGTCCACATACTCCTAAATTAACTGCATGTTTACAGTGAGGGGCTCAAGAGGCAACAAGATACCCTCCATATCTGGCTACCACTTTATTGAGAAGCATCAGCATCTGACCATCTAGAGTATATGGCCGTCCAAGGCATTGCTGTGTTTTTCTTGTAAATAACATAGCTGCTGTAGATATGACCCAAAGAGCATATAAAGTTTTCCTCTTCATTACCCAGATCAGCAGGAACTAGATCCATTCAGGGTACTGGATATAGGCTGGATACAGCCGTGAAAAGATGGATGAATGCAGCATCTGGACTGTATAAAGATTTGCTAGGAAAGTTATAAATATTAAAGAAATCCTTTTTAAAGATTAGCACAGGCTACTTCCAAAGCAGTCCACATTAGTACACTACAATTACTTCAACCTAGCAATGCAAGTTTTAAAAGGCATTTCAAAAAACAACTTAAATGATATACACTAAAAGTATGGAAAGAGCTGTCATTCAGTGTTTGATGGCCGGTAACCAGAGCTAAACAGAAGTCCTTCATAACTCAGGAACTTGGTGAAGAGAGCAGTGCTGCAAGCTTTTCCACTGCTATTGTCCAGTGGGTGAGTAACCAACAGGAACCACCCTGTCTTGGACCGCTCTGGCCCCCGCCTGCCAGCTCAGGCTCCGCGTCAGCTGCAACAGGCAGTTTTAAGGTACGTATGCACAAACTGAAGACCTAGCTTAACTTCTTTTGTTTGTTTGTTTTTTTGTTTATGAACTTGAAGTGAAGTCTGATGGGGAAAAGAACCAAAAAAACAAAAACAAGTTGAAACAAGACAACGTTTTCGGTCAGGTTTCTAAGAACATCGCAGCAATCCTCACGTTCTTTCTTTCTTTAATTATGCAATCATCTTGAACCTTCAGATCTTTCCTATGTTTATTGAAATATAAACTTGTATGAATAGAAGACAGATTGAAAAATATCAGACATCTTATACAAATATTTAGTGCTGCTAAAAAACAGTGATCGCACTCTGCAGAAGATAACCTTGTTCAATTGAACTAACTGCTCACATATTGCGAATCTAAGAGAGATTGTATTTTTTTC
>JAOXNO010000020.1:77303493-77322719 GCA_028565335.1 Limnodromus scolopaceus | reverse complement strand
TCCCTGGAAGTGTTCAAGGCCAGGCTGGATGGGGCTTTGAGCAACCTGTTCTAGTGGGAGGTGTCCCTGCCCATGGCTGGGGGGTTGGAACTCGATGATCTTTAAGGTCCCTTCCAACTCTAACCATTCTATGATTCTATATCAGTGAAATGGAAAAGTTACTTACACTCAGAACCTTAGTTGCAACAGTACAACTTGTCCATTCAGTAAAATTTATTTCCCACAACGTATCTCAACACTTAAAAAATAATTTCAAAATCTTATATATTTTTTCCTTAGCTGTTACCTTAACCTTAGAGCAAAATATGTTTTTCCTTCTCAAAATCAATACATGTTGCTAACATCCTGAATTAAGCCTATAGAGAGCTCAATACAGACTGGTATATCTGGGCTTTCCACCATATACTAGTATATTGTACTATTCTAGCCCTCAAAAAGGAGTGCATATGATATGTATGTATGTATTGTATGTCACCCACCAGACTACTGAAGCATTAACATTTTTATGCCTTACTTATGGAGAAACCCACATGAACTTTTTAACAAGTATTAATAAATTTTTTACCATATGGAAATATGTTTCTTCCCAATGTCATGGTTCAGATTAGGTTTAAAGTTGTAGCTGAAAGGAAAATGCTCATATGTTGTAGAGTATATGTGTTACTTTATTAAGGCATGTGACCTGACACCTACAGATTATTTTTCCTTTTTTTTAAGTTAAAGTAACTGCCATTTCTCAAATTACATCATTTTCCATGCTCAAGTACACAAACTAACCATTTTTTAATTTGTTACAATAGTTTTTGTCTTCTTTTTTGTTTGGTTAGGGAGTTACATTTCAGGTAGTGCTACCCCAATTGAGTGGTCTATAGCAGTTACGCTCCAAGCGCCACGCTTGAACTTGCAGGGTAAGATACTTCTTGTCATAGTTCAGAAACCGCTCCAGGGAAAATAAAAGCTATCACCCAGGAGAAACTTAATGTATCTAGAAAAAATATTAAGTATGGAATTGTGGATACAAGCCTCAGCTTATGCTGATGAAATGCAATGAATATGACATTTCCATAAAGTTCCGAGATGAATAAAAACTGAGCACGTTAGCTGTGGTAAATTTAGCAGGAAGAATAACACAAGTACCTTTTATCAACCTGTGAATTAGGTGTGCAATTATACAGAGAGCCTCTGCTCAAACATGGTGGTATCATGAAATTGTAAGCCTATCTATGAAGGTCCCGAACCTCCCTGACATGCAGAAAGGCCTGTCACTGAGTCAGTTTCAAGCTTCTCTTTTTCGACAAGGAAACTCTAAGACTTCTGAAAGACCAGTATGAAACGCCCTGAATGTGCATCTGGATCAATCCATGATTAGACAGCTAGATTTCAACCAGTCAAAAGCCTTAAAATTG
The DNA here is from genome assembly GCA_028565335.1 of Limnodromus scolopaceus. Classification (NCBI taxonomy): domain Eukaryota; kingdom Metazoa; phylum Chordata; class Aves; order Charadriiformes; family Scolopacidae; genus Limnodromus; species Limnodromus scolopaceus. The sequence continues at coordinate 77,321,313 of JAOXNO010000020.1, read as the reverse complement.
TGGTCAGAGAAAAAAAAAAAAAATTAAAAACCGTTTCTAAAAAAAAAATAAATTAGTTTTATGAAGGGAGACGGATGCAGGAGAGTTCTCTCAAACAGCTCTAGGAATACTGGGATTAACTAACACAGCTTTATCAAGCACTACAGCTCTACCAGGAAACCTGAAAAGAGACATTCACTCTTCCCCCCGCTATTGACTTTCACAGGGAGAAAAAAGGCAACACAAACAAACCCACAAAATATCAACCTGTCAATGTAAGAGGTTTTTTTAAAACTAAAGATCTTTGTTTGGCACAAAAAACTACCAGAAATTAACAGAAACACACTAAACATCATAAATGCCAAAGATAAACTTGGGTAATTATGTCATTCAATAACACTGGATCAGTTTTTCACGTGTGACTGAATATATATTCTTGTTTCTTGAATATCATCTGTGAATGCACAGGGTTTCAGAATGCTACTAGGCACACTTCAGTTCCTGAATTAACACCACCTCAAACACACTTGCATTGTCTACCTGATATCTTTGTACCAAACGCAAAAAGCTAGTCGAGGTTTAACACAATTAAGAACTTGTTCCAAAAATGTGTGGAACAAAAAGCTTATGCTTTGGTAATATGAAGAAAGGAGTACAACAGATGTGAAATGGTTTTGTGGATGTTTCTGTTTAGACAGACCTGGAAAAATGGAGTTTCCTAACAAATAAAAGATAGCAGGCAGTTCCTATAGGCTTACAATTCCCCATGATGACTCTTGATTTGTTATTATTACCCTGAAGCTCTTTAAATGATTTGGACTCCAAATAATATACACAGAAATAAGAGAGATCACAGATAAAGGCACTAGTTCCAGAGATGTGGTACCCGCTGGAAGCTTGTTACCCTAAGTGCAACATGATAGGGTTAGGAAAAATGTATGTGTAATTCTAATTTTGGCATCCTACTGATTATGTATACTACTCTTCCTAGCCTTTCCATAATAGTGGTCTTGATTAAAGACCATTGTTCAGGAAGGGAAGCACAAGCATTTTCCAGATGGCATAAATATGCTGCAATGACTAAACAACATTTGATGAACACATGCAGCTCTGGCAGCACACCAAAAAGAAACCACTGCATTCACATTATAGAAGTACTGTCTGTCTGACAAACTTGAGATAAACCACACTGCTAAATGAGGATGGGTAAAACCTGGGAATACACTACCTCCCAACTCCAGGTCTTAAAAAAGGTTAGTAATAAAGGTAAACAAAAAAGTTATAGTGTCAATTCTAGGTATCCGCTTGTCCAGTAGAAGTTAAAACCAAAATAAGTTAAGCTTTTTCTTTTTTTCCTGTTTCTGATCAAGCATTTATTTTAAACTGCTACCTCACAAGGACAGCGTTAAAATACTTGCTTACTGTTTAGCCTGGTCTCTGTTTTCCTGTATGTTAAATCCTGATGATGTTACTGACACTCAAATTCACCCTTCCTTTCTAAGTTGCTGACTCTCAGTCCCCTTTTCCATTCCAGGACCTCACACTTCCCTCAGCCCTTCTCCTGAATATCTTGCTGCCTGCTCAAGCTTCAGCATGGCTAAAGAACAGAGATGCTGCCTCCTCCAGATGCTGCCAGTTATTCTCTCAACCAATACAGGTATCAGTCATGCCTGCGATTAAGGTCCATGAACCAGCTGAACATCTTCAGCTCACCTCTCTCCCTGTAAGTCCAGAGTTGAGTTTCGCTACTGAAGGCAGCAACATTTTGCAATTTCTCTCCTCCGCCAAAGAATTGGGTTTATTTTCCTCACGAGGAATTCAGACATCAAGGATGTGTACCTGGAGTCTTTCAAGTCTGGGTTTTTGGGTGGGGTAATGCCCACTTTTTATGTTTGTGCCATAGAACCTACAGAGATCCACCACACCGACCAAAGACTGTAACAGCAAGATAATAAGAGTAGTATATGCCCCAACTATTTTTGTGAACGGTCCCTGTCTCACCCTGTGGTAAATGCTATGTAACTTCACATCTTCTTGGCATTCTAGCAACAAAGAAAACAGATGCTTTGGGAAAAAAAAATCTCAAGGATCACAGACAAAAAGGAAAACTTAAATTAGGATGGTAAATCAAATGCATTTGCAATATATACAGTCAGGCGTTCATCAGGATTTCAGTAGTGACATATATAAAGGTCTTGTGAAAGCCGTTGAGCTCAACTGTTTTTCCTCGCTGTTCTCACTCTCAAAACCAGGATACTCATCCATTTCTAATGCCCCTTCAATCTGTTCTGACATTCAGAAAAGATCAAGGTGTAGCCTGCATAAGAGTTAACAGACAAATCCTGTCCACCCACCCCTCCCACACACCATCTGGCAGAATTATTTTCCTCACAAATTAAGAATGCCTTTACCTTGAATAATTTGCACTCTTTCGTACCCTCAGTCATTGAGTTGTTAGAGCACTGCCTGGTATATATATTGTGGTGTTAGATATTATTAAAGGTGGACATGATCATTGATTTTCTAACAACAAAATATAAAATTATAGAGCTTAGTATAAACTGTAAAAATTCATGAAAATTACTAAATCTATTACAAGATTGTATGCTTCCAAAGAAAGAACAAGAAACAAACTTTTGATTACTAATCAAGCTATTTTGGAGGCAACAGCCTCCATTTGCTTCTTTTACTTATCCTCTCTCAAGGTAAAGGACTAGTACATGAACTTTCTTTTCCAGAGAAAGGATGTTTTTATGGCCAGGTTATATCACTGAAATAAGAATTTTTAAACTATAACTATGTCAGGTAGCTAATACACATAACATACCCCCTTACACTGGTTAGTACAATACTTCCGTTACCACATGTCCAAATAACGGCTTTATTAAAATATCCTTTTCCTAAATACTTTGAATAATTCACTCACAGCCTACAAGGACTCTTGAAAGCAGAACATCTTAGTTATGTAGTTTACAGATTTTTCAAGCTAACACACAAGTGTACCAGGAGGCTGATTATTCCTCTGGTCTCTTGAACAAGGAAGAATTAATATTTATTTATTTACAGCCAAAGAAAACATGGGTTTTCCCCCCATCCCAGATAAGAACACGTTCAGTTGGGTCTCTCAGAAACATAATTAGTTTGTTGTATACCAATTAGTGCATATAAAAATAAAATAAATACGAAATATTTTAAGGCAGTATTTTAAAAATACAAAATACTGAAAGATCAGAGACAGATCTTGGTAGTACATACATTTTCTTCATAAGTAACCCTGAAAAATCCATAAATGTGTCTAGGTAATTAATTTTTTGTTGTTATTGACATGCCCCGAGAGACATTTTTGGAAATACAACAGCTGTTTTCTGGACATCTCCACTCTAGGACAAGTAGGGATGGAAGTGACCAGAGAGACGTTTCTTACTCCCCTACCTTGGGGCATGGGTTTCATCGCAGCGCACTCACTCTAGCAGCGTAGGTAAAGTCTCCGTAGAAGGGAACCACAGAAGAGAGAAGAGATAGCCGTGCTATCTTAAGATATTGTCTTAAGATTAAGACAAGACCCAGAGACAGATGGCTGCTTTACAATAAGCACCAAACTTCAGGACTGCCTTCTGGTAAACGCTTGTCAGCTTGTAGGCAACTGCCATAATCCATACACAATATTACTAAATCCGTCCCCCAGCTTAAGGGTACGGGAATGTCTGGAGAGTAACAGATAACCAAAATTACTGACTTTACAGAAATCTTCAGCATTTAGCAGACAGTATGAAGCAACGTACCATTTCAGTGGGTTCAATAATTTCCACTGACACAGAGCAAAATTTTCATCTTTGATTATATTTACATGTGTGTATATTTGAAATATCCCTTTAAACATTGCTCCGTTTGCTATTCACTAGTATTTCCATTCCTGTTTAACAATCTCAGTTTCAACCTATGTCCTAGAAAACACCTCATTATTTCTTAATGCTACAGTGCTTAATGTATTTCAGTATACAATATCAGTAGCACTGAAAAAATCAAAATATTGAAGTGGTGAATAGCTGATTTAGAAAATCACATTCTCAAAGCAAGTAGCAAGACTACACTGTTTAAACTGCTTTGCGAGTCCAAGGAAGTAAATGATAGTAAATTCTTCAATTCTCAATTGTTAGCCAAAAAAACCCTTAATTATCAGCTGTCTCTGGGTTTTAAAAGACACATTCTCACAATATGGATGGTTGTTCAATAAGACTTTTGTTGAACTTAAACAGTATTTTAAATTCCAAATCAAACAGTACTAATAAAGATTAGATAAGCTCACAATTTTTCTCCAACTATATACATTCAGACTTCTAAGTTCATCACAGTACCTCAGGTTTAGACCTCTAATCTCGACTAGAACTTTTACTTGCACTGTAACTGCCAATCAATAGCTCAAGTTAATAAGTGTCTAAAAGCTCCAATAAATAGTGCATAAACATTTTTTTTCCTAAGAGTGATTCAGTTCAGAGAAGAGTCAAGACTGAGGATAGAGCAAAAGAGTATGGTCAGATTTATTCCAAATAAATAGCAAAATCCATCCACATAATGTTTTTGGAAGGGGCTAGCTATACACAGAATAGCAAATCTTCATTCTAGTTAAAATTGAACAGGTACAAAACACAACTGCAAGGTAACACGTTCAGTCATGAAAATCTATCTCCTACTGCTTTGTGAGCGGTATAGCAATCACAGCTAAGTGCACAGAGAACTAGTATAAAATGTAACAAGCAACTGAAAAATTGAGGAGAATGGTAATTTGAGCTCTATATGAAATCATTTTAGCTAAATTAGCATTTAATCCCCAAGCTACATTAGAAATGAATTAAGCATCATCCAATAACGAAGAGTATGTTTCATGCACAATTTTTATTAAGGAAAAAAAAAAAATTTAAAATTGGTTTAGACTAAGGACACAATAACCCACACTTACCGGGTTCCATGTGTACAGACACACAAACTATAATATAGCTTGTGCCTGATTATGCAAATCATTGATAAACAGATTCTATTAAGAAAATATAGGAATGTAGAGATGCAAAACAAAACTAAAATGAAATATTCCTGGTTATTGATAGAAACTACTACTGAAAAGTATCACTTTGCAAATGAGAGGACATTCCCTCACCTAAGAGGTTCCCTTTTAAATCTCACATAAGAGATTTAGGAGGTACGTAGGAGACTAAATCCGATGAGAGGTACATTTATTTGCTAACAAAGGCCACAACAGGAATTCCCGGATTGGAGAATGCAGTTTATTTTTGGAGAGGATGAGGTCTTTCTTTTCCTACTTATATCTAAGTGTTGGAGGGTTTTTTCCAATCCCAACTCCCTGCTTCCACTAGTCATTTAAATCAGGTTAGAAGACTTAGAATAATGTAATGTTGCGATAATCCAGATTGAATGAGCAGTAAAAAAACCCGACTGTTCCCAAATTTCACTTTTTGGTACCTCTGCAGCTCCTAAGAGCATTGGCAAGGTTCTGTTACCACAAATTACCACATGCTTATGTATTTGCATTACACTAATAATCAACAAGTATTTATCATGCACTGAGAAGACGACATGAAGACAACGTGCACTAAGAAGACTTTGTGCTTGTATGAACAGAACAAAAATCTGCACCACAGTCTTAAAAAATCCCCAAAACTTAGATTTTCTGGAAAAGAACACATGCAGAAAGACAAGGATTTGCATTCTGAAAACCCAAATCCCAAACCAGTGCCAGTTACATGCTATGTCCAACAAAGCAATTCAAACTAAATTCTAAAATAAATAAATAAATAAAAAATTAACAAGACAGATCATCTTCTATGGAAGAGCTTTTCCACAGAATGATACTACCCAGAAATTTACCCCTGAAATTGTACGCTGTATTTACCTCTCTGGGAAACATAGTAGTGTAAGAGAACCACATTCAAGATTTAAAAAACAGAGAACCTCTCTTCCAAAGGATTTTCCAGTGATACTAATATCTTTTAGAACGACTCTGAATATTTGACTCACCAAAAGTTTCAAATATGTATGTAATTTGGCTTCAAATTTTAAATCTCAAATCAGAGAACCTTAGGCTTTGTCCTCCGCGACAAAATGCAAGTCTACATGGTCTCTGACATCTAACAGCCAGTAATTATTATTCTGTAAAATCCTAGTCAGACACAGCAGTTTACGGTGTTCATAGTGAGGTAACAAAATTAGAATAGTACTGTTCCACCAGAAAACTGTTGACCTTGCTCTGCTTATTGGACAATGGAATAGGAACTTGTTTTCACTGCTCAGAGCAAACTTTATTTTTATGTCAGAATTACTAGTATATAGTGACTTCATAAGGTAAGTGAACAAGCAAAGATATATGTATTTCAGGCCACTGCAACTTAAGGGAAGAAAACGACCTTCCTCGCTGCAAGTACAACAGCTACCTTCTGCATCACATTACACACAGATATTTCTGTATTTTCCAGCTTTTTAAAAATACTGGACTTCTCAAACATGCTGATTTCTTACATTTCAAGACAATTTCAGTATGTAACTGTTTCTGAGCTAGTATATGTGTTGAAATTAACTGGAAGCATTTGCTCAAACCTTTGAGTGTTAAAACCTATCTTTTCAAAGTTTTATACTGGTAAAGGTTCTCTTTTAGTTAATGCAAAATTCAACAAAACAGTATTATCCTGAGCTTAAGGGTCTTCCTGTGCCTTCGCAGGCAGAAAGAAAAATGGAGCTGAAAAAGCATTTCTGAAGAGAAACATAGGTGAGACTATTGCTGTTCTTCAGGCTCTGATTGTTGTTCCTTACAGAGAATACGGGACTAGTGTCTTGTAGTGGTTTTAAACTCCACAGACAGTAATCTCTTTTCCAGAGCATCTACTGTCCTCTATATTTTTCTTGGGAAACTAAGACTTGTCAATATGCTATGATTTAAAGATTTTCTTCCTAAAATGAAAGCATTTGTACTCAGCTGTACAAGTAAAAGTAAGCCTTGATGTCTACACAGAGATTTGAAATGCACAGCAGGTATGCCAAAAAGGGAAAATCTGAGGGAATTGAGAGGAAGAGAGGGGAGACAATACAATAACATCATGAGGGAGAAAGGATAACTGTTGGTTTTTTTTTTAATAAATCAAATCAATGTCTGTTATTTTGCTATTTTAAGAACATTCTACAGTTATTTTAATACATTTAGACTGTCATTGCACTCGTGAAATAAGAAAATGCCCTTTATAGTGTCATTTACAATAGAACTTAAAGCAGTTAAACTACTATTTTTGTTCAATTGGATATTTCCAGTGAAATCCACAAATCCTAACAGGAGAGAGAAACTGGAGTAGTATTTATTTATTGCAGCCTTTGGTTCTTCCTTTATCAACAATCCGTCATTTTAAAAGGTATATATTACTGGTATTTTAAATGCACTTCCCCAACCAAGAAAAATATTGCAATCAAATAGCTAAACATGGAAAATAGTATAACTTAATTATCTGGGACTTTTTTCAAATATTGTATGCATATTTGGGGCAGAGGGGGAGGGAAGAAGAGTCTTGTTAAAAAAAGCTTTTCTTATCTCAAGGCTACAGAAGTGATCCACTGCATTTAAAGTGTACCTACAAGACCTGAAGAGTTCATAAAGGTACACATCAGGCGAGATGGGGAAAATAATATAGCACTTCAAAGTCTGAGATTATGCAAAAGATAAAATGGTGATTTTATTATATAAGGCATATTAGTAAGCTATTTCTAAACTGGGCTTCCAAGAAACTCATCCAGGTCTACGCTCTTAAACCCTGAAGTGCGTAGACATAAATGATATAGAAGAGTCATTGCCTTTACAGTGACCTAAAAATTAATCATTTCATCCTCCTGTCTTTTCAGTTGAGCATTTAGTCGAATTGCCTGGGAAACAATCTGAACTCTCAGTGACCTTTGTTATCCAAACAATATATCCTCAGTGGTTTGCAGCAAAGGAACTACTCAAACCTTGAACCAAGGCAGCTTGGACAGTATAAAGAGCTCTACCAGTTCTACCTCACTCATTCAGTATGCTCTGAAGAGTTTTGGTTAGCATGAATTTCTCCATCTATTTTTAACTTGTAGTAAACTCGTAATGAACTCACAGAACCGGCTACAGAAAAGCAGCCACAGGAAACGGAAGAGACAAAGAACAGCATCTCTTCCATCAGCCTAACTAGCAACAGTACTGTATCTAAGGTGGAATTTCTTAAGCTCAAATCCTCCCTGTTTACAAATCCATGCAAAAGGCAACGAAAAAAACCAGAGCCTGTCACATTACTGTAAAAAAGAAGACTGCTAGCACTCAAATAATTGTTTATCAAAGGCTATTTAATCAATTTAATTGCCAGTACAAAAAAAAAATTCTTGCCGGATTTCCATTATTTATTATATGTGCAGTGACTCGCTAAAGTACTTGGAAAGATTTACTTCCAAGTGGTCACCTACTTAGATCAAGCGCTAAATCACTGACTCTGTGATGGTGTTTGTTTAGGTGGCAGCAGTTTAGCTGGCCCAGCCTCAATGGCCCCTTACTGAGATCTCTGTGTGTGTGGCCCATTTCGCACTGCAGCTGGCTTGACACACAAGTCCCACTGTATACCAAACCCATTGTTATTTTAATGTGACTCTTAACAGTCTACTTCACCCTCACCACCCTAAAAACAGTTCCTAAGGGCACAGTGCTGAACGCCCTACGGCAAAGCCACCCGTCATAAGGAAGATAAATCACAAAACACACCGGAATTTTTAAAGGCATAATTTTTTAGGCTCAGCTAGACCAGGCTGAGATACAGCTAGAACAAGTATTTGTAAAACTCAAGACAGCATTTTATCTTTTTTGATCACCGTTTCAAAAAGACAAGTAAGAAAGTACTAAAATCCTTACAGACTTCCCTTCAGTTAGATGATGATTCTTATTCTGATACTTTTAAAATTACACACAACTACGATGCTGCAAAATAAACATGTCATATATCCTCTAAACCACATAAGAATTATTTGTGACCTGGGGAAGTTTTCCATCCATTCAAAAAAAAAAACCAAAACCATCAGCACCTAAGCAGACTCATTCATTCTATAAATTTTACATATATATCACTATTATATATTAATCGTTATAAATGCATTTAAAAGGATTTGGAGATATAAATTTGGTTCCATCCTACCAGAATAGTGCTGGAGTAGTTTCAAGCATTTACTTTTAAGCATCTAGCTTTGGAGGTAGACATCAGTTCATGGAAGGAACCTACCTCTAATCAACTAAACAACAGGTGAATTAGATTGTAAACGGTAGTCTTCTGAATGACTCTTACACAGATGCTGTAAATGACTCCCCTGATCATTACACTGATGGTAAAAGCTATACAAAAAATTGCCAGAGATCTGGGCATAGCTGCCTTCTTACACTCCCCAAAGTTGTGGCATGTCTCATTGGCCTTCAAAACAGGGCTCTGCCTAACACATGTAATTCCAGCCTTAATGAGCCAGTACAAAAGAGCAGGAAGTGATTTTGAGGAACCGGAGACAAGTTTTTAATCTCTAAACTTACTTCCATGGGCAAATAAAGGATAATTATTCTTCCCTATCAGCTAGGAAAGGAAAACCAAACTGACCTTGAAGGGCTTGTTTGTAAGTTTACCACAATGAGGAGATGTTTACAATACCAACATTTATTACTATAATGGAGAACTACCTGTCAGACTTCCCACTGTCAAAAGCTCCATCTAGACTACAAAAGACACAACAAACTTTGAACAACCAACCTGTGGCACCTAATGAGGGACGATAAGCCTGTTTTCATGAGGCTACTTGCAAAAAATACATCCTCCAAACCATTGCTCCTCCGCTTGTGTGTGCATGTGTCTGTCTGTAAAAACAAGTTCCTTGGAGAAGACATTCATTGGACCACAGACCAATGGAGCTCACAGTAGTCTGGACAGGCGAGCAGAGATTCACAGGCTTTTGGGATGGAGAACACCTATTAAGTCATGTAATGTACTATACTGCCAATGCAGGATAGTTACTTACAGTGCATTTTCCGTTCCTTTGTCCAGTCTGCTTTTAAGTGACTGACGCAATGGGGCTGCTACCACTTCCTCTGGCAAACGCTTCAGCACTAAAACAAATCTCAACGCCAGAAAATATTTCCCAATAATATGCCTACATTTTCCTTTGCTTAACAACACTCCATTATTTTTATTTGCACTCCTAAAGACCACCCAATACAGTTTTGGCACATAATTATATTTTAAGGAAGCAGATCTTTAGCAAGCTGCTCCAAAGAAGGTAAAAATTATTTCAAATACAACAGTTTAGTAACCTTATGGAAGCAAAAATTCAATTTACATATTTTATCATCATCAAGTGACTATTACCAGTCATTAGTCCAAAATCACCTATGGGTATTCTCTACCAGAAGACTGCAAAACAAATATGCAAGTACATGACTTCAAAAAAAAATCAGAAAAACAGACAATTGAAAACAGAGTATTTCAGATTTATACATTCACTAAACATCTGAAAATTACATATGTAATACGTATCTATAAATTATATAATACGTATACACATAGTATTTCAACATTGGTAATTACCAAGCTGAAAATTACATTCATGAAGACAAAAATCAAGTGACACTGGTGACATAGCTAACTTTACTTCACAATAGTCAATAATTATAAAATTGCTGATCTGTAACACTGTAAACACTGCTTTTTCAGGCTTAAAATTTTAAACACTAACTTCTGATGCACTACCATATGAAAGCTTCTGTTATTTATGACAAATTAGATCAATTTACTAAGTTCCTAGTCTATATACGAAGCACACAAATCATCTACAGAGTATTTTTCATATGTGCAGATATTTGCAAGAAACAAGGATCAAAAGATAGACCAAGATGCTGTACACAGACGTAGTAGTATACTCCTCCCACATGGATGCAAGGATGCAGAATACAAAAAAACCATGAATTGTCATTTATTGCTCTTTTTCTGCTTTCTCAGACACATTCTCTTTGTGAACTGAAGTAACAAAAATCCACGGACACCATGCTATTATTAACTAGTATGAATTATAAATGCATCAAGACTGTTATTTGAGATTATTAATTTAAACTATGGTATCTACAAATAAATACAAATTTTATTAACAAAGAGACAGAATAAGAAGCAAATTCTCTTAGTTGCAAAAGTTTGCCACTGCAAATTCTTTTAAGATGCTTTTAACATGCTTGTTCCTGTTCGGGTACACCCACATCACGTACCTAAACCTCACATACTTTTCATCCAGCAATTATTTATAGACTGTGTAGATAGCATTTGTAAATAAGGGCCCAGGATACATCTCCGATGTATTCAGAAGAAAAAAGGCAAATTATTCTGTAGAAATTCTACTCTGCATTTTTGATAGGAATTAGTGATTTATCCAGACTGGATGGAGAACTATGGCAGAGCTCTGCCCTGGAAATTACTGGCTGAGACGGACACAGGTGACTGTTGGTGATCAGTATCATGCTGTAGGTAGGTTTCATTAAAACACATTAAAATAATCAAGTTTGCATATACAGGCATGCATATACCTCTCACAAAAGGCACACTGATTTTCCAAGAGTACTAAATTAATTCTTTGGCACCTGTGTAATCATTGGATGAAAAAATAATAGATAGCTGCAAGAATTGATAAGCATTTATAACTCACAAAGTATAACAATGCATTTCAGAAGCTTGGAGGTTTTTTTAGTTAAAAAGTGTTAACTGCATTATTTAAGACTAAGCAAAACATTCAGTATTCAGTCAGCCACATGTTCATGTACACTTTTCTGTAATGTCTTCTTTTGTTATATATCAAATGAAAATACATTGGTTAAAGAATAGGAATCTTCTAATTATTCCTGAGAATTCAATGAACTTTTCTCACAATTGTGATTAATAATACAATGGGGTAGGAGAGGAGAAAGAGGGAACTTGAAAGTAGTATTAAGTGCACTACTGTCAGAATTGGAAATCATTGTTCCTTTATGCCCACATCATTTAAGACACACACACACACAAGTCCCTGTCCTGTGCTATCCCCCGCCCTGCAATGTTCCTCCCAAGAGTGGGAAGGTTGTAATTTGTGTTTATATACAGTTGCTGAAATATTAATGAGAAAGAGAAAATATTCATAATGACTAAACAAAAGATGGAAAGGCAAATACCCAGTAAGAACACTAAATACTGGTAAGAGATAAACCCTGAATTTAAGTCATATTTAAGTTGCAGAGCAGTTTCTCTAGGCTTCCTTTGCAGTAAATGTACATTTACCTGAATCTCAGCCCTCTGGATGTTGAAAGCCCAGGAAGATTCATTTCCTAATCTGATGCTGAAAGACATACATCCTGAATACTTTTACAGAGAATTTGCAAGATGTTTGAAACATATTCTATTATACACCTGAATGCTATCTGTAATTCTGACAAAGGCTTTGGCAACTTTACTTGTAGGCATTAGATTAGCACAGGAAAACAAAAAAGCGTATTTTCACCAAAGAAATGACATCTTTTCTAAAAACACTCTTTTGACACCCAAAGCTAAAAGCATGCAATGCAATCAGGCCATTTTGTATTTTCAATTTCCTTGGCCAGATTATTATTTTCCCAAATTGACATAAAGATGTTTTCATACGAATTAAATTTCTCATAAGCCTTAATTGATGGAAACATATATTAGGTGGGTCCACATATATGAAGATATTTTCCTTTAATAAAAATATAGTATGTATTTCATCTGTCTGGTATTTAGAATATATTATGTGTGACACAGACAAGAAAAACAGGATTCTTAAAATTACTGCTCTTATTTTCTAAGTACAATTCAGTCCTAACCTTGTAATCCTGCCATAATACAGTACTTTTGACCTGGGCCCTTTGTGAACAGCACTCAGCCCTGTGTGCTCACCAGAAGTGTCAAGAAGGGAGTATAGAGCCCATAAGGTCCCTGGTAAATACACAGAAATATTGATAATGCAGATTGGAAGACTTAGATAAGCTAACTTCTGGCAGCTAAGTCAAGAGCCAAATTGTGCTGAAATTTCCAACACTGCACAAGGAAAACGGCCTATAATTAAGTACTCCAAAGCCATCGAACTTCATTCCACTGAACATCTCTTTCTCTGCTTACTTAAATGAAGCCAAGACTCTTACAATAAGTACATAAGTGAGCTGCTAATGATTAGGTAATCTGAATGCCTGCCCCTCTTTAAAGTGAGCTGCTTCTCATCTCATCTAGGAAAAAATAAACATATAAAAAATATACCAATACCTATACAGCATTCTTTGCCTATTTCCAATCTAGAGGAAAAAAGTATTTCCACCTCTCACTTCCAACAGATACATCCCAGAGAAGGTAGTTTCTTTGTTTTGGTTAGGTTTATTGTTACAAGTCAAACACCTCTGCTGGTTTCTTACAAGGTGATACCTGCCAAAATTAACTAAAGTGAGAAGCAATGCATGTCTCAGCGGTCTGAAGGAAAAAAATTTTAAACAAAGCAAGTAGAACGATCCCTAGACACTTTTCTCCCAGACACAACTCCATGCTAGATTTTTCCCCAGGAAAAAAAAATAAAAATCTGGCCAAAGACATTCCTATTCTTCTCTATCTGCAGCTTCATCTCCATTCTCTCCCCACAATTTTCTTTCCCTCAATGATGCCAGTGAAACTGATTGCAGAATTATGCCCTGAACTGAATCAGTGCAATTTTAAATCAGTGCTTTTTAAACCCAAATTATTTCCCTAATTTGTCTAAGCAGTCAGTCAGCCCAATTGCTACACTAGCGCAACTGAAGCTGTGACAAACCTTGGGAAAGGCAGAGCATTAATTTGGTTTTTGCTTTGTGGTGGGTTTTTGGGGGGTTTTGAGGGGGAGACAGCAGGGGGAGAATACAAGCAGAGAGGTTTCCCTTATATTAGCTTCTTCCCCAGAAAAGCTTTAACACCAAACCAAAAAACAACCTGAAATAACAAAAAGCATCTCTAGATACAGATTTTACTGCTTTCTTTCTTGCTTTAGGAGGATCTTGTCCTTTGCAGACAAGGAACCAACATGGAACCATTTTCCCAGGTGCAATTTAATGCATTTCTAAGCAGGAAACAATTTTAGTGTTAGCTACCAAAATACAGAATAGTTCATTTGAAAAGTATGTTTTAGCATTTGAAAATAATCTTACTTAAATGTAGATGTTTCCTTATAGACGACAGTATAAAGAGAAAAGAAAGAAGAAACTAGCAAAGCAGAAATCGATTTGGGGCTGGAATTTCAAAAGGGAAGCATATTTCCCACGTTCGAAATTAAAAACAAAGTTACAGCTAATAGTACATATCAGTCTCGTACTAAGCTACACCTCCAGCAGGTAGACATAGCCTGCTTTAAAAAACCCAAAACATAAATTGTAGAATCATAGACTGGTTTGGCTTGGAAGGAACATTAAAGATCACCTAGTCCAACCCCCTGCCCTGTGCAGGGACACCTCCCACCAGACCAGGTTGCTCAAAGCCCCATCCAGCCTGGCCTTGAACCGCTCCAGGGATGGGGCATCCACAGCTTCTCTGGGCAGCCTGGGCCAGGCTCTCACTGCCCTCAGAGGAAAGAAATTCTTCCTCATACCTAACCTAAATCTACCTCTTTCAGTTTAAAACCACTTCCCCTTAGTTCCCACACTACACTAATCCAAAATTTAAATACAGAAGTAATACTCTTATTCAGTAGCATTTAAGAAAGTAACACAAAAATGGTTCTGTTGACACCAGGTCTTGCTAGGAAACCACAAACTTTTTCCTAGTTTGGCCTGTGGCAGAATTCACAATATTCATTCAAGGTAAAATACGCATCAAAGTTCTATTTGATTTAAAAGAACCCAATAAAATACAGAAATGTACCACGAACATCCTTCTCCTGGTTTATCAGTCTAACTTAAACATTAAACTATACTTACAGAGCCATCTTTCAGATTTCTTTCATAGGAGAAGTGACACTCCGTATTTTCTTTATTTCTTGAAATAGCAAAGTTGTATTTGCCAGCTGATTCTTCTCCAGCTATCAATGCTTTCTTCAGTTCTTCAACATACTTTTCTCTATTCATTTCCATGTCAGCAGCCTCCCTAGAAATTTCAGCTTCAGACACTATCAGAAAGAAACATGTGAGAAATAAATACTTCTATGTGTATGAACATGTATATATCTTTACACATAGACACACACACACATCTTAAGGAACAGGCAAATATTAGGAGACTATTCCTTCCCTGACGTATATCAGTGTGCCAAACACTAAGGGAAACATAGCAGGAATATTGTGTTCTTCCTAAGAATTAAGTTCTGTTCCTTTTTTCCCTGTTTGAAAATGGTTTATTGCTACTAGTCCACAATTCTACTTGCGTAAAGTTATTCTGAATAATATTAACCTTACAAGAAAGACTGGAATGTTTTAACTATGATTTACTGTGCCTCTCAGTTCTCTTTGAAATCGTGCGATCTAAACCCTGTAGGACAACAGATGCAACTTTCTCCTCATACATTCTTGATCCAGTTTTCCAAGTCTGTAGCTTCAACCTTAAAACAAAATAAACAATCAATTTACAAATTAAGCTACACCTAGAGACTTGAGATTCCATGTTTTACTGTTCACATTCAAGGACCACTAAATAAGGGATGTGTCTCCATTTTGCATTACATGAGGTCTATGAAGAAAATTTTATTCCATTCCTTTGAAGATGAAGAATGGTTGAACAGGGTACAGAACAGGCCAATAAAGACATACTGTCGTCAAGAACCATAATAGCCTTTCCTGTCTGCTTCTGATCCTTTATTTCTTCCTAAATTTTCTTTGGGTTAACCCTCAAACTGAAATGGCAGTTTACCAAGACTCATCAACTTTCACTAGGAGTAGCAAGAAACAGTTCTTGATTTTACCACCTGGGCCCCTGATTATTTTCCTTCCTTTTTATTTTATTGTACATACTGTTTCCTCAGTACTTTTAGCATTCAAATGTTAATCAGAATAATGATCTCAATGAGGAATGCAGAGTTTCTGGCACTGATATAAGCAAAGACTCTAAATTAAAGTTGATAGGATGTGTATAATGTAATGCAGGCTTTAATGTCTAGCCTACCAATACAGTATTTTAAATTGTTTACTTGATTAACAGAAGTGTTCCTCTTTTTTCTGACCAGTCTTCTAAGGAAGACAGCTCTAGATTGTCATTTACCCCTGCTTGCTCTTAAGACCTTTCTAGTATTTGCCCAGCATTTGAGAGAGCAAGATATAAATTTGTAAAAGAAACAACCAAACACAACACAAAACAAAATCAAAATAAGCAAACAAAAACACACATACCAAAAACCAATACAAAAACTCAACAAAAAAAAAAAACCACAACCCCCAAAACATCCTTCACAGAACTGCAAGTGACTTGAAAAATTATTCCATTTAAAAACCCTGTTAATAACTATTCCTTCTCTATAAAAATGCCTCTGAAGATAGTTTGATACTGAGACATAAGCTTGCACATGTATTGAAATCATACTGATAGAAATAGAGCAGCCTTTCAATCAAACACGAGCCTGTTCATATTGTGTCATTTTTCCCCATTCTTCTTCTTGACATAGTAGCTAACCTTGTATTGCAAAGGAGGCAGCACGTATCAAATCTATCCATCATATGAAAATAAAGCAAAGAGATAAATGTATAATTATTTCCTACCAGTATTTACATCCTCACACACTTCAGGATTTCTGGATTAATTCTGCACTTTCGGGAATTTTAGCTTATTTTCACTGACTCAGATTGGTTGAGGCTGAAAGGGACCTCTGGACTATTGTCTAGTGTGACTCCACCAATCAAAGACAAGTCAGCTACAAAGGTTGCTCAGGACCATGTTTTGAATGGGTTTTGAATATTTCCAAGGCCTAAGGCCCCTCATCTTCTCCAGCCAATCTGTTCTGCTGCTTGGCCACCCCCATGGTAAAAAAGTTTTTTCCTGTGTTTAAATGGAATTCCTTGTATTTTAGTTTGTGCCCATTGCCTCTTGTCCTTTCACTGGACATTACCAAGAACAGCCTGGTTGCACCTTTGTTACTCCCTCTCATCAGGTATTAATTAATACACATTAACAAAATCTCCTTGAGCATTCTCTCCTCCAGGCTGCGCAGCCCCAGCTCTCTCAACGCCACCTAGTATGGCAGATGCTTCAGTCATCTTCATGGACTGTCACTAGACTCAATTCCTTAAGTTCACGTCTTTCTCATACTGGAGGGCCCAGAACCGGACACTACATCACAGGTCTCACCAGGGCTGAGTAGAGGGTAAGGATGACCCTCCTTGTCCTGCTGGCAACACTCTTTCTAATGCAGACCAGGAGGCAGTTGGCCGCCTTTGCCACATTGCAAAGTATTCAACTTCTTGTCCACCAGAACTCTCAGGTTCTTTTCAACAAGGGACCTGCTTCCAGCCAGTCACCTAAGATACCAGCATAGTATATGCTGGGGGCTTCTTCCTCCTCACATATACAGTTTTGCATTTCCCTTTGTTAAATTTCATGTGGTTCCTGTCAGCCAATTTCTTCAGCCTGTCCAGGTCCCTCTGAACAGCAACCCAACCTTCTATCAACCCTGGCCCCATGTTTTGTATCACCTATAAACTTGCTGAGGATGCACTGTGCTATCATCCAACTAATTAATGAAGATGTTTCACTGAATGTCACTGAATTTTTAGAGTTGAAAGGGACCATAGAGATCATCTAGTCCAACTCCCCTGCTGAAGCAGGATTGCCCAGA
>JAOXNO010000020.1:77249638-77297057 GCA_028565335.1 Limnodromus scolopaceus | reverse complement strand
CTTAACTTGGTGTCATCTGCGAACTTGCTGATGATACACCCTATGTCCTTATCGAGATCATCAATAAAGACGTTAAAGTTGTGGGTCACAGTTTAGAAAGTGTTTAAAAATAATAATAAAGAGCTGTAATAATTTAGGTTTTTTTCCTTCCATTATTACCTTTCCCAGTCCATGCACATTGACCATCACTAAGTATAATACCAAAGCCAGTGCCTAAATCTTTTTCCCATGATACTTGTAGAAAATACGTTTCTTCTGGATGAGAAACTGGATGAATTCTGTTCAAAGTCTTCTCCATTTTCCAGACACCTGTTTAGGAAGTAAGATAATCTTGTTATAATCAATGGCTTATTTTCCAGAGGTGCTTAGCAGCTTTATATAACTAGCTTTGGGAAAAAAATAAATATACAAATATTAGCATACTTAAAATTTTACTTTATTTTCCTCCACAAATTCAGTTTTTCAGATAACTGATATTTCCAAACAGAAAACTGTATTACAATAAGCAGGGTTTAACTGAACAAGGCCAACAATTAAATACATTTGAATATCCCCAAATTAAGCAACTAAGTGTTAGGAAGCTGGGGAACACAAAATTACAATACACAAGTACTTACTCATAGCTATGTTTTTAACTTACTATCACCCACTATCACCCAACATACAGCACACAGAATATAATTCTAAATAATCAATATTCATCTGGAAGACTGCTGTGTGAAAGCATGCTACTAAGTCTCACTGCAAAGCAGAGCTTGTAGTGGATATCAGGAACCGAAGAAATTGTTTTAAAAAAACAGATGCTGAGGAGAACAAAATTTATGATGCTACGGTGAATTTTTCGCTCAGTATTAAAGTAACTTGACAATCTGTACTTGACCTAAGACTCTCTAAAGAATCCCTTGTATTTATACATTGTCTAATCTGACAACAATAAATCTTCACAGTACTCAAGAATCTTCAAACTGCATTTGGCAATTTGCTCTACAGAATAATGAAGAAACAGCCAATTCTGAAGTTAACATTGACATACGGTATTTTCATTGAGAAAGCTTTATGTTGTCCAGCACCTGAAGAGTTTGTTTTGGGGTGTTCCGTTGTTCACTCACACAGTAAAAACAGCATGTATTGATAAAAGCAGGAAAAAAGCAACTGCAGAATTTAAAGTATGTGGAGTGAGCGCAATGATGCTTGGTCAGGTTAGGCATTATAAGATCTACCGAGTTTTCCATCTAAGTGTAGTAATAAGTAATCATGATCAGACTCGATTCAGGCCTTTCTTTGCTTATGGACATTGAAAGCTAAATCTAAATACAGATTTAACTACCTGCCAAAAAGTTGGCGTTTTCAGGTTAGGAGGAACAGCTTTAACTGCAATTGACTCACTGTGCCTGACCTTTACTCAACCCTGCACTCTAACAACATTTGAAAATGCCTTTCCCTTGTCCAGACAAGTGCACAGGATTCAAAATCAGCAAAATATATGAATGAAAGACTTGTTTTTCAAGTATAAAGGTGCATTAGGAGCTAGACAACAGCTGCATTGTCAATAAAACAAACATTCATTATAGATATCAATAACATTAATGAACAACACATTAACGACTTCTGATGGCTAATTAAACCACAATACAGATCATGTTGCACTAACAAATAGCATTTCTAAACAATAAGAGGAACATCATGTAAAGTGCCTGCTATGAAGTCCAGGCTGGACTGTGGCTAAAACAGAGCACTAGGCACTTGCAGCATTACTGACTACCCATTGAATTTTCATTACCAAATACACCAAGCCCTAACTTTATTTTTCCAGTTTAGAGCTTTAAAGTACACATAAGCACCATAACATTTTCCTGTTTAGAATATTTTTCTGAAGAGTTTAGGATTCAAAAGCTATAGTAGGAGTAGAAAGAGAAAATCATGTACATGTAGGTAAGCATCATAAATTCTCACCAACAACAGTTAAGAAGGATGACTTTACCATCTACATCCATAAAACACCACTGCTTATACTATTACAGATGTCATAGTATTTCTACTCACAGTAAATGCACCAGAAACTAAAAAGTTACTTAAAAGCAATATTGAAAAATTAGTTTGAGCCCCCAAAGATGTCTTCTATTTCCACCACCAACTGACCATTTCAGAAAATCTACAGTACGTCTATGCACCTGTAAGCAAGAACAGAAAAAGAAATATTTGGGGCATGGAAGCCAGGAACAAGGCATTTGCAATCAGTGTTTAAAGAACTAAAGCCATTTTAAAGATTTGTAGTGCACTAACTGCCTGGACATGGGTCAATAAAGAGCGCAGGACAGGAAACGTAAGTAATGTGTGTAGTATGTTTAAGCACACAAGCATGTATTCTCCTTTGCCTGCCAGATTTCCCGCTGCTTTTTGCTTGTTCTGGAAAAATAGCTTCTCATGAAATATCTTCATAAAAGTCCTTCACTGAAAGACAATCTTTTTAAAAAGACTTTAATTATTCTTTATTATTTACAGATTGCAAAACAGTTGCTCGTAACCCAGACAGACATCATACAAGATACTGATGCATATATGTAATTTAAAGGGGAGTTTTTGCTTGTTACATTTGATTTTATCACAAAGCAGAGCAGCATTTAGTGAAAACCACCTGCACCAGAGGCTCCCTTTTAAATCTAGATTATTTGTAACAGAAAGCAAAGCAAGAGAGTTAAATTTTCTATTTATATGACGGTAAAGAGTGTCAGTCCTCAGTCAGAAAAACTGACATCAAGAGCCACACCAGAAATGAAATTTATTTAAAGATGCACTAACAAAGGCCTGAGACGAAATTAATCTGATACCATAATACTGTGCTTCCCACGTATCCATCTTCACACATTAGTATTTCACTCAAGTGATGTGCAACAGCTAAAAATGAAGGTTCTGCTTAGACATCATTCTTA
Source organism: Limnodromus scolopaceus (assembly GCA_028565335.1). Classification (NCBI taxonomy): domain Eukaryota; kingdom Metazoa; phylum Chordata; class Aves; order Charadriiformes; family Scolopacidae; genus Limnodromus; species Limnodromus scolopaceus. Next base: position 77,294,127 of record JAOXNO010000020.1, on the reverse strand, counting down.
AGAGGTCCTTTGCTGGCATAAGGTATGAGCCTGTTAGCAGAGTTGAGAAAGTTTCCATATGATTTATATATCTGTGGTAAAACACAACTTCAATAAAAACAAACACACTGAGGAGGTACAACGCAGAAGAATGTTCTGTATTTCATAATAAAATGCAAAATACAGTTGTCAACCTTTTCAACACCGTATTGTGTATCTTTGAACAAACAATTTTACAAGAGAGTATAAAATGAAAATACTTATTCTCACAGCTTTTGTCTCCTCTATTGTGCCCACTGACCTTTTGAGAAGAGCATTAGCTATTACTACATGTTTAGAAACTGCAGAGCTCAGCCTTGCCTGACATATCCAAGCACTCAGCTGCTCCAATCCATCAGCCAAAGCTTAAGGATTCTTGGCTGTATATAATGGCTATTATTTACTTCCCTTCAAAAGGAAAAGACCTTCTCCATGAAAATTAGTCTGACCTACACAGCATATACAAACATCACTGCAAACAAAAATACTAGATGTTACTGCTTTTCTAAAACCTGTTTGGGAAAAAAAAAACACCACAATAACAAACCACCAAACAAAAAAACCCAAACCAAACCCCTCTTCCACAAATCTCAGAACAACACGACTATTCCAGGGTTTAGTGTAGTGTAGTGTTGAGTCAACAGATAAACCACACAGAGCTAAAGTGTGAATTCAGAAAAAAAAAAAAAAAGAAAGCAAAGGAGTTACCTAATTAGACTAACAAAAGAAAAAAATCAGAGCATATGCCTTATTAATTTCCTATAAGGTGAGTGCATGCATCTCATTCACTCTAAAGGCAAAATTTAATAACATATGTACACCCATATATTTCCAAAATAAGAAATTCAGGGAGAGGAAGCTGGATATCCTCCTTGATCACCAGGAGTCAGCTGTATGTTCACTGGATTCACAAGTAACTTCGTTCAACTTATTTTAAAAGATATATTGCGCTATACCTTAAGAACTGAAGTAAACTTCACACCTCCTTATAACTAACCTATCTCAATTCACCTCCCTGCTTACTGTATGTATTTTCTCATCACCCCATCAGCTTTCAACATGCCAAGAATGTGACTCTTCACAGACCGACTAATTGTCTATAAAAAGGTGATGGTGTTCCTACCGGAGCTTCTGCCCCAGGGCGTTTGTTGGTGGGGGAAACGCCAAAGTCTGAGGGGTACGTGAAGATTAGATTTGCCAAAGCAGATTCTCCAGCTCCCCTTCCCCAAACTAACACCCAAAAAACCCTCCCACCTTATAAATATGTCAGTTTGGCTACCAGTGAGTGTTCTCTCCAGAAATGCAGAAGACTGATAACATACGTCCAAGAAATCTGATTGAATCTACACTTCTTTAGTCGTTTCCACAGAAGAAGATGTCATATACACAAAAATTGGAGAGTTAAAGTAGTATCCAGGCTGCAAGTCAGGTTGCCCATTGTTACTGTTGACATCACTATCTCCCAAACCCTAAACGTAAATTCTAAAAGTGAAAAAATCATGTACATGACAACCTAATATCTAAATAATGCTTTAAAAGGCCAATTATTCAACAGGATAATTCATTGTCATAACCACCACCCACGCAAAATCCCAGCCAACGGTCCTGCATGTGCTTGTCTTAAGATCTACCTTTATACATTCCAATAGTAGTCCCACTAGAAATTTTATTAGGAAATTCTTAAACTAATGCCAAACTATTTCTCTGTTGTGGCTATCGTCTCAAATAATCCATTAAAACTGCACCCAGAAATGAAGCATAAAGAGTCACAGCTGTTTTAAGTACTCTGGGCCAGAAAAAAATAACTGCAGATGCACTGACAAAGGGATCTTAAAAATACATTACAACTTGCAACCAGAACTTCCACAGAACTGGTTACACAGGCTTGTAGAAGCTAGTACTGCTTCTTAAGATTGTGCTAACATCCCCATCTCCACCAAGTCATGACTTCATTATGAAAGCCAAAAATATAAAGGATGAAAGAGAGCTGAAGCTTTAAGAGTTAGTTTCACTTTCACATCTTTGGCTTGAAAGGTAGGGACACAGGCAAGAACTGTATTAGCACTCAAAATGGTTAAAACAGCCGCTTGAATGTTGGCTTTCTCGTGATTTAACAGCCCAGCTGCTGCTGAAGCTTATAGAAAAAAAAATCATTGCATAAAACCAGGCTATTTTTCTAGCTATCCAACAAACTAAATTACTGAAATTAGACCCTCACTATTGCAGTCTAAAAGCACCTCCGAGCCTATTAGACTGGAGGAGTACTTTCGAGTGCAGCTCAATATTCAGCAACACTGTCTCTGTAGGCTCTTTCCATTCACTGTCTCAATAAAATGAGAGCAGTCAGTACTTTCTCCCTCCCTTAATTATGATAAAGAAAAGCTGCAGAGAAACTGATTGATTAGGGCCATAAGAAAGCCAGTGTTTTTCTCCTTTAGGGCACAGGAGGTCACACCACATAGCAGCACCTCACCGTGTTAGAGCCAAGGATCTGAGACAAGCTTGCAGGTGGGAATAGTTGAGTCCCACCCCAAATTTGTAAATCAGAGGCTTTATTGAGGCCTTCGAACAGTTGAGGATTGAGCTGTTTATCTTAAGCACTTTGTCCCTTTGGTCTTTGGCTTCTATGATCTATATTAGGCAATGTTTCTTTCTAAGGAGAAATCAGCTGTTGGCTGGTGTGCAATTGACTGGAGTCTACTCTCTGAACAAACAGTGTACACAGTTGCTTCTGAATAAACAAGACACTTTTAAAATTGGTTTACAAAGAATTTTATATGTTGTTTTGGATAGCACTAGGCATAGACCAAAAGCCAAATCTTTTAGGCTGCTCCAACACAGCATCATTGATAACATTTTGAACTTCAGCACTTTATGGGTTTTTTTTCCGTGCAGACTAATGGCTTTTTTTCAAACTGCTTCAGCTGCAGGTGTTCCAAACTTCAGCAGCTATGCATGGAAGGCTACTTACAGATCAGAAAGAGCTACTATTTCTTTCTAATGCAGCAATTAACTTAAGTGCTTTCTTGTTCAGAAAAATAGGGAGCCATCTACAGTGAGTTTGGAATACAAGACCAGCACATACAGCACACTGCTATTAAAGGCTATAATTTGATCCCCTCTGTCATTGGCTGGACCACAACATACACTACGAATCAGAATCTAATAATGAGAAGAAAGTGAATGGTTAACCTATAATCAGAGAACAGGTACTATTCAGGAGATGCTGTCCATACTTTTAAGTGTATTAGTGGAGATATAAACCAGTCAAAAAAAACTCAGATTGCTTTTAAAGATTAAAACTAGGTTTTACTACATTTTCTAACAAAAGGAAATAAATTAATGACTATATTTATGAATATTTCTAGAGATACATTTCATACAAATTGATATTCTCTCATGTTAATTTAAAATTCCATTAACTCCAACACTTCAAGAGGAAGAGCATTAAAACATCTGACAAAAACTTCAACTACGACTCAGTTAATCTAAGAACTACTAATCGACCTAAAAAGCATTTCCTCTTCTTTCTTTTCTCTTTGAAATAATATGACTGGGCCAACAAACATGAAGAAAACAATACAGCATCCTTCCTATCACATCTCACAATAACCCTCCTATTCCCTCGGCCACAATACTTGTTTGATCCTGAAGAAAGATTCAATAATAACATTCAGCTGTAACTTAAAGATAAAAAAAGATAAAAATTTTTAAAGAGCTTTGTTCCCTAATGAAGTTTATGGGGCTAACATAATTTTGTACTACATACAACCTAAATTGTATCTAGTTGTTCTTTTGTTTAGCTCTGTTCTATATTAAAAGCACAAGGATCACAATTTTGTCAATAATGCAACTTTGTCTTGCAGATAAAGGAAATGAATCAAAAATTGGCACTGGATATGAAGAAGTGACTGAAGGATTTTATAACTTTGTGCACAAGGGTGAATGGCCCATTTTAAAAATTCAGTCCTGCGTGACAACATTTTGATCAAGAGATTGACTTCAAGACAGCTGCAATCAGCGTTTGGTCCTCATGGACCTAACTGCAGAAGCAAGACTCACATGGCTACCATTTGCACTGCTTGCTTCCCACTGTTTCGTGGCAGCCACAAAAAGATTGGAAACATGCACATACTTTTTGTGCAATTTTAAAAAAAAAAAAAAAAAAAAAAAAAAAGCAGTCTTGAGCTTGTCAGACTCAATGGGCCAATAGGATATGCAAGATTTCCCACAAAAGATCTGGAATCTACGATAAGGAACAACCCTTGTCAGACTTATTTACTACAGTCACCAGCTGAAAAATGAGGAGAAACAGAAGGAAGCAGACAGTCAACAACCTTTATAGTAGGAATCCTACTAACAAGCTTTGATCTTAATTGTAGCCTGGAGGCAAAGCCCACCCTGGTGTCTTTCATCCTCTTGAAGTCCCAGACCTAACCCACTACCAACTCCAGGCATCCCGGCTTGCCAAGCTTCCTTATAAGCATCTATATTAGGAGACAGCTTAAGCTATAACAAGGTTAAATAAAATAAAATTAAAAAAAAAAAAAAAAGGCGTTCATATATTAAAATAAACACACAAGTAGGCAATTATACTAGTATATACAGCAAGTAAGGGAGTATCTGGATAGATTTCCAGAAGGGTCAAACCATTCTTTTTCACTCTTTTCTAGTTCCCAACACGAACAGTTCAGTGCGTGCATGCTGTCAAACCCTCTTTCCAAAGTCCATGTCAGAGAAATCCTAAGGTTTCCCTAGATAAATCAGGATTACACTAACTGAATGTTATAAACCTATAACAAAATAAAATTAGGTAATACAAGTATTTTTTGATGAAAAACTTAATTTTAGTACTGAAGTTACTAAGAAGCATGGATAGAACACAGTAAGGATCGAAGAAGACCACCAGACCAGCTTCAAGTGGGCAGATCTGGGATGCAAAGTCAGCAGGTGTGCCTGAGAGACCCAGGCTCACTACCTTTGTTGCGGCTGGGAGATGCAAGCCCCAACAAATATTTTATAACTCTACTTTGGCAGTAGGTCAGCCTGGCTTTCCAAGGCCCTACCAAAGCCAATGGTGGCATGGAGCCACACCTAACTTGCCTTTCTTTGAAAACTGCAACCTTAGACTATTTATTAAGAGAGATAATTCACTTTCTCAAAAAAAAAATTTAAAAAAAACCAAAAAACAATCTAAATACATCTCAATTTTCCCCTAATCTCTCTGAAAAGACAGCCCTAAAATAATTTATGTTTTGAAGAACAGAAAAAGGAGACAAATCTGTACAATTCTGCCAGACCAACTTTTGAGCCTGCCATATACAATCAGTAAGAACCAAGATTCAGGAACACCTAGTATCTTAGTCACATTTCCAAAAGCATCTCTGCAGTTTTCAGTAAGTTAGTACTATCCATTTGAATATGGGAAAGTCAGATAAGTTAAAAAAAAAAAAAAAAAAAGACAAAAAAAAGCAAAGCAGCATGTTTTAACTGCCCTTCACTCATCCAAAAATACCTACATACATATGTCTTTTTGATGTATATTTAGATAACATTGTAGTCTGGCTGGGGTATCATCTGTTTTCCAAAACACTGCCTTCTTTAGGATTAAGCACTATCAGGATATTCAACACAAAACAAATCTGTCCTACAGATTTCCTTTGTTTTCTATTCTTTAGTCCCCATATAGACCTACTATAATCCCACTCAGTTTGACATGTTTCTGTAAATGTTTGACTTAACATAACTGAGTAATGGGTTCCACTAAGCGGTCTGCCTTTTTTTTTTTTTTTTTTTTAAATAAAGTCAAATAAATTCAGTACTATTTAATCCACAATAGCTCCATAGGCAAGACTAACAAATCTGAAACAAGGATAAATGAAACAAAGTAATCAGTGTCAGCTAGATATGGATGGATGTAATTCTATATGTAAGATTTCTGAAGAGCTTTGAAAAATTGAGCCCAGTAACCTGGAAAAACAAGTTTCACCAAATGTAGCCACTTCAGGGGGACAAGAGCCAGGTATAAATATGAAAGCTTACATATCCTCCTCTCCTCCCACCTCTACTTTTCAAAGAGATGGATTATTTTAATTTCACATCCCTGTCAAATTAATAATAAAAAATTGGCATAGACTCCAAATTGCTTTCTCTTGCTAAACAGTTTCCTAAGGCATTTTCTTTGAAGAATTCCTGCATTACCCTGTCTTCACTTAACAAAAGTTTTATTATGTTTTTCTTTCCATTTGCTATTTATCTACTGGAAAAGGCAACATTGATCTCCCCGAAAACAAAGAGCTCACACTATTTTAATTTATTAATTTAAACATTGTAATTCATTTTGTTTCATCTGGCCCCCACAAAAAAATAATTCACAAGACATTTTCAATGAACTGGATATTCACTTTCAATGTACTTCAATTTTGCAGCCCTTTATTCAGCCATGTTTATCACTTTGCATTGAAAATTAATTACTTTTTTGACAGATTAGGCTGAGCAATCAGAGTTTGAAGATAAGGCAAAGAGACATCCATCTGAATACATCCATACTGAACATCAATTTCAATTGTTTCCACAGATGGGCACAGGTCCAGCTTTGGTTCTTTAATCTGCCTTGAATGCTATGCCACAAGATTCAACATATAGGATTACAGGATGCCATTGCGCCATGGTAAAGTACCTTCAAAAGAGGCAAGAAACCATCAGAAGAACAAGGCACCAGTTTAGTTTAGGCTTTGTGGTAATGCACGTTGGACAAATCCAAAACAGAATCAACAGTCCACATCCAAGAACGACGGGCACGCCAGTATTTCAGCCCCTTTAGTATTTAGGAGGGGTCCCGGTGCCCAAGTCCCACAACCTCAACAAGCTCTGAGCAAACAAGCACTTTTGGTTTAAAAAAAAATAGATAAAATAAATAAGGACGCAGTTCAACAGTAGCCACTGACTCTACACCCTAAGCAACCACTTACATATCTTAGCTCATGCTCAATCAGCACCATGTCTACAAACCACATTTAGAAAGGAAAGGACATAAAGAGCTGCACAAGTCACTTGTACTTTTTACATCATAAGTTCTATCCATAAAAATATAAAGCTTTTCAAGACATTTCAGCTCATTGCTTTTCTAAGTAGTTTTCCTGACTCTTTCATGTGGTGATTTTTTTCTCACTATGGGCTAGGCAAGAAAAAAAATAATAAAAATCTACTCTCAAAAATTAAACCCTTACCCAAGACACTTGATGCCAAGCAGGGGGTCTACTTAAGGAAGCCAGCTTTTCAATATTAGTTTTCCCTCACAACTACTAAAGAACGCTAGCTTGCACTAGAGTGAAAAGAAATTTGCAGACCAATATAAGGACACAGCAGGGGCACACCAGTGGAAAAACGCCACGGGGACTTGAACTGAGAGGGCAATCACAGGTACTCATTAGGAAAATATAGCACAAAAGTGCTTTGATACTGCACCAGTTAGACACAGTTTTGAGATCCTATAGTGTAAATTATTAGAAGGCAAATATACAGAGCATCAGCATAGAGGTCTCAAAAGTGTCTGTTTTAGACTGTACGTCCCTGCGTTCCCAGACAAGTTAAGGCAGTTCTTACCAAATGATGACATAAAAAAAATTATGGGGGGTGGGGCAGAAATTTAAACAGAATGAAAGGGAAAAATATTTCAAAAATAAGTCTCGATTAGGCTTCACTGTGTGATGGGTTGCACGTCATGTTGCTGTGCTTTCTGATTCCCCATTGCAGAAGCTAAAGAGAATCACTACCTGACATTACTACCTAAAATGAAACGGTGAACAAATACAATGACTCTGAACTAATGCAGGTACATAAGCATAAGAAAAGCAGCCCTTTGTGCAGAAGAGTCAACTCTGCACAGCTCTAACACACTGATTCAGTATAGTTTTAGGTACAGTACTTCCACGGCATTGTCCTCTCTTTTGATGTTACAAGTAAGCTTATTTGTTTTGCATCATCAAATACTAGAATCGTAACAGAACCTCAAATTAACAGTATATACTAAAAAATTCCTCCTCTAGCTCATTATTTAAAGAAGAAAAAAAACCAAACATCTATTCCTAGGACAGTAAAGGGTAATAAAAAAAATCCCTGGAATAGGCAAGATTAAAGAAAGATTATAAAATATAAAGCACAGTTTTCATCTATATACATCCCCAACCAAGGCAGAGTTAAAAAAAAAACCTCCTCTCTAATATTGCCTTCAGGAGATTATGAAACGTAAGTCAAGTAGGTCTATTACCAAGACACACACAAGAACGCTTCGGCTAGTTCCTTGCCTCTTATCTCCAAAAATAATTATCCTCTGTGACAGCATGCCTAGTTTTCACTGAAATTACCATTTCTGCCCAATCCCCTTTATGCCTATGGCCACTGTGTGCTGTATTATGTAAATTAATGTTACGTTTCACAGCTGGAGAAATTTAATATGAGCCCACACAATACAGTGTGCTGCCTCCAACTACTGTCTAAGCTTCTCTCGCTGGCTCAGTCAATACAAATCTCTCCTCAGGTTTTTGTGAAGTTTCCACCATAAGCTTGACACAGCTGATGGCATTTGGAAAGCCCCATGCTCCCTCTTTCCTGTCCAGCTACTGTGGTGAAAAGGGTGGCCTCTAAGATCCTTTTGTAGACCTGTAAACAAACAATCCCTTTCATAATCATTTGAATCATTTTTTAAAAACAAATGCTGCCTGTGATAGGATATATAGCCTCACTCTTCCTCTAATTGCATTAATTTTTCCATCCCAAGATAGCAAGCAATTTGGCTGACATCTAGATCAAGAACACAGAAGTTCTCAGTCTCCGCACTTCTAAAATCACATAAGATCAGTCTCCCTTTTTTACTATTTATTTTACAGTCTCTGCTCTCTCTGCTCCATTGGAGGACACCCCTACCCACAAAACTCACCTAGAAGTTCACAAAGGAGATGCAGATATACTCCAATAAATTTCCAAACTTTAGAAATCTGGACTATTTAAATTTTCTATGAAATTACCAATATGCCTCAGAAGACAGTAACACCAGAGGCCCTTGCTTAGGCAGACACATAATGAAATTTTTTTCAACTTGGAACTTTTCCTGTCAGATACGTTCTTTATGTTGATCAGATCTGACTGTGTTAGATTAGCAAATAACAGTAATTTAATTAGCAATTCTCTTCTAAATTTCGCCTTAGCTTGTGTCAACATCATACCATATATAATCCAATAAATCTTTTATATCTTGACGTATCTTGGACAGCAGTCTTTATTATTACATTATCTGATATTAAGTTCCACTAATAATCTTCCAATTCACAGGAACCTTTTGCCACCTTTCTCTTTTTCATCTCATGTATAGAGACAAAGGAGGTGGGGAAGACTAAAATCCACAAAGACATCCCAATTATAATCAGTAGGATGTGATGGACACTGTTTCATAACACAGGAAAGAGGCACAGCTCCAGTCAGCAGAGGGAAAAGGGATGGAACTAGAGCAAACCCTACTTTTTGTGCAAAAATTTCCATTTCATGAACCATTTAATGGCATTTTACAATAGTTTTCTAAATTGGACTCTTTGTTATTTAGTGAATTTAGACCAGATCATAACTTAAATGTGTATGCACATTATTTTACATGTTCCCCACAACAACAGCAAGCACTACACACTTTTTGCCAAATATAACAGTGGAGAAATCACAGCTGCATCCTATCAACCTTGAAGACAAAAATAATGGTTTGAGACCTTGAAAATCTCACCCTAAACTCCTGGTGATTCCACCTACTCTTCAAGGATGTGTGGTGCTTTTTCATCTGGTGCTCCTGAGCTTTAACATAACCCCCTTAAAAACACTCTCCACCTCCTGCTAAACCCCAGGCGACAAGAGGTAAGGATTAAAATTTCTCATCTTCAAGTGGCACTGAAAGATAATAAGGACATCAGAAATAGGCATTGAGACAAAACAGCACGTGACCTTGTAAGGCTCACTGCACATACATAAGCATGTAACATGTAATATAGTAAAGTCAACATGCAGCATAGTAAACCATTTTAAATGATCTCATCAGTACTGAAATGGAAGTTTATTGGTCAAAACAGACCACTGTAAGCTATCCAGCCTTCTTGCAACCCTACTCAGAAGACAAGGCATCAGGAGCATCACCAGTGGGATTGAGCATGTCAGAAGAGTGGTTAAGGTCACCTGTGTCATGTACAGCAAAACTATTTCTACAGCAAGGTCATGACCTTTCTTTTTTTTTTTTAGTGCTGTTGTGCCCATTAGTTTTATATGACTTTATCTTTTCTCTTTTTTTTCTTTTTAAATAATACTTTATAGAAAAGCTTTGTTTTGCAAGTTGAGAGTCATGACTTGGATGTACTGGTTTTAGTTCAGATAAATGCTTGAAATCAATGGAATTTAAATGCTGAGACAATTTTGAAAATCCTTTACGCACCTTTGTATGTGATAATAATGTTTAAAATCTAACTCACTAGGTTAAGTTCTTACATATTTCACCAACAGATACATTAGAATAATCTTGTAGATCCAAGATGCTGCTATTCTGTTCATTTCATTATCAATATCAAAATAACTCCTGAAGTGCCTGTAACATCATAGCTTCATATAACAAATCATTTTAAAGCCATACTTTACACTGTATAAAGCAATCAAAAATGTTGAGTATCTAAAGTAATAGGCAAGTGCTTTCTCTCTACAATCCGGATAACGTAGCTGCCAGCATGTGATCCAACAAATAAAGGCATGCCAGACTATAAACACAGTATCTGCCTATCCCACATCAAGTATAGCATAGTAGCTGACACATACATTCCTCACAGTCTTTCAAGACTCTAGTCAACTCCTGTAGAACAACGGCCTACACCATTCACAGAGTTTTATCATACTGATAAAGGACAGCAATTCACATAAAACCTGCCACAAAAAGCAGAGATTTTAAAGTAGAGGAAATCCCACTGTTACATGAACATTCCTTATCATACATCACTGGACACAGTAAGTTTCTATAAAACGTATGGTTACAATACCAGGTGAAAGCACTCCTCCCAAGCACCTCTGATGTGAAGACTGAGTATCCATTCTTTCCCAGAGTACAGCTGCAACCTTCAAGCATTTTACAGCTATTATGGTTCATACTACTATAGTGAATACAGCGTGTGCTTTTGTTAGCTAACAGAGGGAGGCAGGAAATGGAAATAAAGAGGAGCCATACCTAAATGTAGATAGCTTTTTTGCAAAACAGCATTAGCAAACAAAATGCCACGTTCTAATACCATTGCCAACATACAGAATGCTACCTACTCACAAAGATTGCCTGAATAATGCATATTCCTCATGTTCCACCACCTCCTTATTCCAGTGGGAAAGCTAAATGAATTTGTAGCTGTAGCAACTATGCAAATAAGTTTTTATGAATTCATGTTTGTAGTTGAAGATACTAGGAACAACAGAAGTGGATATGATGTAAAAGCCAAAAAAGAGCATGATCAGCTTTTGCAGATCATTCAAGCTAGCCTATCTCAAAAAAACCAACTGCACTTATAACATATTTGCAAATGTTTTTTGTCACTTTGCATATGCACATGCACATTTGTTGTGCGTAAAAATATTTATACAGATGTACCTGTCATGTCAGTCACCCACCTGTGATATTTTCAAACTACTTCATACAAGCTTCCTACTTCTTATGAAAGCTAAGAGACACAAGGGAAGCTAAATACCTAGCCTCCCACGTGCAAGTTGACATTGTTTTGTTAGAATTTCTCCTGCATTTGAAAGCAACCTAGAAGTTTAATCTCTGAAGCCACCTTTTCTGCATTTCATTATACACAGAAATTCCTTGGTATGCTCTACTGCTTAAACACTCAATTGAACAGTAAGCAATCTCTTCATTGGCAAATCACACTACTAAAACACTTCTTAATGTGTACGTACTATGAAGCACAGCCAGTATCACTAAACCTCCTTTAAAAAAAAACCAACAAAAAACCCCAAAACAAACAAACAACAAACCAGAAAACCAGCATTCATCATTGGTTTTATTTATCTATTTGCATATTGCAATATCAATCAACATAATTGCTTAAACTTCTGATTTATTTTGAGATTTCAAAGGACAAGAATGCATATCCAGCCAATTCTTGCAGACACTACCAACCGAGCTACCTCAGCTGCATGTAGTTGGTTTTCCATGACAATATATTAATTAGGAGAGAAAAATACATAGGAAACTGGAGTACCACCATCTGAAATCTTATATTTCAATCAATATACTAGGTATATCACTGCTGCATCCCAAAAGTCATTGTCATGCCAGGTACATTATCTTTTAAATGATGCCTCTAAGGCTCCCACAAGATCATTAATGATCAAATGGCATTTTTCTCATAAAAGCAAAATACCCAACTGGAAGTATTTTAATACAGCATGTAATCAATGAAAATTCTTCTTCAAATAGTTAATACTGTAAGAAACTTCACTTGTAAATTAAACTGCTAGGGTAAATAAAAAGCATTTTTGCAAAAATCTGCAAATGCATTTCATACATGAGCTTACTAGTACCTATCAAAGTCGGTAACAGTATATTAAAATTATGATGTAGGGCACATTTGCAAACAAAACTACTGAACTAGAGAAAGCTAGCTGACCACCTGAAGCAGGTTTGACTACAGCATGACCATGAACTGACAGATGCAGTCTCCTCTGCAGTTACAGAAATAATTTTTCAATTTCAGTAACAAATCCATGTTGAGAAACTGAAAGTGAAACCAAGAAGGAAAACTAAATCACTTTTTTTATTCTGTCTCAGAGACACATAAGTTCAAAAGTATTATTGCCTCTAAGATGTAGGATCATAGTAACTATTAAAGATTGAAGGGCTTGTTAGTTAAAGTTACAACTTATTTCACTTTAGAAATCTACCTTAAAGTGACATCAATCAAACACTTTAACATCAGGTTAGGCTAGATAATAGAGCTGTTTTTACAAATGTCTTTCTGCATTTTAATTGAACTCCATTTTTCATGCAAAACCTCAACATGTGAAAAAAAGAAATCCATCCGGTGGATGTATTTCACTAACAAAATAGAAGTAAGACATATGAACATGTTATGACAAAATGACCACGCATCTTGCAAATTACCTATTAAATCAATGGATACATTTGCAAATTAATGAACCTTCATAGCTATTAGACTCGCACAATCTTGACAAACATAAAAGGAAATCTAAAATGAATATAATGTCTGAAATCCACAGGACAGAAAACCTAGTTATATAAGAAAACCCATCTTCAGTTCTACGTCTGCTTGGGTTGGAAAACATTCAAGTCATTTTGGTGATTATGAGTCTGAAACTCCAATTTTACAGAGAACTGAAAATTATAGTTACCAAAGTAACTACTGCAAATTAAGTTGCTCTTTAGACGATACTAACAGCATTGTACGGTATTGTGCATGTTTGTTTCAGTTGCCTTAAAATACTTTGCTTTAGTAGAATACTGCCTTGATTCTACTACACAAACATGTTTTATACACATACTGTCATTATCCTGCAGCCTCCTGTAGCAACTTCTGGAAGTATGAAAAACATTACCCCAGCTTCTGCTGGAATGAAAAATTTGTTTCCCCTTAACAAAGGAAAAAGCAAAACCTGTCCTGCACTCAACAGACAAAGAAACATAATTTGGACCCATTACTCAAAGACACAGAATGAGAGAGACCTCAAAACAAAGGCATTGTCTTTGAACGGGTTAATGCTTTCCAAGTTCTGTAAGATAAAGTGTAATTATAGAAGGAGGCACAAATTGTTCATAGAACTCCAGAACAGAGTTTTGTCCTGACAGGAACACCTAGGCACCTTACTACTGTAAATACAAAATAATCACACTGAAGTTCTTCCACAGAACTGGGCAGAACACACATAGTCTGCATTTTACTGACGTCCCTCACAGGATCAAAGGTAATTCCTTAAAAAAATAACAATAATCTCCTAGTTTAAAACACAAATGCCGCATCTTTTTCATGGCAAGCCAAAACGAAGGCCTATCCCTTTCGTATGGCTTAACAGTAGAGCAGGCACTGTCAAAACCAGCCAAGACCAATCCAAGAGTCACCACAGGATTCTCCGATACGCGAGTAAAAGAGGCCAGCCATGTGGGACATTCAGCTTTTTAGTAAGTTTGTGTCTTCAGTTCCAGGAAAATGCACAGTGCTCATGACAAGGAAATATACTACCTTTACCCAAGCATTTTCAAGTTGACTTGAAGCGTTAAGTGTGACTACGGAAACGGAAAGAGGACGAAAACCTCCACAAGGAGGGAATACAGGAAAAGAGCAAAACCACAGTGGAGCAGAAAGACCAGGCCCTGCTCCTCCCGGTCCTGAAGGGAAGCCAGTCAGGATTTTCCCTAAGGAAGAACAGGACCTTGAAGGGAAAGTAACTTATTAAAAAAAACAGCCTCATTAAGACGTTATTTACGATGTTTACGTGTCATCAGCAAGCGGCTCACCCCTGCCCAAAGGAACCGAGGGGCACCCCCCAGCCCTCACACCCTCCTCAGACAACCTGCCCGCAGGCGAACCGCGGGCCGGGGCCCAGCACCGGCGGCACCGCAGTCGTTACGGGCACCGGCCGCCCGCCCCGAGGGGCTTCTGGCCGATACTGGGCGAGCTAAGGGGGGCCTGCCTGCTCGCCCGTGAGCACCGGTAGCAGCTGAGGGTCTCGCTCGCCCCGGCCCCCCCGGCGGCCGCCCCCCCCGCCCGGGCACGGCAGAGGGGGCGGGGCGCCGTGACCGACCGACCTACCTCCTCCTCCCCGCGCCACCGCCTGCCGCTTCCGCCCGCCCGAAAAGGCCGCGCTCCCGGCGCCCCGTGCGATAGCCAATGAGGATCGCGCTAGCCCTTCCGTCCCGCCTCCCACCGGCCGCTCCTGCCAATGGCGGCCCCTCGCCTAGCCAGCTGCCAATCCCGGCGGCGTCCCCGCCCCTCCGCCTGAAGGCGGTGCCCCACCGCCACGCTTCCGCTCCGCCCCCTCCCGCCGGAAGTGTGATGTGGCCGCGAGCGGGTCGCCATGGTAAGCGCTGGGCAGCGGG
This sequence comes from Limnodromus scolopaceus, assembly GCA_028565335.1. Taxonomy (NCBI): domain Eukaryota; kingdom Metazoa; phylum Chordata; class Aves; order Charadriiformes; family Scolopacidae; genus Limnodromus; species Limnodromus scolopaceus. The sequence continues at coordinate 77,278,988 of JAOXNO010000020.1, read as the reverse complement.
CGGGCGGGGGGCGCCTGCTCCGCTCCGCGATCGGCCCCAGCCCCGGTCCCCTCCCCGACCCCATCCTGCCGGTGTTGCCGGCTTCCCGGCTAACTGTGGCTCTGCCCAGCGACGTTTCCCGGGCCCGCTGGCGCCCCGGAGCCTTCCCCCTCCCCCCCCCCGGCATCCCATCCGGGCCGGGCCTTGGAACCCCCCTCACAGGCCAAGGTCTTCGCCCCGCCGCCACGCAGCCAGCCCGCGGGAGCAGTCCCCCCAGAAAGCTGGGTTTGGCCTGGCAGTAATCATACCGGTCGTGCCTACCGGTCCGTTTCCCACTCCCGTAGGCACCAACCTAGCCCGCGTTTTCCGCGGGGCAGCAGCCCTTGCTCGGGCCTGCGGCGCATTGTCTATCAGGGTTGCGTTTCTGTCTCTCTTCTGACCTTCTGATTTAATGGGTATGTTGTTTGGTGTCTTGTATCTTGAGCAGTCGGCTAAATCGTGGCACTGTGTGCTGTGCTCCTTTTTTTTTCAGGAAGAGCGTCTGAGGCCTAGGTCCGTTTGCTAATGAAATACATGAAAATGTTGACCTAGAGGCTTACTAGTATGGCCATTTATATTTTTTATCGTTTCTGCCTTTTTTCATTATACATACAGAGAATATAAACGGGGGATTCATATTTAGGTTAGATTTAAAGCTGTGCTGTGAATAATTCTTCTCAACTAAGGCAAAGATCTTCCTATGAGCAGTGGAGGGGCATGATTTTAAAATTAAAAAGAGTAACAATGGGATAGCTAACAGAAGATTCTCCTGTTTATATGTAACTTCAGCACAAAATTATTTTAAGATGAGCATTTTCAGAAGTTTTCTTAGACTCACAGAGTGGTTTGAAGTGGGTTGGAGGGGGCCTTTAAAGATCACCTAGTCCTCCCCACCCTCCGCCACGGGCAGGGACATCTTCCACTAGATCGGTTTGCTCAAAGCCCCATCCAACCTGACCTTGACAGGTTATCCGGTTATCCATCACCATTGATGTGTACTGTACTTCCACTGAATCTTTTTGTACTTCCCACGTATTTATTAGAAGATTAATATCTCTTGAACTTCCTTATGATTCAGTTCAAAAAAAGTTCCTAGGCTCCAGATCTTGTCACTGGCAGGAAATTGCTGGAAGTTGCTCACCTGAGCATTCCTGGGCAGATCTTTTAGATGAACCTGTTCTAATCTGTGGCTTCAAGCACTGAACAAAGGATTTGCATGATAAGAGGTGTAAATTATCTCAAAAGATCTAAAACGCACATACAGAAAACAAGAGACAAAAGAGAAGTGAATACCTCACCTCTAATCAGTGCCTTGAAAAGGTAGATACTATAGAAGTACAACACCCCCTTGCTGTTCTTCATAGTACTTAAAAGGATTTGAGATTACAGAAGAGGGCAAGAGAACCTTGACGATCAGTGAGACATCTATGTTGCTCAGTCTAGCACTTAATTATGACACTGTTTATCAAAAAATATGGCAATCATACAAGGTCTGTGAGAATTTTTTTCTCTGCTTGTCCATGTTGTTTGTTAGAGGTTACTGTGATGCTTCAAGGAACCTGAATTAAGATAGAATCTTTTCCTGAGATTTTTCTCATGATTTTATGTCAAAGGAGATGAAAATAAGATTCCTCAATCTTGTAGTGTTTGAATTCCCTTAGGGAAGACAATAGCCCTCATGGCATATTCAGGACTTTGGGTTATCCATGATGCTACCTCTGGTGTCATGGCTGTTTCTAAAAATTTGTCTTGTGGGATTAGCAGTCATGAGCAGTAATTAATGACAGTTCCTTTTAAGTTTACACTTGACTGTGAGATAGGAAACAGCTGTTGTCTGTGTATCATCAAATGGAAGAAAGTAGAGCTATACCTCCGATTTACTCTCTTTCTCCAAAGAAAACGAGCTGCAACTCTGTCAAGCCAGTAGCTGTGTGAATAGCATCATTTTTGAAGCATAATTTACAAGGAACTTTGTCCTTTGGAACTTTCCATCCCATTGTCTCCCGGGCTTCGTTACCACATCCTTACCAAGCAAGTCAAAACTTGTGCTAGGTGAACAGCCAGCTGCTGCCAAACAGAATAGATAGAATCTGGCTTCTACCTGTCTTTTCCTTTATATGAAAGCACTACTTGTGTTTATTCTTTTCCTGTTCACTGCCAGTGGGTAAAGAAAAAAAAAACCCCCCAAACCAACCAACCAAACAACCAAAACCAACAACAATAAAAAAAATTAAAAAAAAAACCCTGTTTTAACTTAAACCAACTTTGAAAGTGCGTAGCAGCTGCTCAATGGATTAAAAAGTTACCAGAAGCAGAAGGCTTGCAGTATAATGACCCAGCTGTTTAATTTATTTAGAAGCAGAATATGTATTGTTTACTGACTTTCACAGATCATTGTGTCAGTTTATCCTGTCAACTTTTGAAATGTTATATCTGAAAATTCCACAAAACTTCTTCTAGCGGGGTTGAAAAATTTGCCACACACATGTGGTGGGTGAAAAGAGGGAAGAAGCCTAAAGTAACATTAAATTTAACAAAGAGCTACTGACGGGTGGTCTTCCCTTTCCTTTGTAGCAAAAACATGCACTTGCAGCCAAACATGAGTACATGTACAAAAAACATCTTAGTAGGTATGGTTTATGTCTGTAATTGCAATTTGGTGATGAAGAAAACAAAGTATCGTAGAAGACTTCACAAAGATGGCTTCTTTCCCTTCACCCTCTGGTTGGAACTGACCTCAAGCCCCATGTTTCTGCCAGAAAATTTATTTGGGAACTTACCATAAGGACAGACATTTCTGTCACAGCCTTTTTTGCTGTCTTAGAATGGTGTTTATAGTAAGAAGGGGAATTGCTCATATAACCAATTGTAAAAATGTTCCTTCGTAAATATTGATCGAAACCAAGCTCTCAGAAACACACATACCAGAATCATAGCCACCGTTCTGCCAAAGACCTTTCAAGATTCTTCAATTACGAAGTTTCGTGTTTGGCTTATTCAAAATTACAAAGAGGAATCAATTCTTATTCAAATTTGCCAGTAGCTTTGTTTTTATCATGGCCTAGAGGTAGATAGGATTAAAACATCTCTTCATCCTACAGTCTGAAGGTGTCTTTGTATTGTGAATTTATTTTGGAATAACGATGGACAACTTTTCGCATGTCAGTATTAAAATACTGTTTGAATAAGAAGCAGTTAGAATTCCAGAGAGTCACAGCTGCAGTAACAAATTTTTCATCTCCTAAAGACTTTGCTATCCAGCTCATCTGATTTTGCTGGGAATCTGGGGACTTTACTGTTTTGGCAAAGCTGTACTGCAAGAGGATGCTCGGACCTCCTTTGCCACCAATCGCGCAACAACTGACTCGCATCCTTGCATTCAATACCTGTTGAACCCCATGGCAGCTCTGGCCTGCCCCTGCCAGTAGGAGCCAACACTGCTAACTGAGGAGAAAGCAAGAAGGGTCTACTCTCCGTGTGACTTTCCTCCCATCAGAATAACAAGCTAGTCAGAGAACTGAAAAGGAGAGAGGAGAGGAGAAATAGGAGAGGAAGCGTGGCAAGGTAGGGGCAGCAAAGTATGTTGTTTACTATACTGTGCTAGTATTGGCACTTAGTAACTCTCACCCCATCTGTAACTGCACTTGTAAATAGTGATGTTACTGTGTGTTGGCAAGTTGTGAGTTACTACTTTAAGTGTTTGGTGTAGATACTTCTTTGTCAGTTTACAAGCAGGTGTGAAAATACATCATCAGTATTTTGCTTCTGTCGTTATAGAACAGAGGAAACTATTCTGCTATTGTAAGATGCATCTCTTGGTCTGATTTGGGAAGAGGAGGATGCAATGAGCCTGCTTTTTCAAGTTTTGCCACATAGCTGAACAGTCCAGGAGTGACACCAATTGTTAGAAACCATTTCTTTGCTGAGTGCCAAGCAGTTCTTACTCTGCATCTTTGGCATTCTGTCTATCACTGTGAAACACTTTCATTTTATTCAGTAATAGCCTGAGAAGTGGGGGTCACATTTTCCTGCAGGCCATTTGAAATTACTAATGGGCTGATTATACATTGTAGATTTTCCTTTCGTGATCCAGGCTCTTAAGCTGAACAAAAGAGGAAGCTGAAGTTAGCATAAAATGTCCCAATTTCATTTTTTGATTGGCTACAGCATTAGACACCATGCACATCCACTGTAATAGCATAGTAATGCTGCATCTGCTGGCTGCTTACACCAGAAGTCCAATTTGGAAACTGTTGTGTAGCTGTTGGGGCAAAGAAGGAACTCAAGTGAGCATGGAATTCCAATATCCGTCACCTAGACGTGTCATTTCAGTGTTGGTTGGTGGATTTAAATTGCAGTAAAAAAAGTAGATGAGTTAAAGTCAAGAGAGCTTTTGTAGGAGAGGACAACTGTTTCCATCTGTTAATTCATTGTCTAATTGTTTAAAGAGATTGGTTATGTTTTTAAACAGATGTATTAGTCTTCAGTTAACTGAAAAGCATACGAATTAATTCCTGCTGTACTTGCCATTCCAATTAAACAGCATACTTCTTCAAGAAGTGTTTAGGGGAAATATTCCCTATTACTCTAATTGAGCCTTAGCCTAAATTTTATACATGCAAAAATACATATTTTAGAGAGAAATGTGAATGAGCATTAAATTTTGTACTTGAATTCGTTGGAAACTAAATACTGGAGTCAACGTGCAGTAAACTCAAAAACCCTATTCATGTTCGAGTAACCAGTAACTGCTAACTGTATGGTATTTGGATACTTATTAAGCGTAAACCTGTTTTGTCTAAACACCTCTTGCTTAGTTCTTCAGTGTAGTTTTGCCAATAATCACTTTAAAATTAACTGATCTGCAAATTTTGTATTTTTCTTAGCATGCCTCTTTTACAAATGCTTGTTTTCCATTCATTTTTAGCAGATTACATTTGGCAGCAGTGGGAAAACAAATTATTTTGGAATAGACTGGAAAATAATATAATTATGTGTGTGTTTTAATTAAATTTTAGCAATTGCTTTGACCTTCAGGTTGGGAGTAGTCTTACATGTTATATTTCCTGTTATTTTTTTCAATATTATACTCGAAAAAATTGGATTTAGACTGGGGAAATAAGAATTGCAATATCTAATGGAAACCTCAAATAATAAGCATTTTCTCTTTCAGCTTTTTAAGGACCTCTTTATTAAAATTTCATAGATTGATTTCACTTTTCTATGATGGGGTTTGAAGCCTATCCTGCTGTTTTAATGTAGGCTTTTATATTTTTATCAGATCTTGCTTAACCACAGTTTAACTGCAGCGTAAGCTCTTGCTCACATCTTAATATGAGAAAGGCAGCTAAATGATCAGATATCACCTTTTGTTTCTTCGGTTGCAGAGAACATAATCATCCATCAATTTTATAATACTGAGGAGGAAAAAAGAAAATAAAACTGTTCTAGGAAAGTCTGTATATTCTGCAGCATATTACACAAATGCAGTTATCGTTTCTTTAGAACATTCCAATAATTTATCTGTGTTTGCCCACATAAATTGATTATTATAATAGTAACTGTGGAGCAAGTTTAACAACTTTCTGGCACTACAATGGCCTCTCTTTTTATAGCACACAGATGAAATCATAGTCACACTGCAATCAGAGATAGAGTAATCATTTTGTAAATACTGAAAGTGGAGGGAAGATTAAGCTTTGGTTTCAGTGTTAAGTCTGTTGAGATAAACTGGGAGAGCTTTTGTTTTGGGCTTTTTACCAGCCAAGGGGGACAACAGTACGGAGTTTATGTTTTCTTCCTGCATGTTTTTTTTCCCCTGGAACCATGATATCAAGTGTTTTATTTTAAATGAAAGTGTATGAGGTGCGGGCAAGGTCCTTCCATGACACATGTAGTTGCATCAAAAGTTCTGGTGTAATTTATTATAGTGCTACCCAAGGGTTGCATCATTAAGTGGTTCATAATTCTGTGATGCTGTCTGCAAAGACATGGAACAAAACGGTGTCTGATTCAGAGGATGCAGGAGTGATGGAGCGAATAAGAAGTACAGAGGTAGATACAGTACAAAATTTTGGCTATGGCTGGTGCTTTCACTGTAGAAAAACCCCTTAGGATCAGTGCATCTATTACGGCTGTGTCTGCCGAGGCTGAATACGCATTTACCAGTGATCACTAAATATTTAGGCAATCATCTGAGTGTGCCCTTCCTTTCATCACATCGAATGAAGTACTCTTACAAAGTGCAAGAGTTGTTGATAACCAGAACTCTGTAGCAAATTTAATGCTGACTGCATTGCAGGAGTGACAACATAATCTATAATCAGGTTGACAGGGGCTCTTCAAATGTTATGGCCCATCAGGATTCCCTTTTTCAGACACATAGGAAAATTTTCACTCTAAATCAACACTTACTAAAGTGTATTAAACACTTAAATTGCCATGTATTATTCCATAGATTTCTTTTTTACTCGATCTGCAAGCTCTTTCACTCTCCATTCCAGAAAAAGGAGCTGGTGCACCACCTCTTGCTCCTGTGTTGTTGCCATCTGTGAGCCTGCTACTTCCAGAGGCAATGGAGACTCTTCCTTCCCTTATAACTCCCTGTTTTGCCCCAGTGGCCCGTGCTGACCAGCTACGCTGTTCAGATGTGGACTCATGAGAATACCTTCAAATGTCTCCAGCTGTAATGTCTGTCTTCTAAATACCATAAATTCGCATGTTTCTAATACGTGCCACCACTGCTAATCCGAACACAAGAAAACTTCCAAGAGTATTCATTCTCTATTTCTGTGGTGTGTTATATGGAATTAGTTTTACTAAGATACGATACAATCAAGGAAATAATATTAAGGTTTTTTTTTAAGGTCTAATTTTGGGAAGGATTTAAAAGAGCCTTTGGGCATGTAACTCTCAAAGCTAAAATCCACGGTCTTAAATTTCTAAAGACTTATGAAACAACTTGCTCTTGCAAGTTCTGCTGAATACAATACCTCATTAGTGCTGCAGGTGATGTGATAGTGCTCTGCAACTGCCTGCAGACAGCACACAGAAGGGGGCGGGGGGGAAGTGTAATTACTTAAGTAACTGCTAGGGTGTTTCCACCATGTCAGAAATGTGCCAAATGCAGATGTAGATAATTTCAGCATATATAATTAAAGCCACAGCTCGCACTGTCTAAAACAAGAATAAAATACCAGTGCTGGTTCTTTTTTGCGTTTACAGTCTAAGTCTTGGGAAGTTAATTGTCTTTTCACCAGCATGTGGACGCAGTCTAAAAGGTGGCATCAATTTCTCCATGTGCTGAAACTTCTTTACAGTGGGAATGAGGCTTACAGTTCTACATTAAGCCAGCCAACACATTTGAAAAATTCCAGTTAATTGCTTTCGGACCAGAGGAACCCAGTTTAACCAAATGAACTGCAACCCACCTACATTACGACATTTTCCAAATGGCTTGGTATGTGGACACAGTATTTTTTAAAAGGATTCCGAGTAACGTATGACTCTTAGAGCAGCTTTTAATTACATTAGTTCAAGCAGCTGGAAGTTAAGTTGCCCTTTTCCGTAAATTCAGCTGAGCCGTAAGAATTACTTCAGATGTGAAATGCAAAGCCATCTACTTCAGAAGTAAATTTTCATTTCCAGTTTAGAATTGTAAACAAATTTAAAATGTCCTTTTAAAGTGACTGTATGGATAAATATGTAATTCAGAGCACATTTCAGTGGAATGGCATCTGTAATTACAGCGATGCCCTATGCAGCATAATCTGGAGAAGCACATGAAGAGCCCAACAAAGAACAATTATATACTGACTAATAACACATTTCATGAGTATACATTTACAATCCCTGCTTAAGAGGAAGCAAGTGTGCCCTTGTGCCATTTTCTGATGTGGAAGTACCCGACACCGCCAGCCTCCTTGGGAAGCAGCTGCCAGAGAAGGCTCACAGGAATTCATGGGAACCGAGCTCTGGCAGGCACCGGGCTGTGAGATGTTGAGAGCAGCTGTCTCTCCCGGAGGACTGATCGAATTAATCAGTTGATAGGGAGTATCTGGCTTTGCTGAGAGGCAGACACTCCTGGATCCGGCCCCGTCGCGTTCCTAGACCCACAGGAGCCAGGAGACGCTGGCTCTTGTAGGGCATAAGAGTTGTCTCTGCGGGGGAATTGAGAGTTTCCTGGTTTGTGAAGCTGGCAAAAGCTTGTGCCTAGTACAAAGGCAAGAGTCTACTGATAAGGATGGCCAGCTTGTCTTTTGTGAACAATCTATCCATTATTTATGACACAGTAGAACGGAAGTGATGACTCGGCTAGCTAAGCTAAAATGCTAAACTAAACATGATGTAGCAAATGCTGTGGCCTTGGGAGAAAAGTAGGTGGCCTCATTTTGAAGGCCTGAGGGCTGGCTTTGGGTGATGCCCTCGAGGGTGCTGAAACCTCTCTTGCAGGCTGCAGAGGCTGAGTTGTTCAGTTGCTCCTTGAGCCTTTCTATGCTGTTCCTTCTTAACGGGTAGCTCCACACCCACAGGTGGCCTGTTGCACTCCATTAACTTAGACGTTTAAATTAGTTTGTGTATGTAATGCATGTGTTCAGGCTGGAAGTTGTATGCATGTTCCAGTATTGCATCCTGTGATTCATGAAGACTTCTACATAAGCTTAGGGGTTTTTTGGTTTGTTTTGGGTTGGTTTTTTTTTCATTACAAACTCTCAGGATCAGAAGTGGATGTTCTAATGGCTTTGTTTCTACTAGAGCTTCTCATTTTGCTCTCTTAATTTGCTGTTAGTGCAATGCTGAACTCAATTACTGTGATTTCCTTTCATAAGTCTCCTTAACTATGTAGAGAAGTTTGATTATCAGAGCTTCAAAATATTAGAATATTGTGACATAGGAAGAAGAGGTACATAGATCAACAGAAATGTGCCTTGGGCTATGGAAATGTGAGCTCTGATGTGGTCTGAAATCCCACTGACTTCTGCTTGAAGCAGGAAACTCTAATGTAATATCCCTTCATAACTGCTAAGTATTTACACATAATTAAGTACTACCACTCCACCTTCTGGGTTGAGCAGTATGAAAAAATAAGAGATACTTAGACACCAGTTTGTCAGAACTCCATAATGAAGGGTGAATTAGTTGTATTTGCTTTGCCATTTTTTTTGGAGTTCAGACTAAATAGGATTTGCAAATGAGGGAGGAAAGAGAACATAAGGGTTTTTGAAGTAAGCAATTACTTAGTATACCTGGTGCTGTTAAGTTGAACAAAATGTCAGTTGAGACATGCTAAGTGGAAAAAAAGAATCAAACAAAACACCAAACAATGAAACTGCAGCTTCACGCAGCTGGATTATTTTCACTTCATAAGAAGAATCGAAGTCTCAGATTTGGGACTCATTATTAGAACCTACAGATCACAAGAACTAGTAGGCAAGTATTTCTATTAAAAATAATGAACCTACTGGGGAAAGATTTTAAATGTTGTTAGAACATTATTTATTGGAGTGGTGATCTGGCACTTGTTGAAAGTCAGTATCAACCATCTTCCTTCCAGATTTTGTACTTGGTTATGGAGTTACGGTGGTCTCTGTAGTCTCTGAGCTTCTGAGTTTATGCTTCTGGAGAAGTGTTGTTTATACTTCTGGAAAAGATTGCTTCACATAGGCAGTGGTAGTTGCTTATAAGTTAATGATTAAAGAACATGTTGGGCATACAAGGCTCAGAGTTTAGTTTTTAAAAAAATGCTTATGAGATGCAGTTACTGCATTTTACTGATATGTTAAACTTCAGCAAATAACCAGATATTGTAGCGGTTTCTCAAGTATTGTTTCTTCTTATTGCCACGAGGCAGATTAGTTTGACTGTCAAACTATATTTTTACTTTTCCATCCTAAGGAAATTCCTTCATTCGTCCAGCATTTTCCATAATTAGCACTTCTAAAAATCATTTATAATAAACGTGTTTTTAAATTTAAAATAAAAAAATTATTTGAAAATAAAATTAATCCACTATCTTTTAGTATATCATGTGTGGGTTTAACTCTTATGTATTTCTACAAATCTGTTGAATTTTGGGTGTAGTCTTCATAAAGCAGTATATTAACAATCCTCCTACATATTACTTGTTATTCTCTGTCTTGGCTGCCTCTGGTTTAGTTGTCAAGTACTCTTCACCTCCACCTTCACCACCACCACCATACGCTATTGATGCAAACCACAGTTACATTTAGTCTTGGCCGAGAGGGAACATCTGTTTTCTGTAAGTCTAAGCCTGCTGCTAATGGCTTTCTACAAACTGGCTTTGGAGCAGGTGCCTGGGAGCAAGACTGCCAGGTTACCATTTTGCCTGCTATTTCTTTACCCTCCTTGGGGTGGCTTGAGAAGGAAAAACTATTCTTCCACCGTTGTGTGCGACAGGCTGTTAAAAGACTTTGTGGCTCACTGGCATTGTAGGTTTAATTTTTGGTTTTAGTCGGTGTTTTCTAGGGGATCATTTATTTTCTCCAGTGTATGTAGCGAGGGAAGTTCTGTACTGCAAAGAAGTAATTTTTCTTTTCTGATTTTCTTCCATAGTCTGCCATCTTCAACTTTCAGAGTCTGCTGACTGTAATCTTGCTGCTCATATGTACCTGTGCCTACATCAGATCCTTGGCTCCCAGCTTACTGGACAAAAATAAAACTGGGTATGTAGTCTCATCATTTTAAAAGTACACAAGCTGTTTGTTTTTAACTGCAATGCTTTACTCTTAGTATCTTCTAATGATGTGTGATAATACAAATCCTATTTTGAAAAATACCTCTCTTTAAAAAGATAAAAATCTTCATTTTATACCTTACAACAGAAGGCAATAAGGTATTTGCAAGTACCAGTTGCAATTTTTTAATAAGAATTTATTAACTAACAAAGGCAGCTAATTTTGTTTTATTAGTTATTTTCTAGATTTGCAACTTTCTCATTAGAGACTTATTAAAGATATAGCTGAGTGACAGAAAACATTTTTCTACATGCAACTATTGCTGTAATTATTTTTAATTCTTAAGGCTGGATAAAAAAAAACATTAACAGCAGAAGCTGCCTGTTTCTTTTCAAAATGGGGGTTTTGGAAGTACAAGTTTGAAACACAGCTTCAGTAAAACTGTTCAGTCTGTGTCTAAAAAAAAATTTCAAACTGTTTTTTAAAATAAGCAACAGTATCCCTATCTGTAGACTCTTTAAATATTTATTTTATTATTTCTTAAGGAACTTAAGGAAAGTTTTTGAAAGCTTGTAGAAAATCTGCCTTTTTTTTTGTTTTGTTTTGTCTCTTGGTCACTATAACTTCATCTCACACTGAAGAGAGACGTGCTTCCTAAAGCACATCTTCCTAGGTGACCAGTGTTTTTCTCCTTTGTGTCTCGCATGTGTTAAATGTGCTTAAAGTTGCGGGGCCAATACTGCTGTTAAACAGTTCTTCTCTGCCCGGCTTGGCAGCACAATTTTTCGGGCAGTGGGAAATGAGGACAGCCACAGAGCCAAATCCATGCTTCACTTACATTGTTAAAACCCATTTACCTTTTGGCTTGGTTACCTTTGTGCTCCGAAGAACGTGACTGGATCATGCAATCAGCATTGTGCAGAACTGTGATTTAAATGCTGTGATTTTAAAGTAACGATAGGGCAGTTGTGACCAAGAAACCACTGAGGCTGTCCGCAGTATTTCAGTAAGACTGTCACCTAAGGTTAATACAAAGGAGATAATATTTATAGAAGTAGGAGGTAATTCTAGCTGGTAATGTTCTAGCTGGAAAAAACAGACGGGCTTTTGGGCACTGGGTGTTTAACTTGTCCACTTTTTCCATTAGATCATTTGCTGTTAAAGAAAATGTTTTTTTCCCTAAGTATCTTCTGTCACTTCTGCATTTTATTTTCAGAAAAAGTCTCAAGTTTGAAATAGAGTCTTGTCACCAAGATCCTTGAGTGTTTGTCTTCTGAAAACTTTTTTTTGTGATTAACCTCAAAATTGCTCTTTTGTCACGCAAGTTTTCTTCTAATGGTGTAAGATACCCGGAGTACACTCGCTTTTTTCAATTTGGACTTCTAATATGAAAATTCTTGTGTCCTTTCATATAAGGCCATGAGGTTGCCACTGACATGAGAGATTTCTTTTGATAAAAGTAAAGATGGAAAGAAAGGATGACTTCATGAAGGACTTGGGGGAGGAGGGGGTTGGGGCGAATTTGGGTGTCTGCTAATGGAAGATAACACAATAGTCAATGAGGTATACACAGTAAGAAGTAAGAATATTTATTTTACTGATTAAAATTTTAGTGCTGTTCTTGGCATGGACTGTTTCCTTTAATCTGGAGCTACTCTGTTTATTCTTGAGGCAAATCTGTCTGGAGTACAATAGAACTCTCTTCATAAAATGTTTTCAAAGGGTGCTGACACAGTGGAGGAGTTGGGCGTTTGATCTGTGGGTTTGTATTTATATAGATGTTGGACATACTATTTTATTTTTGTTTTATATATACGTATGTAGACTACTTTGTACTGGAGAATAAAACGTTGGCCTGGAAGCAATGAAATTTGTTTCCTGAATGGTAGATGTTTACATGGAGCTCATATGCTGTTAAACCCCTGTCCCTCTTCACTAACATATTCCATGCTCAAATGGAAATGTCTAGACATACTGGATAAAATAAATTCTAGTGATATTTCATTTTACCACAGAGATGTTCTTACCTCATTATTCCTGCTTCAAATTAATAGCATAAAAAAGTAGCAATAAAATATTAAAGTGACAGGAGAAATGTTGATAGTTATTCACTGTATTTCTGACCAAGTGAGTGGTAACTTTGGTGAAGATTTAAATCTGTTGATAGTAAGTAAAGAAACATGTTTCTGTTGGTTGAGAGACTGCGTTGCAAAGTGATGTCACCTATCCTTATAACACTGTATTTCATCCCATTTACTTCTGCCAAAATGTGTCTTTTCCTACCAAGCCAGTGTTTTAAACCTTCATTTTCCCTGACGCGTCTTGAGTGTTTCCATGTGCTTTGTCCTGAGCAATAGCATTTAAGGTTGGGAAAGCAAGTGGTGATTTACTGTTTCATGCTAACCAGAGGAGAATGCGTACCACAGTGTGATTCTCTCCTCCCTGCTAACCAGAAAGATGTGTTAGCTTTTGTGCAGCAGAGATTTCCTTTGACTTGCCATGAGCTTTGCAGTGGGGTATCTCTCGCTCCCCCCTGCCGTGGTACTGAGGTTGTCCTGGCAAACACATGGCAGCTGCATTTTGCAGCGTTCCCGGTTTAGCAGCCGAAGTCTAAAGCCCCCCTAGACCTTTCTCTTCTTACTGGGTTTAATTTCATTCGATTTCTTGTTATCCAGATAATCAACACCACTTTCATGATCAATGCATTTAACATTAGTGCTGAAAGCAAGGAATATGGAGCAGCTCGTGCACATTTGACTTGTGGCTGCCAGAAAGCAGCAGGGATGCAAGCCAGGCTGACGTGTTTCACCTGCATCAAAACAAGGATAAGGATGAACATGAAGGGGAGAATAAGGAACAGTGGAATTATTTTGAGTAGTTGCTTCAGGAGGACTTATTCTGGAGCAGATTTCATTCAAGGCAGCATCATTTCTGTAATAATCAAACAGGTTTTGACTTGAAGACGTGTGCATGTTGTGGATCTGAGATGAACAGTAATGGAAAAATGCAGGAAAGCAGAAGGCCTGCACAGGCTTTTCTTCTAATGTCAGCTCCCCACTTCATCCAAGGGCTGTGTTTATAGCTGTTTAGAAGGTACAGATTTAAATTTGCTTTTGCTCAGCTGCAAACTATGTGCATAAGCAAATGTACCACGCTGCTCCAATAGCAGCACAAGCCTCCTGAAAAGGTACTGTTGTCATCTGTTGGAAGGCTAGTCAGTCCTCATGTCAGTGGCTTTAAGTTCATAAATTGTTAACTGCAGTAAGGGTAGCTGATGAAACCCATATTCTAACTGTTTTGTACCTCCCACATCAGAAAGAAAAATTCATATTTTCCCCAATAAGAGGTTTTTTTCCAGGGCTAGGAGCAATAGACAGTACTTCAATTATAACTGTACATTGTTACACACAGTTGAAAAAACCCTGAGAAGGCAAAGAAATAACCTTGGTGAAGGGCAAATTCAACAGGTTTATGGACTGCCTGAAGGAGTTAATATTCTTTTTCCTGGGTCAGATTCTTCAAATTTGCATACGAGAAGGACTGTAATGTTTTATTTCTCAGAGTTTCTGGGCAAGTTTTTGAGAGTTTATAATGTGAGATGCTGGGCTGTGGAAGTTTTTCTGTTGGTTTTGCTGCATGCAACCTGTAAATCTTAACGTTTTGAGTAACAGCAGTTTGAGAGCCTTAAGCGCCATCCAGACAGTACTATGGGGCTGTGTATTTTGCTGTATAAGATTTACACATGAATGCCTTTTGACCTGCATACATCTGCAAAAAGTGCATACATGTCTCCAGGTTACTTACTGTATGACCTCTTAGCCTGGAAAAATGTGATGGTATACATATACCATATACAGGGATTATTACTTCTGCTTGTGGAGCTATATAAAAGCAGAAAAAATGAGCTTTTGCTATTCAGAAAATACTTCTGGCTTGAAGTAAAATGATCTAATGCGCAAATGAAAAAGCCCATGTTCTAAAAATGAAAATGCTGGAATGCTCTTCACTTGGTCAGCAACAGGTACATCAGTTAAAAAGCAATTCACTTTGAATCTGAAAGCCTCACTCACTTGATGCTTCTTGAAACACTTGGAACACCTGCCCAGCACTGGACCTTTGTCTCGGAAATAAAGGGGAGGCTCCTAAATGGAAAGAGGGAGAGATGCTGAAGTAAACTAAGGCTATAAAAGAGGCCAGAAGATAAGAAGTAGCATGGAAATTCTTTTCTAAAAAGTGTAGGATACGTTGAAGTATGCAGAATACTGCTGAAGTATGCAAGAGCAAGTGGCCTAAAACTACCTGTGTGCATTTAAGCAGGAAAAAAATAGGCAATTGCCAGAGCCCAAGAAAGGGGGAAGACAGATAATCAAACCATTGTGGGTATGGGTTCAGAGCACTGTGGGAAAGCACTTGGAGAACTGCCATCACAGCAGGTAGTAGATACAACCCCACAAATAACATAGACTGAAGTTACTGCTGATAAACATATCAGGAGAAGAAGGAAAAATAATTAGGTTTTTTTTAGTCCATAAATCTATAAATAGACAATATAGTTGAATCCAGATGTTTTTACTGCATTGCAACAAGTCATATAGTATGAAGGAAACCTTCCTGTAGACAAGTTTTAAACACAGTTTTGACCAATATTTGAAAGGCTAAAAGCTGTCTTCTGGTTCAGTACACAGTGTTACTGATGCTTCAGTATTCTTCCCTTCTTCCTCCTCAGATTTTAAAGCAGTCTTGTTCAAGATGAACTCTTGTTCATCTTGAGCAGACAGTATGAGATTATTTTACTTACACAGAGAAATTATAAATTTGTGGCATACATGCTTGTACATCCCTGAATAGTTGAATCATGCTTTTCTCCTTTGTTATTCCACTTGTGAGAATTAATGTCTTGGGCAAGCAGCATTAGAGAGACATGGGCAAGGTAAACCTTGGTAAAAGAGTGAAAACAAAGCTGAAGAACTGTTTTGTTACTTACTTCAACACAAGTATCCTGCATCAGATTATACCTATGACTATGCTCTTCTAGAAAAGGCATTTTTATCTACTGTTGCTAAGGGAAATACAAAGGAGAGGCATTAAATGTAAAGTACTCGGGTTTATCATCTCTCATACCTGCAGGAAAACTTGCTTCAAATTCTTAACATAAAAAGTTTCTCATACACAGTGGCATGGAGGCCTCTCAGTATTTCTTACTCCAGTGTTTTTCTAGTTGTTTTTTTTCTTTACATAATTTTCTGTCTGGGTTACTTCAACATAGAATGTAGAATTCTGATGAAATCTTTAGTTTTGGTACACTGACTGAGTAAATGTCTGTTTGTTTTTCTTCATGCAAAAAGCCTCACTAGACTTAGAAGGAACTTTTTCACTTGTTCAGTTCTTAGCCTGTACTCCTCTGTGCAGGTATCTGCTGTTTCCTGATGTCAATAAGAGTGTCAAGTTGACAAACTGCTGTTAATTTGGGTTGGTCTAGCATGGAAGAAAGAAAATCAGTTGACTAAAATTATTTTATTAAACCAAGAGCCTAATTAATTTCTTTTATCTTTACAGACTGTTGGGAATATTCTGGAAATGCGCCAGGATTGGTAATTTTTTTTCTTTGAAATCTTTAAGACCAGTGCTTTTTCTAGAGTATGGATTATTTATTAGAATAATGTTTCCATGTAGCAATGAAACACATTCTCATAAATCGTCTTAAAAAATGCAGGTTTTACTTCCATGGCATATAATCAAAGGGGCGGGGGGACAAGGTATGACTACCTTGCTGAGCATCATTGAAGCCTGCATTTTCCAATGTCATTTCATGTATGTGGTGCTATATTTGCAAAAATCTTCTGCACTTTTTACTACATGAAATAACCAACAGCATGTATCTTACTAATACACAAATAAATCAGTGATTCCTTATACACTGCTGTCTAATTGAAATTCTAGTGGACTACTGATAAAAGCCAGATATTTACCTTAAAGTAGTAAAACAACATAGAATTTATAATGCAGTAAGGTTCTATTTAATCACAGATGTCTTTTGTCTCTCCTTTCTTTAGTTAACTTCTGTACAGTTGTGAATTACATAAAGCTGTTGGTGTCCAAGTGGTATTTATATGCAGGCTGATCAGTTTATCTGGTTTTAGACATTTGCCCATAACATTGATATTTATGTTTACATTTATTTTAATCCTTATTCTGAATTTATTTTGAGAAGGTAATGGGAATTTGCAATTTAAGTCAACTTAGACTAAGTTCAGACTTATCATTAAGGTATATGCAAGAATTTTAAAAAATTACAAATCCATCATCAAAACAATGTTCTTCAAATTGCATTGTTAATGCAGAGCAGAAACATTGAACTTGTAATTCTAGGTCTTCCTACTTGTCATTGAACCTAAAGGAAAGATGTATGGTTCCCTTTTCTGCATTCTCAGGCTTTGAAAGGGACATGACATACTTTTTTTTCTTTTAGTATGTCAAAAAGCATTGATGCAAAAAACATTTTTTTGTGAAGACCTGTTGTTAAAATGATTGCAGAGATTGTCCTATTTAGATAATAGACATTACAGAACCAATTTTCGTATTGTAATTGAAAGATAATGGCAAGGTGGCAGCTGTCAGAAATGAGTTTTGAGCTGTACCAGGAAAAACAAATGTAAAAATTCAGCTGCATTGAGGTTTGTTCAAGGTTGAACAGAGCACCTTACTGTACCATCTTCTTTTTAGTTAAGTAAGTGCATATTTTTTCTATTAGCTATGCACACAAACAGTTTGAAAGTACATGAGAGGTTTTGTGAGGTGCCTGTCAACTTGATAAAGTTAAGAACTGCAGTTCATCTGGAACATAGTCTTGCTTTCCCGTCGTGGTAACATTAACGTGTTTGCGTTTGCTGCATGCCAGGTAATGTGTGCACCCTTGTGCCCTGCACTGAACTGCTTCCTTTTCTCCTTTTCATGTAAAACACTCATTTCTTTTCAACTTACATCTAGACTAGTCCAATTTGACTTTCTTTTAGACTGACAGATGAGAAGGTAGCATCTCAACATTCCTTCTGAATGTTTCCTTATGTATCAGTACCATATCCTCAGTACGAGAAATGGGCTTTGAAGATGATGCCTATCATTTTATTTCTGTTAATCACAAAGGCGTGTAGAAAGTGTAGGCTTTCAAAAATGAAAATGCCTGCTGGCTTTCTTTACATATAACTTGCCCAGTATGTTTGAACAACCTTTTCACATGTGCATAAGATTTTAATAACCAGCAAGTGGTTACATATTTACAAAGTTGTGCAAAATTATGTTTAATCCTGCCACATGGTGATTTCTCTTTTATGAAAATTAAGAGCAGGAAAGTATAACCCATATGAAAATTGTAATACTCTAAACTGTAGGAGGTGGACTTCCTCAAAAATTTATTTTAAACAGATGTGAAACTGCAGACATTAATTCATTCAGTTATTTGAAGTTTAATTAAATATATGCCAGATCATGACAACATCTTGTACAGTCACTGTGGCAGGCACTCCTGCTTATGGGAGGCATCACTACAAGTATTTTATTTTTCTTTTGCTGTGGAAAGTTTGTTCCTCTTGTATTTGAAGGTCTTGCTAGTAAAAGAGAGGGTTTTTTTTTTCTAGAGGATTACACCTGAATGCTAGACTTGGAAGCCTTGGCAAGTTCTTTTTTGTTCAATGTTCATCTGAAAACTGCGTCTCAGAAAAGATGGTTTATAGTTAGACAAAAGACCTCACACAGCAAAAGGAAATTGAAGTTTGTTTGTTTAAAGCAAACAGCTCCAGCTCTGTCTTTATGCTTCTGAACGCACAAAAACAGGAATCTTCTCACTTTAAAGGGTCATTGTTATGTTAATACTTCCTAACAGTTGTGTACGGTGGAATTACCAACCAGTGTAGTTGACTCTGCTCTCCAGAGAGAAGTCAGTGGATTCCTTAAGAGTAATGCTTAACTAGAAGAGTAAAAATGCCTGGCTAATTAAGTGGAAGAAGCACCTATGTAAATAGGTGGCAGTCTGATTACTAATATGCCCCTGATTGTGTTACAGTTGTCTACCTAAGAATCACTTTTTTTCATACTTAATTTGGTGAACAAGAGGCATCTGTAACATTTTGCTTCGGAGCAAATGCATGGGAATAGGTCTTTCTTGATTGCCTTTGCCACCAAATATAAGTCTGTTAATGGAGTAAACTTAATTTTTGTGCATGGTCTGCCCTGGAAAACTGTAGCATTAATTTGAAGGAGTTCAGAAATAGAGTTGTCTGCATAACTTCTGTAATCTGTTGACCATTTTTATCACTAATCTGAAAATCTGTGGACCAGACCCTCTCCACATGCTAACAGTGTTATGTCTCTCCAGCAAAGAAAAAAAGACAGGCATCTGGCCATGCCTGGGCTGCTGTGAGCTCCCCAGCCAGTTAGCAGGCTCCTACATGATAGCATGCATAGAGGGTACAAACTGCATATAGCAGCTGTCATGGCCAGACAGCATCGAGGTGCACCTCTTCTTGGCTGACATGGAACAGCTTGTGAGCAGTGATAGCCTTTAGCCAGAACTGGGAACAGAGCCAGTGAAAGATTTGGTGTCTTGATCAGCTTTCCAGTGCCTGCCTCTTTCGCACTAAGAGAGAGCAGCAATATATTCTTTGGTTTTTTAAATGCTTTCCTGGAAACTGCATCTCAGAAAAGATGGTTTCTAGCAAGATACAAATCCTTACATTCACCTACTGACCTTTGCTTACAGCAAACAGCTGCAACTCTGTCTTCGTGTAGCAGTATATCTTAGATATCTAAGTATATCTTGGCAGTATCTCCTGCATCTTAGTTTTCCCACTCCCATGTATTGAGGAAGATCCTCAATACAGAACTGTAGTTGTAATCGCATTTCTCCAGCTAGAAATATAGAAATGTTGAATATTAAAGGATTATTAAGCACTGGAATGAGCTGCCTAGGGAAGTGGTTGAGGCACCATCCCTGGAGGTTTTCAGAAGATGGGTTGACATAGAGCTTAGAGACATAGTTTAGTAATGCAGGGTGGTTTTCTGTATGGTTTTCTTTTGGGTTTTTTTATCAGAGTTAGGTTGATGGTTGGACTAGATGATCTTAAAGATCCCTTCCAATCTAGACGATTCTATGATTCTATGATTAATTTGCATGTGCAATGGAATAATTACCATCTTAGGCTAGGAGCAGCCTAGATCTGTTTAGTCATGCCTGAATTTTTGTTTGGTTTGGTTTTTTTTTTTCCCTCTCCTCTCAGGTGAGCGGAAGAGCCCTTATGTGGCTGTGTGTTGTGTCGTGATGGCCTTCAGCATTCTCTTCATACAGTAGCGCCTGGAGAGTGTCCCCTGCGCCCCACTACCAAACAGCAGAGCGTGGAAGAACTTCTGGCAGGAAGAGATGGAAAAGTGTCATCAAGTCTCCTCTGGCACGTCGGATAGCCTGTCTCTTAGTGGACACCCTCCACTCCTGCAAACGGACCATCCTGTACAGTATTAGTGACCATAAATTAACCAACTCCAGATGACATACTTACTAATGTCAAGTCAGTACTGACACTCCTGATGTAACTCTTGAAAGGGTGTCTGCAGTGTATCCGAGTTCCAGGGGAGCTTTTTTTACACCTTGCAGTTGAAAGAGCTTTTTAATTTTTTGTTTGATAGACCTATTTAATGAAAATTAATAGTGATAAATCTAGCAATAGCAATAAGACCACTCTTGTAAAAATAAAGAACATTGTGACTCTAGGATATGTTTATGAAAATATTTTCAATTCTTACTGTCTCATTTTGTGATAGCTACACTTGCATACTAAAAATATGGCCTCTGGCCTAAGTTGCAATCAGCTTTTGTTTTCTAAACTGGTAATTCCTCAAATAATTTATCAATATTTTTATTGTTAAGATATGAATAAAGGCAGGGACCACAATTGCAGTGATGTCTGACTAGCTGCTGAGACGGCACAGATGCGGGATTTGAGAACATGTACTTACTCTATGTAACATATCATATGTATTCATTTTTAGAGATCTAGGTCTCAGGTGAATCATTCCCCAGTTTTTTTCAATATTGTGAGAAAAGGATTCTAAAGGTTCTGCTGCTGTTGTTGCATGTAATACAAGGTTGCTAAATCAGCTAAGTGAAGAGTTAGCTTCTTAGGAATCTGCAGATAAGGAAGTTACCTGCCCCAATATTCTAAAGGTTGAAGAAAACAGCTAAATTAGATTACATTCATTATTAATAAAGATTAGATTACCTTCAGTAATACTTTCCATCATCATTTATTCCTTAATTTTGCAAACTTTCAGTGATGTAGTAATTTATTTTAATGGTGCCTGACAAGTGTGTTTACACCAGACAACTACATGACTTCATATTGACTGCGTGAGAGAGTTGTCTGTCAGCAGTACTTTTTGTGGTTCAGAAAAGGTCTGTGATCAAAATGAGCTAAGCTGGCAATAAAACACACTGAAAGGTATGTAACTGTTGTCATTATTGTTTTAAAAACTTGTTTCATAGATCCAGATTACCCTGCATTTAGAAAAAAATGTGATTATTAGTTACTACCTTTGTATTATCTCACATATAGCTGGGTATCTAAATCACCATTAGAAGTACTAGTCCAAAAATATTCTCCAAACTGGAGCTAGGAAAAATAGATACTACCAGTTTAAGCCAAATAAATAGCCCTGGTTGTGAGCCAGGCAGATTCAGGGGAGTACAGAGCTGTGTGATGATGACCATATTGTGCACACATAGAAGCCTTAAACTGTGCAGGAGATCTGGGCAGAGGCAAAACCTATTTCTCTAATTTTAAATGTGGATGCTGCTCCAAACATAGCATCAAAGTAACTACTTTCTGGATTTCAAAGGTGCTATTCCTAGACTAGGGGGAGGGACATTTCTCAGGGGTCTTGGGTTTTGACTGTTGGGTGGATACATGTTCAAAATATGCAAAGAATCATCTGATAATGTTTTGTATTAAGCAGTTCTAGGCTTTAATATTCATGGACCTTTATTATAAATACGGGTGTTTATGTAATATTCACATATTTCCAATTCATGCAAAGCTGTTCTAGTTATCAGAGTAGTTCTTAATAATTTGTTATGGTTAGCTGTGACTAGGAAAACCAGAGAAACAACCCAAGAAAAATTTTAGTTCTGAGAATCTGAAAACTATTGACAGGAAGGCATCGTATTGTAAGAGCCTTTCCTGTTCAACAGCATTTTATCATTGAAGAAGTTGAGACAAACAGGCCTCTTGCTTTATAGCATTTGTTCAAACTTTAAAATCGTTTCTTACACGTCAGTTCTCCATTTTGTCCTAAATGCAGGTTGTTGATGGGTACTTGCTAGTTTGGCATATTTTTTTTTTTTTTCATTTTCCACTAGCTGCCTGGTTGCTCAGCAGTGCTACTTCAGCAGCAAAGGGAATGGCACATTTCTCAGCAGCTGTTAGCAATATGTAAGTTCAGCAGCACCAGGTTGTATTCAAGCGTTAGAAATGATTGTAGGCAGAGATAAGAGTCACCTGTGGTGGGGCCACTCAAGACTTGCCTCTAGTAGAAGTATCTGAAAACAGGATCTTTAAACTGTGACAAACTTCAGTTGTTTTGAAATGACTGCTTTAGGCAGGTGTTTGCCTCAGGAGGAGTTCTTTGTTTTTCGAAGTTTTGGCTCTGAAGAGGTCGATACCTCATCTCTTTTACTAAGATGTGAAGGAAATACTGTTTTCCCATGTTAGAATCTTAAAACCATTTTGCTTTCTTTTTTCTCACGCAAAAGAGACATGAAAAACCAAGAATACCTTGACATATGACCAAGATATAAACGCTGTGACAAGGAAGAGGAGAGTATAGCTTTGGGCACACACACTTGGTAGAGCTTTACCACAAGACATCCTTAAACTCTCAGCTTGAACTCTGTCTTTTTCAAAGAGCAATAAATAAGTTCTGGAAGAGGTGTCAGGAGAAAATAGTCTTTTCTTGCACTCAGCCTTTGCTCTGAGTCCTAGGCTGAGTAGAGATGTGAAATGCTTACTACCAAATGATTTAGGTGCCAAAGCAGCCTCAAATGGCAGATAACAGGAGTAAGATTTGACGCAATTTGACAGAGTAGGTAAGGGCTATCACAGGTGGCTGAGGAGACAGCAGTGGGAATTTCTGGCTGAAACATCGGAGCCTACAGCCACAGCAAGTCTGCACACCTTACCCTAAGTAGAGGTGCTGGAAGGTGCATAGAGGGTGAATGGAACAGTGATTAAATATGCTATAGTTGTGCCTACTGCTATAGAAAAGTAATTCCATGTTGGGACTTCATCCTTTTACCTGAACAACACCATGGACGGTGGGCATAGCATCCGGTAGCTTCCCTGTCTGTGCTTGTTGCACACACTGCGTGAAAGCTGAGGGTGACGTAGGCTGTGGTTTGAAGTGTGGTTTGAACTCACATCTGTTTCTCCCCACTAATGAGACAACAAAGAGAATGCAGGATTATAGTAAAACATTTTCCAGTGAAAAACAGCGTACCTTGGATCAAGATTGTGCAACTTTGGAAATAACAAGTGTTCTCCCTCCTAAGAGCTGCGTGGGCAGAAGGAACAGGTATGGACCCTACATCTTGTGTTTGGCGGACGTGCTCTCTCCCACAGCACTTTACGTCTGTGGTTCCAGCTCACGGGGACGTTCCTGAGCTGTCCTGTGGGCTGATAGAGTGATGGGCGAGAGCAGGAGTCCAGCTGCCAGCCCTCCCCTTCTCAGGCACCCACTGAATAGCTGTATTGCTACTGCTCCACTAAAGGTATACCAAACCAAAATTTGCTAAAATGGCACAAATTTGCAACCTTGGGACAAAACGTGGCAATCTATTTGGTGTATGCAAATCCAAATTTGCTGCTTAACAATGTAACTAATAATAAATGAACATGGTAAAACCTGAAACAGGATGTGTTGTTCTTCCTTTGTACCCTTGCATGTACTTGCTATGGATTAATGTTGTATTAACTTTCATCCACGTCTGCACTCTAAATGACCTCAAATTCAAAGCAGGGATTTAGGAAGACTAGATTGAAAAGCAGTAATAGCCATGTTGGGAAATGAGTAAAGCATGACTAAGAGATGGGATCGCCGTAAAGGTCTGATGTTCTGGAGAGACTGATAAGCACACGGGCAGACAGAGCTAGTGGAGGAGGAAACAAAAAGTGGAGTCCAAGGATTTCATATTCTTGGAAGAGTGTTATTGTTCTATGAATGCCCTTTCTACCTCGTTAACCGCAGCCAGCGAGCAGTGGAAATACGCTGTCACCGAGGGGTGAAGTTGCAGTGGGGTAGAGGAAATAATTACTCTGTTAGTGCTTTGAGGCTTTTATTCTTTCCTTTCGTTCACCAGCTGAAACAATTCATGTTGCCTGGGAAGACAACACATTATTCACAGCTAAAGTGACCTGCAGTCATTCCCTGCAGCCCCTAGGAGCAAAGTGAAGCATTAAATGTACCATTTTGCAGTGGACAGTTAGGAATACAGCAGAGGATTACTGTCCCTTCCAGTAGTATGACTGGTGTTTGCCCATCACTGACACACACCCCCCCCCCAAATATGCCTGGATCTCAGATCACTACTTTCAGTCAAAGCCACCCTTCTCATCCTTCTCAGTGTCTCAATAAGGGTGACGGAGGCACAATGTCTCCAGTCCTAACCACGTTGACATCAGTGGGAGAGCATCTAGCGCTTAGAAAGGCTCACCAGGATCTAGTGATTCCTTCCCCCTTCTCCCTTTCATGCCAGATATGCTCTCTAGAGAAAAGAAAACGAAAAGAAAACCAACAGAAAAGAAAACCATTATCTTCTTAGATGAAAATGCTAACCTTGGTAAAAACCACCAGAAGCCAGGAAAATGTGATCTAAACCTGCTTCTCATACTCGTGCATCAACTTTACATTATCTAGTTAAAACATTCCCAATGAAGTACGGTTTTCTAGCCTGTTGTTTTTCCTGCCTTTTCTCTTGTTCTGGTTGAACATTGTAATCATTCCAGGCATGGATGATGAGTGCTTTCAACATACATTACGAGGCCCATATAGGTTCCACATGTATTTGATGGCTCTTGGTTAGCTAGAAAAGTAGTTTTCCCTTAGCTCACATAATGCAACGTAATCAGCATGATGGGTATGGAAGATACAGCTACACATTGAAAAAAAGGTTTTGAACGTGTGGCCTGAATTGTTTGCTTGACTACAGTTCATATATTTTATAAATAATACCTTTTTTCATGATGCTTTACGGTAATAAGGAAGGCAAAATGTGTGGAGAAATACAGTCATTCCACGAGAGCTGCTGACAGTTGGAAAAAAATACATGCTTTTGGACAGGGAAGACCTTCTTCGGCTCCAAAATGACAAATCTCACACAAAGAACTAGCGTATACTCAGCTTTCAGTTTGTCAACTCCTGTTTCAAATCTGAAGGGCTTGTGTGCCCAAAGGCACGTCTATTTCACTCAGTCAATCAATGTCTGACAAGATATAACGTATCTCCAGACAACTTTTGCCTGGAGTTTCATGACCTGTTCATGGGCTGGTAGATGACAGGTAGTCCTCAGTAAGCAACCTGTAACTCAGAGTGCTCCCTTCTGTTTCGCTGTTTGGCAGCGGGAGCCCAAGCTCCCCTGGTGAAGCATCAGCCCATCAGCCAGGCTGAGTCCTCACTCAGGCGTCAGAGGCTCCAGCAGTAAAATAGCCTTTGGCACCGCAGCTCACCCCATTGCC
Source organism: Limnodromus scolopaceus (assembly GCA_028565335.1). Lineage (NCBI taxonomy): Eukaryota > Metazoa > Chordata > Aves > Charadriiformes > Scolopacidae > Limnodromus > Limnodromus scolopaceus. The sequence continues at coordinate 77,253,502 of JAOXNO010000020.1, read as the reverse complement.
TCCTGCCGCACAAGAACCAGTAGCTGTAGGAAGATTGTCAAACGTGTCGTTAATCTAAATCAGAGAGACCTTCCGAAAGGAGCGTGTTACGAACTCGCGGAATTCCCACTGGCGTGGGAGCGAAGCGCCAACCTTTTCTCAAGGATCTGGGTATAAACATTTCCAGCGACACAGCTTCTCCTGCCAGCTCCCGGTATGTCAATAGGGAAGATAATTACTTAATGGGCTCCTCTGTCAAATGCAAAACTTTCTACCAGAGCGTCTCATCGCATCACATCATTTCCGTTACTTGAAAGGGCTCTTTGGAAGCTGTACTGCGAGAAAAGAGTTTTCCCCTCCAGCTCAGCTAAGTGAGTGGGAAGCAGTCGGCGTCTATCTCCAGCACAACCGTAAAGCGTATCCAGCTGCGCAGTCGTTTCAATAAATTCCCGTACTTGTGTGGACCAGCTCGGTTGTAGACCAATTCACCAATTTGTGTCGGCCTAATTAAACTCTACGGCATGCCACTGATGTCTTTTCCAACACGACGTAAGCACATACAATCCAAACACACCACACCAGGGTCCTTGATGTCCTCCGCATCATCTCTTTGCATCATACATAAACTAGTCAGAGGAGCCTATAACATCACACATGACACCATTTACTTTTGCCAATTTCAATTCTAAAATACCATATTTTCCCCAAAAGGAAGACAAGGAGGTTTTAAAAGGGTAAAATTATATATGGTTTCATTTATTCGGAAAAAAAATAGACTTGTTTTAAAACACAAAAGTCTTGTTGTTTTAAAGCAAAGTCAAGTCAGGTCAAAATATAAAAGTACCCTTTTCAATTCTAAAGTCTTCACAGCTGGTCATTCCCACATGCAAAAACTTAAATAACCTTTCAGGGCTGTAGTAGGGCTAACGAAAAGTCCAACAAAATGATAGATGTATTTGGACATAAATGTCACACCCAGTGGAATTAAAAGGAAATAAATAGTAATTTAACAGCATTGGCAAGCTGCTTTTTTGATTATGTAGCACCACCAGCATATTTTACATGTGTATCACAGTTATGAATAAGCCAGACCAGACACACATTCACAAACCAGTTTTGATTTCCTATTAAGCTACAGCTTATTTTCTTTCCCCCACCCTTTTCAGCTAATAAAGTAAGCCAAGGGAATGCGCTGATCTTTGTTTCTTTGGAACAAATCTCATGGTTGATTCTCACAGACTGGTAAAACCAGGAGAGGGAAAAAAAAATCTCTTCCTAATGATAAACCATTTTTGACATTTCAATTGTTTGTTATTTACTACAGACATAAAATCCTGATACTGAAGATGGCACTTAATATTATCATCATCACTAGGGATGTGCCTGGGGCTAGAGGGCTTGAACCCCTAGTTCCTTGTTCAAGAGGAGTTTATGAGCATGCAATAGGGTATTCTTCCCCATACTGCGTCCCTGCACAGAACGTGCATCTGCCTGCCAAAGAACAAGTTTTGACATCGGTCTGATAGTTTAATGATACCCCTCCTGAAGAGACCGGAGGCATGGAAAAGATTTTTGTCTCTGGCTTCATGGTGACTTCTGGAAGTAATACGAATTGTCTCCTCCTCTTCTCCTCACAAGGAAGAACAAATCCTTTGAAATCCAGCTGCTTCAGGTCATATCCTGATCTGTTGGTTTAACCACGCCACCATCTTTTTCATATCCCTCTTGCCCAAGATTTTCGTTTTTGCTTTTACAGCCGTTTAAACCCTTTCCTTCCCCGCTGACACATGGAAGCCTCTTCCTACTTACTTTATCCACTGACAAACCCAGTAACACTGGGTTTGAAAGCAAACTTCCCCTAAACAACTCTCTTCTCTTGTGTGCAGCTCTTCACACGTGCAAGGTGGGTAACTTTGGTCTATAATACGTCACCTATTCTTCATTCCAAATCCTAAATATCTATCCTAAGTATCCATAAATAACTGCACTTGAAATTGCATCTATTGAAAGCCAGTTAACCAACTCATCATAACTTGACAGCAACAGGTCAGGTTTGTTTACAGACAACAAAGAAAATGGCCATGAGGCCCAACACTTTACATTTGGTTGATAAAAGGTATTATGTAGCTGCACCATAGTAAGCACACATTATGCTAATAGCTTTGTTAACCAGGGTATGCAGCGTGGGGGTGATTATGGTGCAAGAATCTCTGTACAAAACTTAAGGCACATGCTGATGTCTTCTTCTGTGTCCTTCGGCACTGAAAGCTTCGGTCTTGTGTCTAAATTTCTCCCCAACTCCCTCAAAGAAGAACAACTCAGATCAGTAAGCCCCCAAAACCTTGGGAGAGCCTAAATAGGGGGAGGTTTACCCAGCCAGACCTGAGCTGCTCAGCCCAGCTCCACCAAGGAACAGTGCCTCCCCTTGGAAAGCAGAAATGCCAAATCTAATTATAAAGGGAGGGAGACCCAACTGGTTACGCTCCCTTCATTATTCTTTCCCATTTATGAACTATTTTCTGCCCCTGTTTTTACCTGTTAGATTTCAAAACTGCCACGCTAGTGCCACACTTCCCAGCACAACACATGGCAACCATGGAGAGCGAGGCACTTCAGGCTTTTCCCCATTTTTCCCTTTTGTACGTTTGAGGTGGTGGTCTTGCTGGCTTGAAAAACTTAATGGAATGATTCCATTTGTGCTCATAAGAATCATAACAGTATATGCTGTTCCCTAAACTCGTTCAGGCTATTCATCTCACATTTGGAAAATATGTTTTAAAGGAAAAACAGGTCATACGCCACAAAGATGCTCCCCATGACAAGTTTTTCATATTTATTTAGTATGCTTTGGTCAGGGGCTCTGAAATACACAGACCTCATCACTCCTTGTCATAATAAAGCACAATATAATACTCAGACAAGTGCTGCAGTGCCATGACCTGAGCACAGGAATGGACGCTTGGTCCTCTTCGCTTCCATCACCAAATAATTCACTACTCTTGGGGAGTCATTTATCAACTCCTTGCTGGGGCAGCACATTGTGTCCTAACAAGGCCAAAACCACCACCTGCCCTTTATCAGTCTCAGCATTCAGAATGCAGATGGAGAAGTAGGAAACCAAACAGCCTTTTAAGACATCTTTAAGTGCCATCATAAGCAACGTGGGACCATACCAGTGGTATATGTCTACTGTGGTCTGTGTCTTGCAAACATTGACCTGACCATTTGTTTGGTTATGCTCCTCCTTTTAACTTCAGCGTTTTGCCCCACAACATTTTGCCCCTGTGCTCAATTAGGGACTGACAAACTCATTTAAAAACCACTCCGTAGATTCCAGATGAACAGTGCAAAACATGAAGTGTTCACAGACCAAAGGGAAGGAGCAGGGGTAGAAAAAAAGCCCGAAATACCCGGTGAGGTTCAACACAAGGAGAAGATGTGAGAGGAAGCAGAAACAACAAGTGGCATGGACGAGATTACCTTTTTGTGCTGCTTCAGTCATCTGAAGGATTTCATCATTTACCTTGGACTTACCCAGTTTCAGGGTAGGTCTGCAAGGTGCCTCCTCACAGGCTCTGCATGGCCAAAAGTCCCCACAGAGGAGGTGAGCAGCCCCAGACTAAGGCAAACGGAGAACCTGTGTCTTCTCCTTTCTGGGTAAACACTCAAAGCAGTCAGCTAGCCTGCCAACAGCATTTCTGAGTAAAAGCCATCAGCACAGATAGACTTCTCCAACCAGAGCTCACTACCTCGTTCTACAAACCATGGAAGAGCCCCGTTGGGCTGACTTCAGCACTCAGGGGATGTTATATCCCAAACCCCAGGTCCCAAGCCTTCCCAGTGGCTTTCTTACATTTAGACATACAACTTTCACCTAACCCTGCC
>JAOXNO010000020.1:77238710-77249538 GCA_028565335.1 Limnodromus scolopaceus | reverse complement strand
ATAGCCAGGGCAGTAAACTCTGGATTACTCATAGAGAGATTTTATATTACTTTGCATGACCTGGGAGACAATATTTCAGAATGCTTTCAGCACTGCGTAACATTTCACGTGTTTAAAGCACAAGTCCCATTGTTTATAGCTGTACCTAAAGTCAACCAACGCTTTAGAAAAAAAATCAATGTTGGAAAGCAACATTAATGAAAAGGTGAGGAAAAATGAGATTAGGTAACCTAACACCACCCAGCAGGGAAAGAGAAAATTCAATTCCATGTTTTTTCTACAGCGATGGTAAGGATCAAACTATTTATCTTCTCTTAGCCCATAGGACATTCATTATACATCTTCCAACCTCCTCAGTGAAGGCAGCAAGGCACCATCCCTATTTAACCCAAATTCACTCCTGGAACAGTTTCACCCCTAACACTGAAAGAAGCACAAAACCACTGAGAAAATTCCTGTGTCAACCCCACATGCCTGAGACAGGTATCAGCACATCGCTTGGTCTGCCAGTACCGGTGAGGCCACCTGAGGCCCAGGAATTGGACAAGGTTAAGTGAAATATGCTTAGACAGTGTTAAACTGGCAAAGATATACAGTAGCAAGCTGCAAAGCTTAGCAGCAGTCATGTTTGGACTTTCCTTTTATCCCTCCAAATCCATTTCGAGAAGCTGCGTTACAACATTTGATCCTCGGAAGTGACTGAAAAATTTCCATTGCCATTTCTCCTAATATGATATTTAAACAGATACTAGATTTAAAAAAAAAAAATATTATTTTTTTTTAACATGCAATCTCAAGCACTTTGAAGATAGAATTATTCAGTCTAAAAATACTCCTGGTTTAGCATACCATTCTGTTGATGGGGAAACTGGCATAGGGACAATTAGAGACCTCATCAAAGCAATTTGGTTGAGTTTTCAACAGATGGATATGCTGTTAAGCAATTCCACAGCCCCATTAGAAGTACTGAGGAATCTTCACAAAAAACTTTTAGGAGTCAGCAGAAAAAGCCTTCATCAAGTTACGTGTGATCTTACTTTATTGTAGGAGATTGTCTGCGATGATTGCCTGAGTTCTCTTCCAGCGCTGAATTTGTACAGCTAAGCTCAAAACCTTGCCTGCTCTTTTGTTGCACAGCCCTCATCAGTTTCTCTACACTTGATGCATTTTCTTTCCATCATTCTGATGGTACAAAGGAGACAGATTGGTGCCAAAAAGAAAGCAAAAAAAAAAAAAAAGCCCAAATTCCCTGGTTGCAAATTCTAGGTCATCTGCTTCCCCCATCATCAGCCAGGATCAGGGAGTACCCTGAGCAGAGAGGGTGACAAGGACAGGACCCAAACAGAGAGCACGCTGCTGTGCCTCCTGGTGCAAGCCAGCACTAGGGTGCTTCTTTAGGCAGCAGACAACATCCCTTATCCTGCTTGAATTTACTGTCACCCTGGGGCAGGAACCAGGCAACCTGGAGGGCTACTGTACTTCAAGCCCCAGCATCCCCTTCATCTCTGTACTGCCTGCAAGTATGTGGAGCAATTCAGCTATCTGCTAATTGGGCTTTTTAGAGAAAGGCATAGAATTTTTATTATTCCACCATGTCAGAGCACCCACCAGTTTTACAAGGAGTAAAATTCAGTATTAAGCACACACACACACACACAAAAAAAAAAAAAAGAGCTAGCAGCTCAGGACAGGAAAGGAACACCTTATCCATCCCCAATTCTAGGAGAGCCAAGGCTGTTGGTAGACCATTAGTTAGCACTAATTAATGTGAAGAACATTCACGACGGTGTGTTTAGAGAGAGTTATATTTGCTGAAGGAGCAGGATCTACGTAGAGGCCTTCCAACCAAGCCTTAGCTGATTTAAACTGTTGTCCAGACTTCTTTCATTTAAACAATAGTAACTCAAAGTAGGATACCTTTAAGAAGATATTTTATCACTTTATCACAAATTATACATATAATTGTCAGGTACACTGATACTCTGCTGTGCTGCTGCTACAAATCTTGGCCATTTCCACCTTCCAAGCTGTTATTTCTGTATTGCACTCCCACCTGGAACAAACTCCCTCGGGATGCCTAAATCAGCTTTACATCCAAAAAAATTCTATTCCAACACACTGTTGTTTTATTCTCTTGGAAAGCTTTCTTCTTAGAAATAAGACCATTATTGACACTTTTTATCTCAGAAAAGGCATTAGTACTCCCTATTTCAGAATAAAATGTGCTTGTTTTGGAGGGAAAAGAACACTTTTCCATTCAATGTAAACATAAAGAATGGTGCTTCTCTTACAACATTCTTGTCTACAAAATTTACAAGTCTCAAATGTGTATGATGTTACCAGATGATACTCATAGAGAATGACAGTAAAAGTATGTCCAACTGGATACTCTCCCTCTTCCGAAAGTAGTAAATAATCTTAGCTGTCCTTGTGATTTACAGCAATACTAATGAAAGCAGTTTAGCAACGTGCTCGGTCAAGCAAGGGCGTGTGGACTTGGGAGAGGGAGAAATATATCCTGCACTGGAGAAAATGTCTGCATTTATGGAAAAGAAGTAGTATGTAAGCATAAACCACACACAAGTAGAATTAAAACGCTCTGGTGTCTGGGTTTTCCTCCATTTTTCTGGATATCATTAGTGAGTATAAAAATTAGATTCACTTGTATTGAGAATTAATCCAACAACTGTTGATATCTGAAACACCAAGACCCAAACAGGATCAAAATGGTTTTAAGTCTTATCTTGGGTCCCTTTTTCAGCTGATACGAAATTGTTCCAACATCATCCATTTCAAAGGTGCAAATATAGCCTCCTGAATCCACTTAGCCCTGTTTCTGCTATTTTGTGATGACAGCGCTCTATTTTATGATAATAATGCTCCATTATGTTTATACTTGGAAGCCTCTCCTCCCTCCCAGTTTCATTTGCCTGTGCAACACTTTCTTTTCCTCAGATGTCAGATTATCACCAATTTATTCCTCCAGAATGACTCACATAACACTATTTCTGCTAAGTCTAATAGAAAGTCTAATAGAAATAGCACCTCACCTGAGATTTTCACGCCTGGTAGATTATTTGCCTGGTATTTTCATCCCTTTTTGAGCGAAAACTGACAGCTACTGAAGCATACAAGATAGATATTCCATATTGTTGCTTTTCTAGCTGTAGCACTGAAGAAAGAATACTGGTTTTGTTTTCTCAGGACTTAGTTTTTGTTGACCATTGTTTCTCACTCTTTTGTTTCCTGCCTCGTGGGCTCCTTTCCACAAACAGCCTGGAAGAGAGAGTCAAGGAAGACTGTGAGGCCACGAGGGAAATCAAACGGCATAATTATAAATTACACAAACAGTAAATGAAAGTCTTTCCTTCCTCAGGCCCTTTACATTTCTAAAGGCTCAGATGACTGAAATGCTAGGATTAATTAGATATAACATCAGTGAATTCTGCAGAAGCTATGTAGATTTCTGTTTTTAGACTTCATAACTGAAGAAAAAATAAGAGATTAGAAATGGAAGAATATTTCTGTTTCCTATTACATCTGATTGAAAAAGAGTACATTTTTTTTTCAGGCAAGCATGAAAATGGAGATGAAAGAGGAATTTTCCACTAAAAAAGACACTTGATTGTGATTAGGGAAGGGGTAGGGAATAAATCAAACCAGAAAAAGTTGCTGCCAACCTGCACAAACGTTATCGCTAATTGTCAAAATTCAATCAAGAAGGAGAACAAATATATGTCTGCTTGTCTCTAATCAGGGTCTGTGGTAGTTAACAGATGACAGAATAACACTCTTCTGGCTAAAACAACCAGCTTTTCTTCCCCTGTGAGTGAACTTGTGAACCATGACCCCTTCCTCACCTATGCACAGGACAGAAGAAGTCACTCTACAGTCCCTGTCACTCTACAGCAGCAGGGATCAGGTAAAACAGCAAAACTGAAGAGGAAAGGCCATTCTCCCAGCCAAAGAAAAATCTCGGTTTTGGTGCTTTCTTGCTTTTAAACATCATCTTGAGAAAGTGCATGACTTTCTTTGGTTCTCCAGCCCCAGGCTCTCTGCAAATAGCAAGCTGGCTACCACATTGTGCATAACTGGGACAAAAAGGCAGATCTGCTCTTCATACAAAAGTCAGCCGGCCTTTGTTTACCAAATGTCCTTTTGTTACTAGCAGCTTTCATCACTTGCACTGGAATAATGAAGGACACGCAAACTGCAGTGTAACCTTACCAATCCATTCTCACGAAGAGCTCAGAAGTCAAGTCCCCAGCTGTCTCTCAAAGAAACGCATGCAGAGAAGGATACGACTTACCATTTTAGAGATGCTGTAGAGATGCCTAAATTCTCACATTTTTAAATTAAAACATCTGTTAACAATGTGGCAAAAGAACCAGGTCTACAGGCTGGTTTGCAATTCCATGTGACTGTGATAAGTCTGTTTGACCAATACCTAGCCTTGTGATTAGGTTTTAATTTTGTCAGGACCAGATGGTAGCTGTGCCAAATCATTGTTGCAAGATGAAATGAAAGCAATTATGCCAAGGACCGTCTTATGTCATATCATGTTTACTTATAATAGACAATTATCTGGTGATCTGGGCATCAAAACAAACAATTTCAGTAGTAAGAGTACATACAGATTTCCAAAGTACATAGCTCTTAAGCCATTAGGCCTTCATTGGTTAAAACCATATACAAACCGCTCTTCAGATTAAATGTCATTGTAGACCATGAACCATACAAACCAGCACTTTTCACCAAACTGCTATGGACCCCAGAAGGGGCAGGTCTCTGCCCTTCATTAGGATTTCTCAGCAATGTAAAACTCACATAAAATATTTAGGAAATATTTTAAAACCTCAAACATTTTCACCAGAAATGCCAATGCCGCCAATAAATTTGAATAATGTTTCTGTAGGATACTAGAATAAGACCAACTGCTCTTATTGTTGAGAAAGATGGCAGTAAGACTTTGAAACATTGTCAGTGGTGCTTGTTCTCTAAAAAAACATAGAGCACCCAATGAAACACATAATTCTTGCTACAGAAGGAATATAATTAGCTTTTATACTCTAAGCTTTTCTTCTGGGTCTAGGGAACAAGCTCCAAAGAGAATTAAAGTTTTGTTGCCTTCTTCCTCAGTGATCAGTCCATGGCACAGGCAAATACTCTCCCAAGCGTATTAATACTGTGTGTCTCCTCTGGCTGCTCATAAAAAGAAATTTTTCCAGCTGTGGATGCAACAGAGAAACACACTCCTTTTTTCAACTTAAGTTGCACCAGCATTGCATTTAACACTACAAATTCAAGGTTTATTTCTCAGTATTATGACAATTTTGTGAAGAGTGCTGTCAGCATCACAGTCACATTTTCATGTGCCACAGCATCTGTGAAAATCCCAACCAGTATCCTCATTCTGGAACATTTGACAAAAAATTCTAGTAGGACCTACTGGTTGGCTAGCCTGTTGCTCCAAAATTTGGACCAACGCAACAACTTTCAAATTTTTTCCCTGACAACTAACTTGTTCCTGTGGAACTCATAAATGTTCACTGTTTTCTGGTGGATATGGCCCAACTGCAAAACACTTACTATGGCTGCACAGATTCAGTGACGCAGTCCTACAAGAGCCATCAATTGGATGGGATGCCCCATATGCAGTAGACTTTCACTTGTTTGCTCCTTATGAAGCAAACACTGAATTAACTTCAAAATCTGACCTTCTTTGGTGTTTTTCATCCTTTCTGCTTGGTCTCGTTGTTATTCTTCTTCCCAAAAATGTCTTTAAAGATTACTGTAATTTTTGCAAATTAATTTGATTTAAGATTTTGGAAAATACTATCTACCTAAGACCAGCTAGAAAATACAGATCAATATAACCTGCAGTAGACATTATGAAGGCCTTCAGCAGTAGAGGTCACCACAAGTTAAATGTAAAAAGAGCAATTAATTGCCGACTAGAGACAACTACTGACATTTTATAAGGCTGGGGCATCTGAGCTATCTGTGCTGGGCTGGCAGGTATGACACAGGATCTGTGCCTTCACAGACCAACAGCCGGAAAAGAGATACTCAGAGTTGCTGTGGCCAGGACAAGACATGGATATTTGGGCAACAGAAACCACACAAGGTGACTGAAGCCTGGGCAGGTTCTGATGAAATACCGTTCATGATTAGAGGTGATAGGAGATAGTCTTCTTCCCCTTCTTTATGGAAAAAGTTGCATTTCTGAAGTGTATCTTGTTCCAAAGTAGAACAACATGACAGGCTGGGGGAAAAAAGAAAAAAAAAAAAAAAAGAAATATTAAAAAACTACTTTTTTAATAACAGCGTGACCTGAAAAATCTTGAGCAGCTGAAGGGAAAGGCAGAGACCTGGTAGTCTTGGATGGAGAGTGGATGAGCATGGAGAAGTCTCACAGAGTCAATGTTACATGTTGGAAAGGGAATTTTAGTGGAAAGATCACTTAACGTGTTGGTGAGCTAACAGTCAGGAAAATAAGCCCACTGCAATTAAACCTTAGTTTCACTTTGATTAACCCAGGCAGAGTGCCTTGATAACTAGTACGCAATGAGAAACAAAGTCCAGGTCTTAAGCAGAAGGACAGCAGAGACAGGAAGGCACAGCACCGTGTGCTGTATCTTGGTATGCAATACAGCCCAAAAGGACTTTCAAAAATACAAATATATGAAGAACTCCCAGAAACCTGTTACACATTTGAAAGTCATTTTTCATAAACGCTAGCGCCTGAAGTCTGGGGACTGCAGGAAAGTCGAGGTCAGACTACAATCTACAGACCTGCCTTTCGGAAGGAAAACAACAGGAATGAAAATGACAGCTAAAATGCCAGGTTTTCTTGAACAGCAAATCCGTATTTGAGCACAAACAAAGCTGCACTGATTCATGCTGCTGACTCTCTCCCATAGGTACTGCTGACATAAAAGACTCCCCGCCTAAGAGCGCCTAACAGCCCCTTCCTCCTTGCAGCACAGAACTGGCAGGAAATTCCAGCTACCCAAGAAGTTGAACTCCTGAAATGAAAGCTACCATTCAGAAGAAGTTGTGCAAGGAAAAAAGTGCTGAAATTTAGTGTTTAAGCAATATCTGCATCATAAAATCGTTCAGATTTACCTTGGTGGGATTTTGGCATAGGAGAATCAAAGTTCGTACCTAGGTCTCTTCCATATTAAATATAAACCTTATCAATATTTCTGATGTGAAGCCATAGGTTTGATTTTGATTTTATATTTACTGTACCATAAATCTAGCAGAAGCATTTCTGATGGAGGCAGATACAGTAAGATTGGGATCACACTATATTTGAAGAAAATTCCAGCATACTTTGTACTTTTTTTTTTCTTTTTTAACGCCAGACTTCTACAAGATAAGACAAATGGTGTAAAGATTTATGAGCATCCACACAGCAAAGACTGGAAAGAAAACCCTTGTATAGCAAAACTGCAGATAATCCTGAACCCTAGAATTTACGACTCTCCTATTGTCAGTATTTCCTTGACCATTTTTTAAAAATAGTAGGTTATTTTGTCAATTCTTTTCCTACAGTAAGTCCTATTTCAAATGATATGCAGGGAAACACATTCTGGAGAGTAAATTACTGTAACAACAGTCAGGATGTGGAGCTTCAGGGTGGGTCTGCGAATGAACTGCTGGCTGGGGAGTAGTCTGAGGAGACGTTTTTAGGACCATCCAAGCTAAAGTGGAAAATTGTGTAATGCCACCATCACAAAGATATGTTCAGAGATATATGTATCCTAAAATCTTTTGGATCCATTTTGGGGAGAAGTTTTCCCGCAAGAATGTAAGTTCATGCCAGTGATAATGCCATATGACAAAGGCATCAGTCTCACATACCGACACTGCAAATCCATTTACAGTGCAGATGAATCCTTATTCATATGCTCAACTTCACTGTTGTTCTTAACTAGGATCGTTACATGTACCCACTCTTTTTTATTCATCTTGTCTAGTTTGTCAGCCCCTTCAGCTTAAAAATCACAAAAGATGGTTTGTGGTTTTTTCCATGCACTTACTAAAATTGCAACCTATCTCTACTTTCTTGCTGCTCTATCTATCCATCTTATTAGAGTATTCCCCAAGCTGCTTCAACAATAAAGTGGTAAAAATGTACAGTGTGATGAATCAAACAAAAGGAGAGGTATCTATAGTCTGAAGATGCTTTATGATATTCTTACACTATTTATTACAAGGCATATTATTTTCCTGGTGAAGAAAACAGATGACTCCTCTGTCTGAAAGATAATTTGGAAGCAGAGCCAGGTACTAGACTTTAATCATAATTTCTAAGGTCTCCTTTCAATACAGGCTTTTAGCATGTGCACAGTTATCCTGTGAGTCAGTGAATAAATTAATTTTTAATGCATTTATAAATGATGTGAGATGGAAAAAAAAAATAAATTTTTTTGGTATAGAATATTTAAATTGGCTGGCCTAAATTACCAGAGTCTAATGCCAAATGTTAATGGCATGAGCTAAGACAGAAGTTCTTGGCTTTCTCAGCAATGACACAGATTTCTCAGTTGTGTATTAAGCAATTATTAATTAATGATAAGGTGTTAGTGGAAGTAATTCACACCAAATTCCTTATTGAATGTTTTACAAGCAGTACATGCCTTTTTTTTAACATCTGATCAGAGAAGGATATCTCATCAACATTTTGTGCCCATCTTGTCAACTGAACAATTGACATCATGAGGTGGGGTTGAGAAGAGCCCGTATCTATCTATGACAATATCTAATCTAAGTCAAGATCTAATCTTTTCCTAGCAAGATCTAATATATAATTTAAGTTCAACTTACAAGGGTAAAAAATGGCATCATACAATCATTTGCTCCATTAATTCAGACACCATGAACTCACGCTAGGATAGATGATTGCATTACTTTTTTAATTTAAAAATGTGAAACAAATTTAGATCTCTTAAAATGACTAAAATTAAGTCACACTATGCCATAATTTACCTTATTACTCTGAACAAATTTAAGCAGGATTAAAAAACTTACGGTCCAATATTCCAGACATAACATAACAGCAAACCAAAATGTCTTCTTGAAAGGGGAATCTTTTCTAGCTTTTCTAATCTCCAGAAAAGGTCCTAAAGGAGATTTAGCTGAGATTTTTTTTGGACTGCCCAAAGCTCTTTTGCAGGACCTGTCATAAGGGGCTACGGATAAAACCCCTGTGGGCTTTCACAAGGTGAAAACCATAGGTCAGGACCTTCCTGTGAGATGGAGAAACATGAGTGTCCACAGCCACAGGTGATAAGATTAACCACACAGTTCCTAGGAGGCTTCTGCTAGAAGAGACAGACAGAAGAGAAAATAAAATTATTTGCCTTAGTTAAGTCTAAGGTGCATGTGCAATAAATAAAAGGCGTGCTGGGGGGGCATTGCCTGAACCACTCATAAACCTCACCAGCAAGTTTTAAGATCCAGGTCAGAGAACAATTCTCTCCAGACCCACTTTGCTCCACGTGGGAAGTGCATCAATGACACCAGTCCTTCCCTTACTCCTGAGCTCTTAAAAAGTACCAAGCCCTAAATGCAAGTTGACATTAGCACACATATGATGCGCAAGGGTAAAAGAAAGTTACATTTTGGCTGTTGTTTTCACGGTACATTTGGGCTATCCCAAGCAGCTCTAACTGGGTTCTCACCCAGAAATAGAAGGTATTTACATTCTCCTTTTGTCAGTCGAGATAACTTGCTCCTCTGGGCCAGCTATTTTTCCTGTTCTTGGCACCAGCTCTCCCCTTAGAGAGTATTATAATGTTCAGCAAAAGAAATCCAGCTGGTTGAATGAAGACTCTACATAAATTAAATGGGAAAGTTGCAGCATGCCAGTTTTTTCATCTAAACAACGTGTACATTTAAGTCTGGATAACAAAATCTCCTACGGCTTCACGATTTCCATTATAGGCACGTCTGACGAAAGACACTGCAAAACGTTAACAGATCTACATCTATTTTATCTCAAAGTAGCCTAAGGCAATATAAGCCTAAAACCAAGGGAATCCAATAGTTGGCATCTGAGAAACCTAGAATTCTGCTGGTCTTTTAAATATTTCCTCAGGAAAAAAAAAAAAAAAAAAAGGTGTTAAAAACTGGAAGATTTTATCATCTTCAGGCTGAGCTCTAGTTTATAACACACATCATAGGTCAAAGCCTCCTCTGTCTATGAAATTTCTTTCACCAAAACAAGTCCCTCAAGTCCTCTTCAGGTTTTTGAACACTTGTATTGGCATAAAAGAAGCAGAACAAAGATGATGATTTTGTCCATTTCAATCAGTTTGAAGTTTTGACCCCCAAAATTGTGTCATGTTAGCCAAAACGTATGCAAAATATGTCTACTAGGAGGTTCTTAATATTTTGTACAATACATAATACCTAAGTGTAATTTGTAGAAATCATTCCCTGAATAGAAATTTTATTTCATACCTTCTTGCTCTTTTAGATAATGTATAACAACAGCTTCTTAAGTGTTATTTTTTTAATTCTTGCTTTCTCTTCCTTTTGTTCCTTAGCATAATAGTGTTGGATAAAAAATATAGAGATAAGGCTAAAATTACATTATTTCTTCTTTATCTTGATTGTGTATTGTACTGAAATACAGTGCAGGACTAGAAAATGTCTTCAACTTAGGTTTTAGAAAGTTAAAAATAATATTTTTTCATCTTCAGTGGAGTTTTCTAAAGGATTGTAAAGGAATTAGAAGACTTCCACTGAAATTTTATAGAAAGTAGTCCCAGTCATATTTATGTTGTGGGTTTGGAAAATCCTTGCTGTACCATTT
>JAOXNO010000020.1:77212589-77225161 GCA_028565335.1 Limnodromus scolopaceus | reverse complement strand
TTTTCTCCTCTCATTATGGTCAAAAAACAATGAAAAAAGCTTGGATGTTTCCATGTACCATTTTTTTGGCTCTAAATATGGAATTACACTTGTTTTTCAGACAACTTTCTTGTGACACATGTGCCTGTAAGTTTGAACATAAGGTGCCCTAACATAAAACTCCTGGTTTCTCTTCCTGCCACCCTGCTTTGCTCCACCTAAGCATAGACTGTCGTACAGGAAAGGGCCTCTGCAGCTAAGATCCTGCATGAACAAGAATATCTGGCTGGCACTGCTGACCTGCCTCTGCCTCTCCTTGCGTTCTGTTTCGTCTCCACTTTTGAAAGGAAACGCAATCACAAGGTAGATATTCTCACCTTTCCATGACCTAGAATCATACTCATGAATCCAGCCTCATTTCTTATCAGAAAAGCAGTTTCTACAAAGTGTTGCAAAGTGAGAGGCACCAAAATGGTGGTTTCCTTTCATCCTTTACTGTGATTTATTTAGGAGTGACAACAATGATGGACGTACAGCATTGTTAGTAATACATTTGTAATGGGAGATCTTAGCGTGTCTTACTCTATTTGTTAAAATTCCAGTGAAAGCAAAAGCTGGAAAGCAAAACAAAATATTTATAAGCTACAACATAAACTCTGGAATAGCTCAAAACTGATTCTTTAAAAGCATGTTCTTAAGTCCTCAAAAAATCACTTAACCCGACAAATACATGGAGAGCTCCTGTCAGAAACGTTTACAATGCAAAAAACTTCCTTAAAACCTAAAAATTATCTATCTGGATTATTCCTAATCTACCAATTTATTCTCATTTAATGGTGAGTAATTTACATCTAATGATTTGCTATAAAATTTTGCTGTAAAGTTTGTGGGAAAGAAATGGTGGATGAGGGATGTCACAAATCTATAAAGTTATAAGAGAAAGATTTTTTTTTGTTGTTTGTTCTGTTTTGTTTTGCAGTGCATTATATTTGTGGCCCTCACCGCCCCGGGATGTCATGGAGACCAAGAGCATGAGCAGTTTTAAAAGGGATTAGAGAGATTCATAGGGGTAAGCCCATCAGTAGCTGTGAGGGTATCTGCTTGTAATAACTGTAAGTCGGTATCTCGTCTGCAGTAGCCTTTTATCAGCAGATAGACCCTTACATGCAGATGGGAACGCTGACCTCCAGACAGCTCCAGCAGAGCGGGTGACCTGGGCAGGAACCTGAGCCTGGTGGTTGCGCTCCAGCTGCTCTCAAGCAGTGGGACGTCACCACATGGCGCCGCAGCACTCCATCACTTCTTACCGACGCTGCCCCTGTCTACGTTAGCGAAAACGAAGGTAAACTAAGGACACTGTGCTCCTAATCCCCCTCTGGAGGGTTCCTTCACTGGCAGCAGGCAGTGAAAAGGCCATGGCAGTTAGTATCCAGTGAGCTCCAATGTGTCTGATACGCTGCATGGGGACACCTGACATCTGAGCCCTGGGAAGGGGGTACATCAGTAGGTTTGCACGTACCCTTCAGATGATCTGGTTCCCAAATAGCTGCCTGTCACAAGGGAGGTCAGAGAAGCCTGAGCCCCCAGCATGTACGTACCCTGAAGCTTAGTAAACTGATTCTTCACCACTTTTTTGGCACAGACCAAAAACTTTTCTCCAGTTTCCCAATTACTTTGTAGGTCCCCATTGACAGGCGTACAGAGCACAAGGCAGCACATCACGCTCCAACCTCACTGGAACTGGAAGCAATCCAGCCTCACAACATCGATCTCCCAGTGAGCCAATTTACCCTGCTCGAGAAAAGGTCCTGCTGCGCTGCGTGAGGAGGTGGCTTCTGGTAAACCGGCTCTTCACTTCGCACTGCCCTGTGCCCTGTAAACAAGCCTAGGAGAAAACTTCCCAAATGTGCCACCCCCATCCTCCCCCACCACCGGCCCACGACTCCGTTCAGCACCAGGTCATAATAATTGACCCGCTGACCCCAGGGTTAAGCACCGTTCAAAGGAAGTCCTAGAGGCCACCAGCAATCTCCTCAATTTTTATCACAGCCTCCTTCCGCACATCTCTACCCCCACCCCCAGCTATGCCTCCTCACCCTGAACAATAGGGCAGGAGAAGGCATCACATGCCCCACTGGTGAGGACCAGCTAGCTTTGCCTAATCCATTTAATTTTCAGCAGCCCTCCCACTGATGACAGCATGGGAGCTGAGCCTTGCCAGAGGACCTTCTAAGCTTAGCAGAGTTACTCTGCAGCTCGAAACTCATCAGTTCAGCAACAGCATTTTGTACCATTTTTATTTTCATGTGCAACATGAAAGAGCAGTATTACCCTGTGTCACTTCCATATATAGAATGACCTGTAAAGACATATACGAAGCAGTCTTCTTCTGCCTACAGGTTTCCTATATGCTCTGACTGCTCTAAATCCCCACAGAAGCATTTTTGGATGACCGTTAGTACCATTTCCTAAACTAATTGCATGCTCATGTACATTTTTTGGGGGACAAAAAAACCCGGAACAACAAACCGAGAAGCCCCTCACTTTTTTTCTTTTCCTTTTCCTTTTTTTTTTTTATAAAATATGAATAAGTGTTCTGTCCTTTACACACATTTTAAAATGAAAAATGTTTTTCAGGAAGTACACTGTTGGGTCCATTAACACTCTGGCTTTGGCCAGCTAAGATGCTGACTCACATGTACTCCTGTGATGTATTCCCCTTGGCAAACTGAAAACAAGTTTAAACCCATAAGACAGGAATCTTGCAAGTCAGACTGACCAACATAATGCAGTTCAGTCCTACGAGACATTGGGTAATTCTACTGATGTTTGTGGAATAGGAGGTTGCTTCACTCATCATTGGCTTTCGTCCCTCTGCAAATAGTTACCCTGAAGTCTCTCGTGCAAAGAAACCATTTTGGCGTCAGACACTTAGATGATTATGCTACCTTTAAGGCCATGAAAAAAACAATTTCACTATGAAATTTATCACTTACACCATTCCATCCAGCACAGGCATAATCTGTGCCTGTAAGATTGTGCTGAACTAATCAGAGGGATTATTAAATCTTTAAACATATTTCTGATTTAATGTCTATGTTCATTATTGACTGAAGAAGGGAATAAGCACCACTGTATACAGAATCAAAAGACACGTGCAAAAAATTTGATTTTTTCCTCTTAAGCATGTGTCTATAAAATAGAAAATGCAAATAATTCTTACAAAATTGGTATAATGAGAAGTAGAATGGAAATCAATAAGCAGTTTGTAGAACCATCTGCAAACTAATACACTTCCTAGCTAATAGGACTGCGAGAATCTGTTCCCTCTCCTCCCCTCAAGCTATCTGACAATAGGATAAACTAATGTAACAGGGGAAGAAAAATTCCAGATCCCGAGAGACAAAACAACACAGATAAGATCAAAACGTAAGAGCAGCCATGCTGATTCTGATCAAAGATCCGTGGAGCCCAAATGCAACACATGGCTGTGGACAGGGACAGATGCTTCAAGGAGGAGATTCGAACCAGGAGGAGCATCCCACAGCCCATGTCCCCAGCTCCTACCCATCGACACTTCTGAGCCTCACTGAGCTGTAACTAACACTTGTACCATCCCATGTAGTAACAGTCACCAAAGGACTTATCCTTTACAAATTTGTCTAATCCTTTTAAAACCATTTAGAATTTTGGCCCCTATCATATTCTTTGACAATGACTTCCACATCTGTATTAGGCATGCCTCGCTCCTGTTGACTTCAGAAAGACACATCAAGGGAAAGAATTGGACGTGGATTTGAGAGCGTTTTAATTCTCCATATACACTGGTTATATGAAAAACCACAGAACAATTGGTTGTAAAACTTGCTGTTCAGAGATTATGAAACGATAAAGACTAAATCCCACAAGCAACTGGAGCAATATCCAGCAGAATAAATTAGATTGAGTGAATTAATAAATCTGCACTGTTGATCCCATGACTGTACCTGAATCAAGATTGTGCACCAACCCTCTTTATCCATTTTACTTACTGTGGGTATGTAGTCCAATATTTGGCACAAATTTGTACATTCAGGGAAACAGAACAGGAGAGATGAACACTATTTTGTACTCTATACAGGCTAAACCATTGCATGAAGGGTGGCTCACAACAAGAGGCTGTGGGTACTGTAATATAAAATAATATAAAGTAATACCAGACACAGCACCAGGAGACCATTGCTCACACAGCATCTGAGTCCCAATTCCTTGCCTTCTTACTTCCAACCCTGACACAAGCTGCATATTTCAGCTCTCCCAATGTCATTCAACCCACCAAGAGAACAAAAACTTCATGTCTTAGGGGAAGCAGTTCTGTGGGATTTCTTTCTGCATTTTGGTAAAAGGGCTGGCAAACCTGGCAGATTTTCATCATGTCCATGGCCAAACACCTACAACTCTGCAAATATTTATGGCCAGACTTACAAAAAGGTTTTGTTAGCAGGATTTTAGAATCCAAACTGAATCCTCAGAATCCATGACCGACTCTACAGACAATTGTATTTTTCCTACTAAACATTCCCAGCCACCTAAAGTCCTGGACTTGCACTGCAACAGGAGTATCCCAAGCCTTTCAGGGCTAAGCATCTCAGGCAATCTTTTATGTCTCATCCCAATGAGCACTCTCAGACTGGGTGTTCTCCGGCAGGTGCCCTTGGGCTCACCTATCACCAAAAAAATCAGTTTTCCCCAAAGCTCACTTTGATGCTGTCTCCAACTGGGCATTTTTTCCCAGGGTGTCAGTGATCTGGGTTGAAACTCCTACCACTGCAGAGGGCTATGCCAGCTAATATAGTGGAACCAACAGTATTGCACACCAGTCATCTATACATCTATATCAATCTTTATTATCAGATTGAAAATACCTTAAAAAAAAAACCAGCCAGTAGGACGCAGTATTATGCAAGCAATGTGTATATAAGAACGGCACCTAGATGCTTATCCACAGAACTGTGTCTGTTTAATCCAAATACAGCAAAGCACAATGCATAATTGCATACTCCCTAGAAGAGGGCCAGAATAGGGCCAGAATGCAGCCCTCTTCTTTTCCGGGTAAAACACTGAAATTTTGTTCTGATACTAAACCGCTGAATACCTCCTCAGGACTTTTTAACTTCAAGCATGCTATATAACAAGCTGTCAAACCAAAATAAAGCTGGGAAGTTATTAGGTACCACTCAGTTGTGGTCAAGCAGTCATTCTCATGAATGAGAAATAAGGACCATAAACATTAACAAAATAATTGGATGATATAATTCCTCCTTACAGTCAGAGTGATTAAACTTTCCACTATCAGGTTCCTGAGACAAAGGAAATCTCTTCAAATTAAATACATGCAATAGGACCCAAGCTATAGCATTTAATGACCATGAAAAAACCCCTCTAAATCTGGTAAATATTACCCAGTTCCAAGTCCAAACAGCTCACAGTATCAGAACAGGAAAACCTAAAAGTTTACTGGGACTAATATGGGAAGGAGTGAAAATAGCTCCTCCTTGCATGTGCTTAAAGGAAAAATAAAGCTAAATATTTCTAGAGTTACAGTTCTAGCAGTAGGCTCTATCACCCTTTCGCCATGGTTTGCAAGAATTTCAAAGCAATGAAATTCATTGTTAACATTAGACTTCAATTACTCTTCTGTATGAAAAGAGAATGTATTTGAAGTCCTTTCTTTATGCAACACCAATTATACTGAATAATGTATCAATTAACATTAGCTGTTTTTATTTCCATATGTTTTTTAAAAAAGAAAATTCAAATTTAAAATATTTTAAATACTCAATTTACTTTCAATATTTTTCTACAGAAAATTGTCTGAAGGCTAAGCTTTTTTCTTTATGATTTCCAGGTAATGTACATTAGGGCCAATGTCGAGTACCAAATTTACCCTGAATACGGTCTCTTATATAACATGTTATGATTGATTATTGCAGTATTTCAATGTTGGCATAGGGACACTAGTGTTCTTATTAGCATTTTGTATGCAGTTTGTTCTAATGTAAATAGGCATCTAAAATGCAACTTAAGGTGTGGGGTTTTTTTTTAAGAATATGCAAAACCATACTCTTGCATCAGACTATCAGACCTGTGAGATTTCTGAACAAGCCATTTATATGGTGCAAACTTTAGGCATTAGAGTGGACTATTTTTATCAAACAAGAAAGAAAAAAAAGATGTTGTTCACACTTATACATATATATATGTACATTACAGTAAAGGCTTTGCATGTTATGGAGCAGATTGCTACCACTTCATGATTTAAATGATGAAATAATTAACTTGTCCAACAAAAAAATTAGAAAGGAATTCAAAGGAAACTAGCCAGAGGCAATTATTGTATTAGCAGTAATATCCTCCTTTGAAAATAGAAAATCTACTTTTAAATGTCCTGTGGGCTATGGATTTGCTTCTGATGTCAACGGAAGGAAAGCAAGTTTCCTTCTCACTCTTTCAAGAAATGCAGTTCATCACTGTTTTATCTGACACGTAGTCATTATGCTTTTTATTGAAGTCAATTTTTAGCTTCATGGGAGGTGCTCAGCATAGCTCCTGCTACAGAATAAAAGCACCTTGCCTAGAAAAGTAACGCTGAAAGAAAAACGGAATTTACTATTCCCTAAAGACATCTCATTCTGAAAATTACTTGATAGAGCCAAACTTATGCTTGCCTAACTGAAGCCAAATCCATTTGCACAACAAATGCTTACAGTTTCCTGGTTAGGTTTTAACATCTAGTTTTTGCCACCCACCACGCTTATTTTAAATAGTAAATTTTCAGTAACATTATTTATGCTAGTGCAGGTTCTACAGCCTAGAAGCAAGATTTTTAAGCAGAATAACAAAAAAACCCAAAACCCAGCACAATTGTTCGATCACTCAACAAAACTCTTCCCAGATTAATTCAAGCTGTGATTTTTTTTCTTCTTAAATATGAAGAAGTAGCCTTAGTAGGCTATTCAAACACAAATTGACAAAATTGCACATGCACAGGCAGAAAATATCAGCATATTGCCATGGAGATGAATCTAGTCCTGCCACTTTACCTACTCCTCCCCCTGCATATTTCTTAAGCTGATTAGACAACTGCAGCAGTATTTCTGGGAATTTTACAGCACCCACATCACTGAAGCTATCCATATCTGTCTGGCCTGAAAAATTACTCATAGCTAGATCCTTCATACAGTGCTCAGAAGACTAACACATATTACAGGAGACACAACACCCATTCCTTCTATATCTGAAACAGCAGGGGGAAGGAAGGGAGAAAAGGGAGAGAAAAGATGTCTGTCCCTAAAGGCACACGTCAGAAAAAGATGAGTAATTCTCAGCAACAGCTGAATTGTTGAATGAATAGTCCCATGTGCCTGGGTAAACTTTGCTTGCAGTCTTCCAATGTGAAAAGCTTATTTATGCTTCCTTCTACCTCACTCCCAGTCGTCTGGTTCCTTCACAGCTGTTGCCATTGTTAGGTCCTCAAAGCACAGGCAAGAGTTTAAGGTAGACTGTCAGATGGTAAGATTTCTAGGCTAGACGTAAGGGACTAAACCAAACTTGATGGTAAGAATGAGTGTAATAACTTTTTCGCCAAAATTTAAAAAAAACCAACAAACCAAAACATAACAAAACAAAAAACACAACCAAAACCAAAACAAACACAAACAAAAAAATCAATAATATTTTCGCAGGAGTACAATGCATATAATGGGCATCTGTGCTACCTAATAGAAAACTAATCAGGTATAAGAGATTCAAAACCATCTAAAGATACTATGAAAGGTGGGTCACAAACCAAATAATCATGTTTAATTTCAGAAAAGTCTCCTAAAACAACACCCACTTATTTACTTATATCTTGAATTGCCCCTACCTTTCCTTACCTCACCAGCAGTGCTCCTGTGGGATCCCTCCCTGCTTTCAGGGGACTGTCAGAACAGACCTCTGGTGTTTCCTCACCAAGTTTGGACTCTGAATCTGACTCCCTGAATGGTTCCTGAGAGTCACTAACAGTTGTCTACTTCAATAAATCTTTGAAAAAGAAAACAAAGATGCATTGTTTAAATGTGCACTGTCACTGTGGAAGTAAATAAGTGCGATTAATGTTTTGCTTTAAAAACCTTCTGGTTTCTGTATTCAGAAAAACCTGGACTATATCTGTTGTTCAGCTGAAGTGTAATAATACAAATTGATTATAAAGGAAGTTGTTTATACAAGTCTTCGTCCACCATTATTCCTTTTGTCTCTTCTCCACTATTATTTATTTTAAATTTTGGTTTAAGTGGATTAGATATCATCCATAACCAGTATGTGACTGTGTATTGCCACCATGCCAGCTCCTGCTAGGACCTCTCTGAAATCAGCAGCTCCCCACCCACCAGCTTGAAGTATTAGACACTTTCCAATGTTCTCCTTCCTAAAACTATTAGGAAGGCATTCTAGTATTATTAAATAAAATTTGTTAAAGTGTATTTCGCAACCAGACCCTCGGAAGTATCAAATCTTCTGCATATTGTACCAATGCCTACTCAGACCTGCAGTGAAATAAAATCAGCAAGACTACAAGGCCATGTGCTCAAAAATCAGAAAAGGTGAAATTTCTAGTAGCCTGCACCTATGACTACAGACAGCATCATAATTAGTAACAGCAATCTATCGCCACTCTTCAAGAAGCACTTCTGATACAGGCGAGATGTGGAGGGAAAAAGCAAGCTTGAAATATGACATCATATCTCCATGTGGCGTGAGTCATTGCATTAAGAACTTTCGAATCACTTAGCATCCTTCCTTGCCACTTAAGGGAAGAACTGAGCTGGCAGAAGCAGGCAATCCACTGCTGTGTTGTCAGCAGCCCGTCGGGCAGAAACAGAAGGTTTTACAAAGTCTTGATGAGGGAGGGAAGAGGTGCACCCCAGATCTGCTCCTGGCTTTGGAAGACAGTGCACTCCATGCAGCACACAGCTTCCTACCCCCTCTTGGCCTCTTCTTTGCTCTTCCCTTCAGTTTGTCCTTTGCCTCTTTGTCATAACAGTTTTTCACTGTCGGTGTCCCTGCCCAGTTTCCATATTCTCTTTCCAAATGTAACTGTTCCCTATTTTCATTTTGTCTGGTAACTATCGATTTAGCACGTCTCCTTCCTTCTTTTTATCTTCTTGCCCAGCACTCATCATAAGTTGCCCTTATTTACTGTCTTCTTCTATAGCTATGTGTTCAATGGTTTGCCTTCCTATTCAGCTAAACATAGCTCTTTCCATGTACTTCTGATCCTCACCACCAATGTTTCTTTTCTTACATATCACAATCTTCTTGTTGTCCAGTTAAAGGTTGTGTCGCCTTTTCCACTCCTCATCACCTAATCCCTTCTCACCCACTAACTTCCAGCTTCTACTCCCCTTTGACCATTTCACCCTCTGCCCGGTTTCAACTTCTGTCCCCTCCTCCCTGGGCTCTTTATCAGCTCTCTTTTGCACTTTCACGTCAACATCCATGTCAAGCAGTCTCTGCCATACTGTTGGAGTACCTCACGGAAGCACAGGAGATAGTCTTCTTTTACTGTCTCCAGTGTTCAACCAAAGCCAACTGTGTAGGAGATTGTAGGTGAAACTGTGACAGAATTCTTGCCGTGTTCTGGGCTTTGATATATTCAACATGGACAAATATCTTCACCATTCCAGAGTTCTAGTAATAATCTCTTGAAAACGCTTATAATTAATAATGGTTTTCAAAAGAACATGCATCATAAAAGGAGCTTTTGCTGCCAGCATTCAAGTTGCTGGAACTTCTCAGAGAAAAGTTGCCAGGATTCCTTCTAACAAGAACAAAATAATGTGCTTTTGTTCATTCTTGTTTTCTTAAAAAAAACACAGGTATTTTCCTCATAATTACAGTTAGCCTGAGGCACACATCTCACCTGGAAAGTTGAAGTTCAAATGATTAATGCTCAGCAGAGTTTAAAGTAACAGACAACTGAAGAGTGAAAATATACCATTAATGGGTGGTGCGGCTAGTCTCATCCTCAACGTTAACCATGTATTTTGCTTTTTACTTTCAGAGCAAATTCTGAAAGTAAAATTCAGAAAGTTGGAAATAAAGCACAAGAATCACAGAATTACCAGGACCTGAGCCCATCGTGAAAGCCACACAGAAATGTCATCCGCACTCTCCTGAATGTGCTGCAGCTCAGTTTTCCAGAAAGATATTTTGATTGTCTGAAAATAGTGTTTTTCTTAGCATATAAGGCTGGTGACCTCTGTGTCTTTTCTGCTACATCCTCTGTAGTTCAGTTGAATGGAAGCTGTTAGTGAAGTCTCAAGGCCAAATGGTGCCTTAGATTAGCTGGGGCTCTGGCATTCTCTTACCAATATGTAACAAAGCGAATAGCATAGTGTTTTAAAAACAGGACAAGGGGAAAAAATAGCCCACGTCCCCAGTCTCATTCCTTCTTATCTCTGACAACACGTGCAAGGGGATGCACCACAGTAGCAGAGAAATGGAATGGGATTATTGTATTAAGACTCTATTTATACCGCAGAGAGCAGAAAAAGCTACCGTAATAGCTTCTAATGGAAGAGATGTTATCACGTGTCCTTTGTATTACCAAGGTCTGTAAGCTCAACTTAAAATCCCTGCCATCGCATCTTGGCAACTCTAATACATCATGGCTGTTTGCTATGAGAAAGGCTTGTCAAGCAAAAGGCCCTTAATGCTACGGTCGTGTATTCTATGGTAAATACATCATATTACCCAAGTATCCCTGAAATAAAGACTTACGGCAAACAGAGTCATAAGAAGTGAGAAAATAAAAACCTAGCCATTTTCATCTTTCTTGCATTTTACAGCATCGGATTCCCTGCCTTTACAAGGATTTGATCTAAGAAGGTACTACATGCTTTGATCCCAATCAAGGAAATAACTTTCCCTTTAACGCCTAATGTAAACACATGCTCAAGCTATCTGTCAAATCAGAGCTCTCAGTTTGAGGCAAAAAGCAGTCTGAATGACAGTTTCCCTTTAAGATTAAAAGTAATGTGTGGTGAGTAACAGAACAGCGTGACTTTCAGAAAGGATCAAACAGTAGTTCATGTACAAGTTCAAGCTCCTTTGGTAATGTGAAAATAAGAGCAAGCAAAAGAAATCAAGGATAGACAATTAGACACCGTAAAAGCTCCACATAATGAGTGAAAGACAAGCTATTGCTTTCCAAAAGTAACTTCTAGATCAGTGAAATTCTATTATCTCTAGAGTATTCCACAGATTACAAACATGCTTATTTGTAATCAAGTAGTTTTCCAGAATCATATAAAAGAATTATTTCAGAGTTACTCCTTTAGATTCTGTTCTTCTGTGTAGTCTCAATGAGAACCCATCAGAATAGTTCTCTGAAAAAAACCCAAATTTTTTGAAGCATGCAAAATACAATTTACTTATCTGTTGTATCTCAATTTATTCTCCTTGGAAGTGATAGTTATCAAAGAGTAATTGAAATACAAAAATCCTATGGACTAAAATGTCTTGGATCTCTGAAAACCATAAATCTCAAGGAAGTAAAGTACCCTCTCTCTCCAAACGTTGTGGCAGTTGCAGACAATTTAGAAGTTAGAAACTGCCGCTTTTTTTCACCCAACTTGAGTTATGAGTACTTTTATATCAACTAGCAATCCAAAATCTCATACTGCTCCTAGAATTGCTACAGGTTGTGATACTGTGGTTACAGAACAGAACTCACCACTCTAGTGGGCAGGAACACTACAAGTGGAACACTTAATTCCATGTAGCATCCTCCAAATCAAGCAGATTGTATTAACTACACTGTTACTGCAAGATTTTGTATCTCTAAGGCAATGGGGGAGAATTTAGCAGAGAGGAAACACAAAAGGTTCTATACTTTATTCTGAACACCTACAGATTCAAAGAAAATGTATATCCCATGGATTTTTGAGCCACCAATACAAAAATATGGAAATCTACTATAAAATTAGGAAAATACTAGAAAAAGATAATATATTTTTTCCAAAAGGTGCCTCAAATTGCTTCATGGGAAAGCATTACTTTCTACAGGCACTGTCAGCTTAACAGTTTTTAATATCTTGTGAGTCACTGTGCCTACTCCAGCACAGCTGCATCGAGACAAAAGGAAGCAAAAGGTTAAGCATATATTTGTACGTCTCTGAAACAAACGTGGCCAAAGAGATCCCTTATGACAGTGTGGTGTTTGGGTCAGGTTTTTTTTTTCATTTCTCAATCCCAAGGATTTCTGTCCGTTACAATTATGATAACCTATAATAGCCAACAAATATCTGCCCAAGTTTAGACAGAATTTATTCTATTTCAATCAGTCCTCTTTGAAAAAGTGTTAAATATAGAACCATCCAAAATTGGTATTATCATATTTTTGATCTGTGGTGATTTATGGTTCTTGAGGGTAAAGACGGGTGAATGAACAGCCTGAGCCTGGTATGTAGTCAGGCTTACATCTCTATTGTGAGATATATCAGCAAACTCAATAGTTATCAAAAACTACTGGAGATTTTTTATGTACTACAAAATGATGTATCTCATTT
>JAOXNO010000020.1:77196299-77207108 GCA_028565335.1 Limnodromus scolopaceus | reverse complement strand
TTGCTTCTGCTAGAAGCTTGGCCTCTCACCTCAGGCACCTTCTCCTTCCTCAAGTCTCCTGCTCCAAACTGTTAGCATAGTAATAAGATTCATAGCTCACCTTAAACGCAACATGTCCATGCTGTCCTTTTCTCATCATGTAGTACTAACAGCTGTGAAAAAAAGAATTAATTAATTAAAAAAAAATGTATTTATTTATAAAAGCCTATATAGAGTAACTTCTTCATAGTGGAATCTCACCCTGGCAATCTGGAGTACAGCTTACTTAAGTCTGAAATGAAACTTTCTCAGTGCCCAGATCCTTGGAAACAAAACAAATAACTTTACCTGTACAGATTTAACAGTTGTGGGATTAATTCTGTTACTATTTCACCTAGCTATTAAAATATTATCTTGGATCCATCTACTCAGTTCCCATTAATGGAAACTTACATGCACATCAAGGACTGAAATATCCATGTTAAAAATCTGTCAGCAACATAAGTTTTTGTGGCCAAAATAGGTTTTTAGATCACAGTATTCATCATTTTCTCTCTTGGCTCAGAAAAAGAACTTAACCAACAGATAATTAATTTCGCTATGTGAATTTCTTAGCTCTCTGAGTTGCTTAGGGACCACAAAGGGGCCTCCTTTTGGTGAGTATTTACACAAACTATTTTAATAATAAAACCAGTAAGTTATACAGGTTTTATTTCAGCAACCAAGAGCAGATTCTAGGCAGATGTATTGAAACTCATTGAACATTTAAACATTCACAGTTTTTTTGACCGGTCTGAAATGCACAGTATGAAAGTTAATCTCAACTGTGGGAGTGTGGAAGCAGAGTAGTTCAGAAGTGGCCTGTCTATTTTCTGTTTAAGTGGTTAAAAATAAAATAATCATTTTTACTGTAGTAAGACCACAGATTCCAGATTTCATCTCAGCTCTAAAACTATGACTGAACTGCTAAAGGGTCCTGTGATGAAAGTGTTGTCACTGACTTAATCATAAATAGCATCATGAACTTGGCCCAGTCATAATCAAATGGTACGGTTGCTTTTAATCCTCTAGAAACATGTCAGCAAAAACTTAACTAGATATACCACAGTATGCTTGAGGTTTGCCCCTATGAAACTCATTTTAATCTAGATAATTTAATGCAGTGCTAGAGACCTGAAATGAAGAAGTTGTGATGAAACGTGGTAGATTGTTGCACTGACCCAGTGCCTGCATTCTTTATTAGCTAAGCTGTAACTTCTAGAAATTTACTATTTTATGCTTCATTGTTCAAAGATAGGTCTTCCATGACCAGACAAGACCTAACTGTTAGAAAAGCAAATCTTAAAACTAACTATACTCAATCTTCTGTATAAGTGCTGTAACAAATGCACCTGCGTGTTTCTCACATTGTGACTTCAGCTATACCCCAGTCCACTTCAGCATTTAACCCAAGAGGAGCAATGAATCTGCATGTGGACAGTGTGCACCCATTCACTTTTCAAAACCACATACGTGGACCTCTAACAATATGCAGTTTTGCAGCCATCAGGTCAGCAACGCTTAGATACACAAACAGCTAAGAACAAAAATAATACCACCTGGCTTCTGACAATCCCACCCACCTACTCACTGCTTTAGAGCCCAGCTTGCAGATCTGTTGGTAGTTCTGTTCAGGATAGTGCACATCACATCCAGTTGTGATGACTTCCAGGAAGACCTCAACAGTGAAATGCTAAGTGATAAACGGCCTATGAACATTAATGCGGATAGATGTGATACACTTTAGGAAAAGGAAGTCTCTTTTCATCTGTACAGTGATAATCTCTGAGTCAATTGTTGTTGTCCTGGAATGGCATCTTTGGGTGAGAGGGCTCTATAATATATCCAGCAGAAAACAAAAAGCAAAGAGAGCATTCAAAATTAGAGGGACGGAATGATGGACAGAAAATAAAACCTTATTCTGACATTGCATAAATCCATGGTAATTCCAAGTTTTAAACTCAAAGTGCATCTGGTCATCTGTCTTCAACAATAGTAGGACAGGAAGAATTACAGGGAACAGCAACAAGGTCAATTAAATATTGGCATGAGAAATTACTATACGTTACAATTCTTGAAACTGGAAGAAAACAATGTAAGGCAAAAGGAAGGTAACTGACATCCATTTTATCACACCTGATAAGGAATAATTGTCTTTTTGAGTACAACATGAGAGGGCATCAAATGAAACTCGTTCGCTCTCAGGTTCAACAAGCCAAAAGGAGGCAGATCCTTACAAAATATGCACACAGGCTAAGGAACCCCTTACCATAAGACACAGCATAGGCTGAAGGTTTACATGGATGCAAGAAAGCAATATATTTGTGGAAGAAGCAAAACACCAAAAGCTATAGAAAACAAACTCCACACCTGCTTCAGGAAGTCTCTGAACCACGGGTTGTTGGAAGAGTGTTTTGGAGTAGGATACGATGTGTTTTCTGCTGTTCTTTCTTTAAAAGCCTGTGATGTGAGATTACCAAATGCCACTGGCCAACACCAAGTGCTAATCCAAGTGGATTGTATTAACTTGATCTCCTTTGTTGAAGTGTTTGTGGACTCCAACAGATCTGTGGTCCATTCTTTCCTATTATGAAAAAAACATGTCAAATCTTCCTCAATGCCAGTCTTATCCCATGCTCATTAGTTCTATTCTTTACGGAGCAAAATAAAGACATCAGGCTTCTTGGTTTGGAAATCTTCTGAAAACCTTTTGAAAAGTAGGGATACATGCTTATAAGTATCTAAAGGGTGGTTTGAGGGAGGATGGAGCCGGACTCTTTTCAGTGGTTCCCAGTGACAGGACAAGGGGCAACGGGCACAAGCTGGAACATGGGAAGTTCCATTCAAATATGAGGAAGAACTTCTTTCCGGTGAGGGTGACAGAGCCCTGGAACAGGTTGCCCAGGGAGGGTGTGGAGTCCCCTTCTCTGGAGATTTTCAAGACCTGACTGGATGCGGTCCTGAGTAATGTGCTCTGGGCAACCCTGCTTTGGCAGTGGGGTTGGACTAGATGATCTCTAGAAGGTGCCTTCCAACTCCAACAATTCCGTGATCAGCCACCTCTCCATTCCCTGAACTCAGTTCTCTGTCTCTAACAGCTCAAACAGTTTAATCCTTGAGCTAGAATAGAAAACAGATATCTCACATCAACACCGTTTTACCTAGTCATGCTACACTCTTTCTAACAGTACCTCATACTTAAGATAGATTTTTTTAATTAATTCTCTATAAAGTGGGTTTGGTGTGGAAATCTATCTCTTTCGGATCTGAGCACACCTCTTGAACTTCTATTGACAATCTAAAATATTGGTCCTAAAAACTCCCTAGCAGTCTTGATCATGCTGATGTGTTCAGAGAGGCAATGTTTACTGCATTTCTTTTTTCTTTTAAAATTTTCAAACTCTTGGTGAGTTCCATGTGTACCACTGCTCTGTTTGAGCCTTGACAGTTCAAGGCTCAAACTTCTCCTCCCCAGACCCAAGCCTAGATTCATCTTCTTCTGGAAAGTTAAATTGATGCATGAATCTACATTTTTTTTAAAAACAGTGTCCATTTCACAAGTCAATTAAATGGGACAGAAGGAAACATAATTCCAGATGCAGATTATCCTCTTAATCCTTAAGGAAGAATGAGTCTATTTCAGACTGTAAATTTACTACTGTTTACATGAGAGACCACCTACTTTTTGTAACACGCATGTATTTCGCAAGATACTGTAGAACAAGTCTGAGCCACTGAGATCAGCATACCTGCTCAACCGTGAACCAGACAGACAAAGAACTTTAACTGAAAACATGTTGTTCTCTTCTCCTTGAATCCCCAATCTGAGGATTCAAAAAAAGCATTTTCCCCACTCACTTCTTTTGCTGCTAAATTCACTGTCCAAAAGTCAGGATTTCACTTCACTGTTGACCAGGAGCTTCATTAGAGAAAAAGAATACATGATTTTATCGAAAGAAAGGCCCTTTTCTCATGGAAAATACTAGGATGCACATTCAAAAGAATGATATTTTGTGCCTTACAGACAATATCATTGTTTTTGCAGGCTACAATCAAAACATCTACAGCCAGCAGCATCTCAGCCTTCAATCTCAATTTAATCTTAATTTAGCAGGCAAAACATTTGCTATGAGATATTACCAATAGAATGCAACAAAATATTTGCAGCCAGAGAATGAGGACCCTGCCTGGGCTTCATGGTCCGTGCTTGGCCATGAAAAGGATATGGTCAGCAATGCAAACCTCTTCCTTCATCAGCCTCTTGCAGCAGGTGAAAAGAAAGTGGTAAAAAGGCAAATAGGATGAAGGAGCACAGAAGGAGGCTTTCCATGGGTGCACCTTTCTAAGATGTAGAAAAGAGTCCTCATTCTTCAGGGCACAACATATTCTGATGCACAGAGGGACAGAGGTCGAGTCTGAAGGCATCCTGAATATAAACTGTATATACATCTTCCAACACTAAAACCAGGCCCTCATGAGGAAGCACTGACACTGCCAAGATAGTGCTGAACAGCCACCTCCAAGGAATGGTAGGAACCAGACAAAAGATTCACTGTTCATCTCCTTGAGGAGCGGAGACGTAAGCAGCTGCCTGGGAGGAGTGGAGGGGTAGGCAGGGGAGAGCCCAGCTGCACTGAGCTGGGCTCTCTCTCCCTTCCCACCGCTAATTAGCTCATCGCCAGGAGCTCCCGGAAAAGACACCTTGTGATATTCCCAACAAGCCAATTTTCTCACAGGCTCAGAAAGCCTCAGCAGATAATCCCTACAGCCCCTTTCTGGTTCTATAATCTCCAAAGGATAACTGCAGGCTATAAAGTGAACGTTATGACACAAAGTTCAATAAGAAATCCACTCCTTATTTCAGGCTACTACTACCATCTTCTAAAGATTTAGCTTAAAATGTTTTCAGTTACTTTATTTAACCTGTGTTGCAGACACACTTTACTGCCAGTTTCAAATGTGAGCACTTTACCAGCAACTACAAATACGCTCTCAGACCCTTGAGCAGGCACCAGATGATGACATTGAGTGCTTATGTAAGTATTATCATTCATATCACTTTAAATATACATCTTCATATCCAGTTTTAGACTCTTTCCTTGCTGCATTAAATATTGCCAGTAACCTATGAAGCAGAGGTGAAAAGAGTAAGACATGTAGTAATGTCTGTATGCTTACATACCATTTTGTCTCACTTGTCACCACTCATTCACTATTCCCTCCATCACAGTGACTTCTTAGATGATTTCTTGGACTTGTCACAGATGCTGTGTCATCTGCCCCACAGGAGAAAGTAAGTCATCGCCAAGATTTTAAGGAGGGCAATTCAAGACTTTTAGGATTACTTCCCTGTATAAAAGACAATAGGGGACAAAACCCAAATGAACACAAAGTATTAAAGTAGCAATGAATGAAAACATACATCAGTACATTTGTCTTAATTTTTTTTTCACTTGAATTTTTTTTTTCTGATTTGGTGTTACAACATGTCCAAGTTATACAAGAGAAAGGATTCACACCTGCTGGTAGTCAGGTTTAGTGACAGTGTTACCGAGCAAATAATTTCTTCCTAATTTATCATTATTGCTTCACTTTTTATAAACTCTGCAATGTACTATCAACCTGCAGACACATCAGACATAAAATTTATGTGTACACCATGACATGTCAGAATAAATTCAGTCACCAGCTCTTTCACACTTTGCCTTTAATTCAGTAAGCATCATTTCTAGCAATACTGAAACTCTTTCTGAAAATTCGGATAACTCATTAAAATTTGCGCCCAATCATCACAACACTCTTCTAGGGATTTCAGTGTTCTCAAGCTATACTCAGTCTAATAAATTTGGTAGATGCCAGAATAAAACTACACTTCAGCATGTTTTACCACATTATTACTATGGGACCTAGAATTTGAATCTAGTGTTCTTGCAATCATGACAGATTTACTATAGTTTTCACGTAATAAACTAGATGGGTATGATAACATCTGTATAGCTGCTAGAGTTATACCGCATTAACTGTACTTTAACCATAGCTTCATGATTTAAAAAATATGGATTTGGGCCAGTGTTTTATTGGGTTGCCTTGCTCAAACGTGCTCTCCATGGCAAAACAGTCATTTTTTTCTGTTCCAGCTCCTGGAACTGTAACACGAACAGGAAATACTACATTCATTTACAACCACAGAGGGCAATCCGCCAGAAGTTTGTCTGTTCTCTTTCTCTGGAGTCCAGTCCACTGAAAGGTGAATCTGCTTATCTTACATATGGTCCAGACAGCCACAGTTGCCGGCAAAATTCAGTGATGCTTAATGAGTGAGCTATGCTTCCAAGAAACAGACAAAGGCTGAGAGCCTGGAACTGGCCAGTTTTCAGGTCTCTCACAGAGTTGCATCATCCTACAGAAACCCTGCAGCAGAACTGGGATTAGAGACTGCGCATGAGAGCTCCCATCTGCCAAAACTACGCTGAAAATATACGGACTTGGAGAAAATATTTTAGCTTATTAAAGTCAGATGTTCCCCTTCACCCTTCACACCTACGTGTTTTTCCACCTGTATCTCAAGGTGAAGGAGAAAATTTTGTTCCTTTGCTCTTATTTATACAGATATCTGCTTTCCAGTCTGAAGAGCCTATTCAGGCTTCCCTCCAGCACTCTGTATTAAGATGTGCAGTTACATGAATATCAGGTTAGTGGTCCAGTCACGCAAGATTTCACAGACAAGCAAGAAGTGAGCTACCATTTGATGAGCAAGAGAAAAGTGGAAGTGCATGATTGTAACTTAAACTTATCTGTTGTATCCCATGTCATGAATGGTACAGCAGGCTCAGGGTAGCATTTCTGGGGCCAAGTGGAATCCCACTAAGAAGTCCTTTGTGACTGGGTTGCTTATGAGCATAAAGCGAAGTTGAAATCTTTTTCTGCCCTTTAGCGAGAGATGGTCTGATGGACAAGGAAACCACCATACCCAACCAGAGGGAAGTGCATGTCTTTAATATGAGGACACAACTGAAACTCAGGGGAAAAAAATGGGTCTGGTAATTAAACTTTCTGCTAGGCTTTTGAAAACCAAAGCTCAGTTTCCTGCTCCATCCCAGATTTTCTGCGTGATCCTTAGCGCATCATCTGGTCCAGATCAACAAGCACGAAGCTTTGCACCCATTTCTGTGAACTTCAGCGCCCATATCTATGCACGAATTTTATTACCAACAGAATAATAGGAGTGAAAGTAAGGACTAGCACCCGAGGTCTCTCCCTTTCTTCTCACCTAATGCCAGCACCACCAGGCTGGAGTCAGATCTTTTGCTGTTCTCCTTGTAGCCAGCACTGCCCTCCACAACACCATCAAGATGTAGCACCCTAGCTGTGATTGCAGGCTGCAAGCAAAACCTGAGCAGTAAGGTAATATTGCAATCCAGGTAACAAAAATACTTTAGTGGTGTCACCTTCGTTAAGAAAACAGCATCTCTTGCCACTTAGCAGAAAGGTACGCTGTGCTTGCTTGGTCTTGCTTGGCTCTAAACAAAGCCACCTGCATGGTTTCGTGGGGTTTAAAACCAGAAGTGAATTCTGCAGCAAGTCTGATCCCAGAGTTTACATGCACGAGCAGCAAATTACACCATTGACTCCTGCAAAGTGACCCAGACGGTGGGAAAGCTGCTCTATGGGTAATCTGAACCAACCCTGGGAATATTAGGAAATCATGGACAACTAAGACATTGATGCATTGAGAATGTGTTTTATGTTTTACTATATCCCTCTTCTGAAAAATAAATACTTGAATAGAAAAAGCAAACATAAATACCTTCTGAATATTTGCCTTCAGATCAGAAATCCTGACATGAAATATAAGCACATCAGGAGACAAAGTTACATGCAATTTTTTACATTTTTCAATAGGTATTTTTATTCAAAATATATTCCTAGTTCACATCATGGTTTTTCAAGATATTTGTGCTATTTTCTGACTATCTACAAGATTTTCTTAATTCTTTCTCACTTCCAACAGATATTTGAGGAAAAATTTAATTAGGTATAACAAAGATAAAATTAATTGTCTAATTTGAACTACCTTTGAGTAAGTCTTTTTGCTGAATTTGAACATGATGTTGTACTAAATACACTTCTGACTGGTGTCACTGGTGCCAGATAACATTAAGGAAGTGTGAATGATAGATTGATGTGGACTTTTTTCTTATGTCTGCTACTCCAAGCTTTCCCTCCCAAAACCTTCCTTAGAGATTTGAAACAACTAACATAGCCACTGTTGCCCTACTGCTGTATGAAAATCTTTCATCAGTCAAGGATCTTCATTTACGAGCCAGTTTCTGAGGTGTCCGCTTTGTCTTTGTCAGAATTCTCTTGCAGCTGGATGTCTGCAACTAAATGCATCACTGGTCCAGGCAAGTCCAGACCTCACAGTTTAAATTAGCCAGAATTAATCCTGGAGATGTACTCTCATGTATGTATTTCATGTGTTTTTCTCTACTAATGTTATTTTTGTATGTAGCTTGATAATCTGAACAGACACTTGAAGGGATATTCTATGTGCACACTGAAAGACAAGCCAACCTCTCCAGGCAACTGCTCCTGAGGTTCCTACAAGGGGAAAACTGTGGGTGATTTGTTTTGAATTGGTGGATGTCAGGAACTGAACTCTAAAAACATGTTCAGAATGCAGCAAGAGGCACCTCCCAGGTAGAAGAAGAAGTTGGGATGCAGCTTAAAGCAGGGGTTACATCAGTAGACTAACGGCACCTTATTGATGGGTTCCGCCACTCTCTCACTGTGTCCCTGAGTCTTCTGATCTCCCAGTGCTCTATTAAATCTTCTCATCAAGTCTGGCTAGCAAGGATTACCTAGCCTAAAGGAGATCTTTGGGATCAATTCATGAACTATGAATTGTGGGTTAAGCACTGGCTATTATTTTGCACTATTTAGGGGCTGTAGTAATGACAGTCTGAAACAGGATCTTTCCCTGCTCCCTTTTTAGTGAGCAGAGGCTTGGTATACAACAATTTACACGTCAGCAAACTGAAATTTTATCATTTGCCTTGTTTGATATGTTAATACTGCTGAGACAAATTCACCCTTGGGAGAAGACTCTGACGAATACTTCCCAGTCGGTTTAGATATCACCTTGTGGACTTTGTCTAAACAATCAAAGCAGAACATAAAAATGTACTAAAAGAAAACATTAAAAAGGAGAGGAATCTATTTCAAAGTTTGAGACCACAACTCAGTCTTGAAAAAAAAACAGGGTGAAAAACTGGCCTCTGTGAAATTGGTGACAAATCTCTCCCTGCTACAGTTCCCCCTACTTGTGTTCTAATGTTTCAAAGGAAAATTGATTTTCCTAGCTTCTCTATTGACATAAAGCTGATAGAGTAATAAGGAACTATTCACATCTGCCATACATACTCACACTGTGCTCACCACACTCAGCGTCAGAGCTGCCTTTCACAAGTAGCGGGAGGGAGAAAGTGGCAATTGTTAATAAATTTCCTGGACAGATTTATTTTACCTGTTGACGTTCTGAGAAGCAACTCAATCCTCCTACTTTAAAATCCAACTGTGCCTGTGGGACATGACCAATTTGCATTAAATCATGAAGGCCTATTCTGACCAGAAGAGGATAATCGCAATTTGTGTTTATGAAAATTGGTAAAGTCATTTGGGTTATTAGTAACAAATGTTTAACAATTCAAGCTTTTCAAAGACCCTTCTGTATTCTCTCTAGGAGGGTTTCAGTTCATGCTGCCTCTGTGCCTTAAGGAAAAACTGTGTGTGTCAT
Organism: Limnodromus scolopaceus; assembly: GCA_028565335.1. Taxonomy (NCBI): domain Eukaryota; kingdom Metazoa; phylum Chordata; class Aves; order Charadriiformes; family Scolopacidae; genus Limnodromus; species Limnodromus scolopaceus. Next base: position 77,197,294 of record JAOXNO010000020.1, on the reverse strand, counting down.
ATACAACACTACACTATTCCTGACCTGTGTCCTGCTTGTAAACCCAAGTGCTTTCTCGGTGTCTGTGCTCTGCACTCAAGCCTTCTCCTTTCGGTGTGGAGCTTCTTGCATTCCTAAGTTTTAATCAGCTCAGCACAAAGGCAAAGTGTTTCTGTTAAAGAAGTGATCAGACTCCCTAGTGAACCATGGTCTCCGTAATAAATCCAACATTGCCACACAGTAACCCTGACCATACAACAGCTATTTTCTGTACCACATACAGGGAAAAAATACGCTGTCTCAAGTCATGCTGTGAAATGGCAATTATTGCCAGTTATTAATTTCTCGATATAAGTCATGGTATGTATCTGAGAGCTGTGCTGTCTCAGTATTTTACGGAATATAAATAAATAAATACATATATATATAACGCTACAAAAGCTTCAAACATCAACGCTACAAACGCTACAAAATCATCAACACAACTAAATCAAAAGAGGGATATGAAAATGCTGCCTTCCCCCAGACTCTGAAGAATTATTACATTGTGCAGCCCCGTGATGATTTGAACTGCAGAACTGCCACCCAAAGTGGCATTTGGTCCAAGGGATCAAAATGGAAGTGTAGTGGGAGGATTAGGCTTGTGTCTAAGGGCTGGGAAGTCCAGCACAACAATTTCACCAAGGACGCAGTGGAGACATAAATGGGTGCATTCACCCTCCATTCACACATTCCAAAGCAGAAACATGGTGGACCTTTTTGAAATTCACATCCTAGATTGTCTTTCTTCTGCAATCCAACTAACACAAAGCTTGGTTTTGATTCGCTGCTTTGTTTAACTCATTGAGCCAATCCCCGATTAATAAATTTCTCATCAATAAACCTATAAATTATAGTTTATATTTCATTGATGTGATGGGTCTTTCTACTGCCTGTATTTATGGCTTCAAGTTGCACCAGGGGAGGTTCAGGTTAGATATTAGGAAATATTTCTTTACTGAAAGGGTTGTCAGGCA
>JAOXNO010000020.1:77139599-77155846 GCA_028565335.1 Limnodromus scolopaceus | reverse complement strand
AAATTCAAGTTTGAAAGATCCACTTTAGTCTCCCTACTTAGAAATGGGCAGTCAGCCAACCTGGCTGTAGACCAAGAAATCAGTGTTTCTCTGCACAGACAACTCCAGAGAGGACCATTTCAGATTTCAGCAACAAGTTTTCAGAAAACAAGCAGTGAAATAAAAGATATTAATAAGATATCGTGCTTCTAATATGATGTACATATCAGCATTGCTCACTGAGATAGTGCTCTTACACATGGAAGAATACAGGCTCAGACAAAATCTGAACATACTGAAAGAATAAAGTATTTTTCAAGTGTCTGAGATGTCCACAGTGCTCCTGGATGAGGAGAAGGTGCTAGTAGTCAGCATGCATTAGTCCCTGTGAGTTTGCACCATGTCTGGATTTCACATATAAATGATAAATGGTTCCTGAGAAAAGTTAAGGCTTTCAGAGAATCTTAACCCCTTAGCAGAGTTTGTGTTTTCTCAGCATTGCATTGCAGACATGCTGCGTCTGCTGCAGCTTGGACCTCCCATAACAGACCTTTGCACCTTACCTGCTCCAACTCTTTTTGGTGTTTCCCCATCCCCCTTTTAGGCTCCACGAGAAGACAGAGACAGGACATCCTCCCCAGCAGCTCTGTGCTAACAAGTCATTTGGCACAATAAATCCAAGCAGATGGTGCTGAGGCCACCTGCACATCTACATAGTACTTTTTGAGGGGTTTCACTTCAGTCGGAGTTTAGCCTGGCTGCCCAGGTTGAATGTCCCCACCATGCACATACCTGAGAGCCACCTGAAGGACCAGGGGTTTCATGGTTGCTGGGTCCTTGTGATAAATCTGTGCTCAGTGTTTCAGTGTCAGGATGAAGGTTGTTTGGCACTGTCAATCTCTGTTCATATTGCCCATTTTTTGACAAAGTACTGCTCATTTGGTTCTGAATGTGCCAATGAAAACCAAATTTAGATTGTTTATCACAAGAACTCAGCAAATCTAGATTCATAGAACGGATATGAATAGAATTCAATGGATATGACTAGGAAAAACTTGGTTTTTATCTTCTTAAGCCAACTTTGTATTAGGTTTATAATTTCTCTGTTGTTCTGAATAAGACACTAAGTATCTCTACATAGTAATTACATTATTTTACAGTTAGCTGGTATGTAAACTATTTTGCAGACTTTGTGTGGACAACAACATCAAACTGCCTGGACACAGAAACAATAAAAATGCACATCCTTAAAAAACAGTAATAACCCCATTTTTATACATTTGTTCATTAATGTGAATTGCTTGCATGTAATCTGAAAACTCTAATTTTCTTCCTAAGCATGTTCACCCCCAAACCCAGCCAGTGCTTGGTCAAATATTGCGATATCTGCGTAATGCTGTCAGCAAGCACAGCTGAGAATCCTGCCCAGCTGTAGCATCAGGTTCAGATGAAGGTTTCAGGCTTTGAATTGCGGAAGTTTGTCTCCTTCAAACAAAGTGAACAGCTACTTCTAGAGGAAGAGCCTGATAAGAAGATAATAAGCCCATTCTTTTTTTTTATTTTTTATTTTATTTTTTTAGGCCTAGCAGCAAGAAGCCAAGTCTTGTTGACTCATGTCACACACACAGCTGTAAAAGATGCTGTAGCTTTGTTGCTTTCACAACAGGATTAGATGAATAATACAATACTTTGAAATTGTCAAGGACTATCCTCATCTATTTTTTTCTATACATTGAAGTCAAAGTTAACAGTTAATTCATCCCCTAGTCATACATAGAATGCTTTTAATTTGTAAAAAAAATAAAAAAATAAACAAAAACCCAACAAGACTCCAAGAGACTTGAACCAAGAGTCCAAAAGACTTTAAAAAGTCCAAGAGACTAAAAAGTCCAAGAGACCAGATGGTGCTGCAGCAGCTCTGTTCTGCTCATGGCTCTGTGCTCCCCCAAGGTCACCACAAATCGTGTACCCCAAAGGTCAGGCCTGGGCTCTGCTCCTGATGCTGCCTCACAAACAGGGGGTACCAAAGCAGGAATAATCACCGTTAAGCATGATCATGCTGCAGTTCGGTACAGCATTTCCATGAAGTCTCTGAAGATGTTCCCACTTCCTTTAGTGTGAAGTCTGGATTCTGAGCTTGTTCTGGACCTGATATACCAGAACAGAAAGCTATGTAGTTGATTGGAAGTTAATTTTTATACTTATACTGTTGCTCTTTGAATTAACTGAGGCTGTTGCTTCACATGCCTTTGCAGGACTGGAGGGAGATATATGCGTATACGGGTTTGGAGAGGGACAAACAATAAATTTGTTATGAAGACTTTGCAGGGAAGACAGAGCCATGCTGTAGTTGTGATAAGGAAGGCTGCTTTGAAAAAGCAGAGACCATATGAAGTCCATTAAGAAGTGACGAACTGCATAAAAACAAAGGCAACGTCCTTTCCTGTGACTCCTTGGAATATAAGAGCTTGCATAGTGCTTCAAAGGCACTTCAACAATAACATGACTGGGGGCTCACGGTCAGGCACTTAAACCCATGTAGGGCAGTGGGAAGAGCGAAATGTGTTCTCTCTTTGTAAAACCTCCCATGCGCCTTATCTTATTTTCTCCCTTTCAGTGTTTACTCAGCGTCCATCCCCAGCGAGGCCGGTTTGTAGCACGTGAATGAATGAAGACCTCTTTGAAGTTGCTGTACAGAGCAAAATGGTTGAAGCTTTTCTTTGATAAGTCCACATGAATAGAGCCATTTTCTATTAACACATCTTTTACTGATGTGGCTATTATGCCTTGAGAGAATTAAGAACCCTTTTCAGATGCATGTTTGCAGCTCCCATTAAGGTTAACGGTTCTGCAAACGCCTCTTTGGAGGAAGATGTGCTTAATGGTAATTACAACACATTTGCATGCGCGTCTTGCTTTTAATCCAGAAAGCGCTCAACATGCTTTACAAACTTCACCAACACACTTACACATGTTGTAAATGTAGAATCACTTTGTCAACAGCTGCTGTACAGCCACCTCGAGGTGAAATGCAACAGCTGTGTAACAACACAAAGCAGCACGGCAGAACATGGCAGCGACCAGAAAAACTTAAATTGCCTTATCTAGTTGAAACCACCGGGAGAATTCTAGGTAAGTAGCATGTAAATTACTCAAATTAAAATTTGGCTTGAGTGCTGGAGGTAACACTCCTACTGTTGCAGGGAAAGTGCCGTGGCATTTTTAATGATGGCAATTTGCCTGAACCTCTGTTTTATGTCTCTGTGGAAAGACAGCACCTCCAACTGCAGTGTGATGGCTAACAGAGGCCAGGCCTTGGTCTCCGGCTGAGTCGGATCAAAGAGTGCCACCTACAGCACAGGCATCTCCTTGTCCTGCCGAGCTGTGGGTCTCACTCGGCTGGCTCTGGAGGTCTGAACCAGCTTTGGTAGATGATGAGACCACACAGCGGCACGCAAGCACAAGTGTTCATAAACAGAAGAAAACGAACACATTTTTAAACGGGGAGAACAAAGCAAGTGGCTGTCGTCAACGTGGAGTAAGAGATTGCAAACCTGATGACTTCACCTTCCCCAGGGGACGTGCTTCCTCGTATCGGTGTGAAATAAGAAATAGACAAGTGATAGCATCCCAGTGTCAGGATTTTCATTGCCTTGGATGTAGGAGCAGACAAATGGCACTCTTGGCTGTGGATGCTACATGTCTCCTTGGTTTGAAGTTACTATATGAAGCAAATGTGTGGAGTCTTCTGCAGCTGGAGAAGCCACTGTGATTGAAACAGACTGAAAACACTTGCTTTCCGATTCATGGAAATGTAATAACTCTTTACTCAGGCTTTGAGACTCTGGAAAATTTTGGCATATTTCCCATCAGTATGATCTCCTTGAAGAAGAAGGAGAGAAGAATGGGTTTTCATGCCATCTGTTGTCTTTCCTGCATGCCGTGTGCCTGATCCCATGTAACTCATCCCCAGACCATGCCTATTAACTAGACCTCACATTATCTTCGCACACTGTCTTGTGTTCATCCCCCTTCCTGCTGCAGGACAATAGTCCTTCCTTTGGTAGCAGGGCCCCCCAGTAAATGGCAGCTGGTGTTTGGGACATACATCCCCACGTGGTGTTTCTGGGCAGCTGAAAATCCCCTTCCCGGATATCCTGGCTGGGGAGGCAGCCGCTGGGGACAGGGAGCAGGACCCTGGGGAAGACGCTATGAGCATCTCATTTTGCAGTCTGGTTTCCACAGCAGAACCCCAACCCCACCCCTGCCGGAAATTACCTACTGTGCAAAATCCAAAATAAGAGCCCGTTCTGCAAAGGAAAAGATCCTCCCCGCTGGCAGATCCCTCTCTTTTCAACTTCAGCAGGAAGCCTGAGGAGGGGGGAAGATGCCTGAAGCGAGGATGGGCGCCCGCGCGGAGGGGCTCGGGGTGGGCTGCGGCACCGACCCACCGCAGGGCTGGGCTGGGGGCGGCTGGGGCAGCCCCAGGAGGGTTTGTGTCACCGCTTCGGGCCTGAGAGTCACGTTAGCGAAAACAAAGTGGAAACGAGCTGGTGAGCATGTGTTGTCAAGCTCTCCTCTTCCGACGGCTCCAGATGGGGACCACATGGAGTCCAAAGTAAAAGTGCAGCAAATGAACCTAATCCTCTAATTCTCCGCCTGCAGTGAAATGGGCTCTCACTGTTGCTCTCCTAATGAAAAAGCAAGTAAGCAGTCATCTGTCTAGGTCGCTCTTATTGGCATAACTGAATTTTACCATGACTAGCTAAAGTAGCAGAGAGAAACAAATTATAGTCTATTTTCTGAGCCTGTTTTGCAACAGAAATAAGAAACATATTTTTCGTTTGGGAGGACAGCAACACACAGCTTTATTTTTTCCTTCTTTGGACTGGTTTTGTTTTATAAAAAGCAATTTCCCCAACTTTTCTAATTACCCACCGTAGCCCTTTGATCTCCCTCTAACCTTGCTATTAATTACTTCTCTAAATACAGCAGCAGCAGCAGCTTTTCATAAGACTTTTATTCTTCTCGGGACCTGATACAACTTCCATCAAAGTGAGTAAAAGCCTTTCAATCCAGTTTAGACAAAGGGCCTTGCATCAGGCTCTTTGTGAAAATGCATAATCCACTATTAAAAGTAAGGCAGGTCACTCCTCCACCCTTCTCCTTCTGTTGGTTTTAGTGGAAGTGAATCAGCACAAACATAGAAACCCTGACACTGATAGAAAATAATTGTGTCTCCAGAAAGTACTGTGCAATATGCAAATAAAGGACTGCCTGTTTCTCATGCTAAACATCATGTACAGCATTGCTTTACTCACCAAAGAGGCTAGCAAACTCTTTGGCTTTTTAATAGCATGTCCTGAAAAATAATGAAAGGCAGGATTTCCACATGCTATTGTTTACTGCTGTCTAGACTATGCTGTGAAATGTACATGGCAGCTCTTTGGAGGTGAGACCTTTTTGTTTCCTGGCCATACAGCTGGAAATCATGTTCTGAATGTCCTGGACATTCATGGGTAAGTATAGAATTAATTACTATAATGTATTTTTAAGTGTCTGTTGAAATTACAGCACACAGCATATTCCAGTCAAATTGTAACTGCCATTATAACTACATATTTGATGTAAGAAGAGGACAGGCTGGTCTTCCATCAATGTTCTTGCAAAAATTTCTTGAGGGTTTCAAGCTGTGTAGCTTGATGTTTAACGCAAATGTCACCGTCATGGGAAAATTTTTAATCCACGAGGTGTGGAAATACTCTTAGTCATTTATTGAAATTCTTAAAATCCCAGTTACTCACACTGCTATGAAGGGTTTGTCTCTGTCTCCTTGATCCCCTCCTCATGGGCACCAGGGCTGCTGACACTCCCCTCTCCCCAGTCTGAATCAGATCCAGTCCCACAGCCCTTCCTGGCAGAGGAGGGTTTCCAGCCCCAGCCAGTGTGGGGACTTTCCCTGACCTCGCTCTGGTTTACCCAGGTCTTTACTGATCTGGAGATCCCAAACCTGAGTATTTATTCCCTTGCAGGGTCTCTCCCTGCCCAGCACAGGCCTTTGCATTTCACGGAGCCATAGAATGGTTTGGGCTGGAAGGGGCCTTAAAGATCACCTTGTTCCAACCACCCTGCTGTGGGAATCGTCCGTATTGACTTTGTTACAACTCCTGTTGGCACATTCCCCCAGCCTGGACTCTTGTGGTGGCAGCCTTGGTCTCAAGGGCGTCCACTGATTAACCTGGCTTGGTGTCACCTGCACACTCAGTAGGGGAGCACTCCATCATCTCCTTCAGATCATTGACAATGATTCTTCCTCTGCAGCTTAAACATGGTCAATCAGATCGATGTTTACAGTTCTGGGAAGGTAACACCAACTTTCAGACTCTCAGAGATTTCATCTTCCATCCCATGGGGGAATTAATACTCTTTTCTTAGAGGCCAAAAACCAATTTTGTCTCAGTTGATCAAGGCAATTCCTCTATCGCTACTTTGCCTCAAGTCTTGCCATTATTACCTTAATTGGCTTCCCATCAAGACTCATCAATTGGTTCTCTATATCTTCAACAGGGGAAGCTTGTCTTTTCCCATTACACATTCCTCCCATGAAGCACTTGCATCACCTCTGCTTCTCTCCTTTTTCTTCTCCTGGAGACCTTTGATTTTCTTCCCTTTACCACATTTGCTGTCATCCTTCTTTTCTACAGGCCTTGTATTTTTTGTCTCATCTTTTCCTGTCATTTTCTACCTCCCCATAAGTCTCCTTTTTCGCATGGTTCCTGTCCCTCTTACTGGCACTTTTTGTCCTTCTTAAGACCAGTTTTTCTTATGCTACTACTCCATAGTTGTAGTCGTGGAAGATACTTTGATTACATCAAGTCAGAGCATTCCCAAATGTTACGACCTCATCTTATCAGTGCAGCCATCAAATGCGGGCGAGCAGCCAAGCCAAGACTCTGTTCCATGAGAATACACGCTCCCAAAGGCACTGTCAGGAGAAGGCATTCCCTCAGGCTGCTCGTTTGTCTTTATTTCAAAGCACTTCAATTTCAAGTTCAAAACCTAGTAACAGACAAGAAAAAGCTGAAGCTTTCTGAATTCTCTCTTATGGGCTTTCAGAGTCTTTATTTAAGGATCACTTTCTGCTTGCAATGGGACTTGCTCTCCTAAATTATTCAGTTATTTCTGAAAGGTATACCCTTGAATAGCCCCTTGGCAGGGGTTATTCTATGGAAGAGAGAGATATTATCAAAAATTCAGAGGTATCACAAATTTAGACTATGGTTCTGTGAGGTTTAGACCATAATATGACTTATTTTAACCTATTAATTGCATTTGTAGACATTTTCATTACTTGAGCTGAAAAATAAAATATTTTCAGTATATTTTTTGGAAAATAAATAGAACAAAAAACCCAAACATTTTTCTTATTTTAAAAGCAAGTGAAAACTATAATTTAATCAAAATCCTGAAAAATCCTGAATAAGAAGAGACTATGTATTGTAGACGACCAGCTAAGCTTAACTGAACTTAAATGACAAATTGGAGCTCATCTTATAAAAATGATACATTTTAAAGTGACACTTCAAAGAGAAGTATTTTTCAAAGGACAAGTTCACAACAAACTTGTGGAAGTCTTATAATGACAGCCAAAAAAATTCTACTGGTAGAAGAAAACAGCGAAATTGCAAGCTATAAAAAATGGGGTGGGGAAGAAAGTATTACAGAAAGGTATTTTAAAAAATGTATTTTCAGATGATACAAAAGTTCAGTCATTTTTGTTTCTCACTTTGGACTCAGGTTAGAGGTCAGTTTTCTTTTGGAATAGCTGATATTTTTGTTCTGTAGAAAACCCAACATCTATGAAGAAAACCTGTGTGCTTTGACAAGTATGACCTGGAATCTGAACATATCCACCTTCATTAATGTGCTTGGTTTTTCTGGAAAAAAAATGAGAAAATAAATACATAGACAAATCCAAGCAATGCAACAGCTCGTTGACTTTAAAACATATAGACAATACAGCAGATAATTTTCTTTTGTCAGTTTTAAATCAGATTTGCGGTGACCGTTTGGGGTGAGATCTGTTTGGGGTTTTTTTTGTGTTGGTGGGCATATATTGTTTTACATATGTGTGAACTCTTAAATTTGTATTGTACGTGCTGTGTACTTAGTACACTATATTCATTTTGGCTCAAAATTTACTTCCAGGAGCAGATCCAAATAAGCTCAACTTCTTTTTGTTATTTTTCTTTTNNNTGTTCCCTTCTGCACAGCTATTTGCTAAATCTCACCATTTTTGTGGTTGTTCTGGACAGTGATGTGTTCTCTGATACCTTCTGGGTTTGGCACAATGGAACGTTCTCTATCCACTGAGAATAAAGGTGTTCAGCTTTAACAACATCAAAGGTTTCCTTCAGGTTCTTCTGGCTTGTTCACCACCTTTCCTAATTCAGTGGAGGACACAATTTTTCCAAGAACTCTCTTCCTTGTAGCGTAGCAGTGGTCCTCCTCACTAAGAGATATCAACAGTATTAACCAAACCTCTGCTGTAGGCACCAGAGTGCGACATGTGTCTTGGATGCACCCCGAGTCTGCTACTTCTGTCACAGGGTCCAGCCAGCTGTGATGAATTCTTACAAAACTCAAACTTTCTTATTTACTTGTTACAATTTAGATAAGCCAAAATCTTTCAGTCATTATCTTTTTGCTTTGGCAACGCAGAAGGATTTAATCTCATTTTCTACTAAATCTAGGCATGGGTGTTGCAGGATCTAAATTCAGGTTGTTTCCTCCCTTTACTTCCCTGAATGTTTACCATTAGTAGTTTTGCTCTAACAGCATAAGTTCTTCCCCTTCTCTTAATTCTGCATCCAGTGACAGGGAGTAAGTAAAAATATCAGTTGATTTTACTGATTCACAGTGATGTAAATGAGAACAAGGTATTTAGCCAACACAGAAACACCATCATGGGTTCTGAGTCACAGGGCAAATTTGTAAAATTGGTGGGTTTGTCAGTTATGGACAAAGCAGATAAAGAAGACAGGTTTATGAGTGACTTTGTAAACTTCCCTTCTGATAAGGGAATTGTGGAATTAATTTGTCTTAGATACAAGGCAGGAGAGCTTTAGTGCTGCTTTAACTTGTGCCAAATGGATACCCACACCAAAAGCCCTTCCCCGTATCTGGGATTGCAGAGGGCTGGGAAGAGTGTATGGTTTTATTGGACAAAAGGGTATAGCTGGAGAGAACAGAGGAGATTTTGCACGCCCAAGCCCATTGTTGGGTTTGAAGGAGCTGCTTGGCGTGGCTTGCCCTGGCTGGCAGGTCTGTGATTAGTTCCCAGCACTGCTTCTGTACCACCAAAGGACAAGAGAGTGGGTGTACATTTGAATATCTGCCTATATTCATAACTGACGCGATTGCTTTTAGTTTCAAATTATGCTGGATAACAAATGCATGTTACTTTTAACAAATCCACTGATACTGATGCATACAGTCTGTGCAAAAGGTAGGAAAGTCCTTTTACTAACAGAAAAGAGTAGGTCTTAACTGGATGTCATGCCGTTCCTAACCAAAACAACTGTTTCAAAAGAGCAGCCTGACATTCACTGTTTATTGTGATAATAGCTTTTTACTTTCCTGCTGCTTCCTGAAAGCAATTCCTCACTGTTTACCCAAGCTGCAGGGGGAAAAACAGAGTGACCCACCGAAGGTCTCCATTTAACTGTCCAGCGGTAATGAGTGAGGAAACCTCTCACAAGATCACTGTTCCCCAACGTGCAGATTGGTGAGTGCACTGTGTCAAGCACGTTGTTCTGCGAGGGCTGGGAGCAAGGGGAGGAAAAATGGATGGATCCAAGATGGACAAAGTGTTCCCTTCTCAGAAGGCTTAAGCAAAACTCTGCAGTGATGCCTAGCAGTGGGGGGAAAAAACCAACCAAACAAAAAAACCCAACAGAGCAAGCAAACAAAAAAATAAAAAAACACCACAAAAGAGGTTGGAAAGCAGCAGACAAAGACTTGTCCTCTCTTCCCCTCTTGCATCCGGTGCAAGGCAGGAAGAAGAGTGGAGGCTGTCAGTGTGATCATCCCAAGAGAAGGATATCAGTGTGATCATCCCCACTTTGCCTTGTGTTCTTCAGTGATGGATCCTGCTATAGACTCCTCTTACATACAAACCATGTTCACTCTGCACACTCAATGCCAGCTGAAGACTGGTTGAGCTTCTGTAGCTCCTGCACCCATCTCAATGGAAATTGTAGACAAGACTCACCTTCCAGCTCAACAAGGCTTTTGTCTTTGTGGTGTGCTTGAGGATGCCGCAAAATATACCCATCCGATCCATTTATTAGCATGCATGCTGGAAGGCAGCAGTTCTCTTGCAACACAGAGTAGCACTGACAGTATTTTCCCGATCAGCTTTTCCATTTGTCCTTGATCCTATTTGAGGATAAAGACAAGTTTTCAGATTTGTTGATGGAAGTTTCCCCGAGCCCACAACGACTTTTCCATGGAAATTTCCCCTAGCCCCAACCGGAATCACCTTTCCATCACCTTCTGATTTTTCCAGAGGAACCTGAAGGAGCACATCCTGGGCTGGATCCTTCAGCAGATCTTTGTTAGAAGTTTTGATATTTTTATACCTGAGACTGCCAGATGGCAGGCACAGTTTTAGAATTTCTTTTTTATTGTATTCAAGGAATATTTTTGCCTTAGGGAAATGGGCCAGTTAGTTTTCAGTGCAGTTTCTTCTGGGAAAGCACTAGCAGACACCAGGGTGACCCACTGCCTCTGCCACAGAGACAGCTCTTGGGACAAATAGTGCTTTATCCAAGGGAAATATGTCTACAAGGAAGGCAGGGGCATACATGCATTTTGATCATTTCAGTTCTGGGATTATGCTGTATATTTCTTAGTAAAGCTAGCCACATGAAGCCATTGGGCTGCCTATGATCACTCCCCTTTGGCAGAGGATATAATTGATTTTAAAAGTATGAGGGCACTGAGTTCATGTGCAAAATAATAATAATGGTTATTGCTTGCTGAGCATTACGTATAAGTCTCAGTATTGCAGAAATATTAGCTAACTGAAATACCTTGTTTACAGCTGAAATGACAGTAAAAAAGAAAGCTAGAAAAGTCCTATAAGAAACCATTCATGAGCAGTTCTGATGATCATGTTTGCAAACACTGTAAATAATAAAATGTTCATCTTTGGGAACAAAGAAGAAAGACTGTTCCTAGAAAACAGAAGATTTTTCTTAGAAAGCAGCAATTCAGGGAAGAGTTTAGGGAACATCATAAATAATTGCTTGGAAATGTGCTCTAAATTCAATCTGTGGAAACCGAGGTAGAGCAATCTTTCCATAACAAAAGGAATGGCAAGCAAACCCAGTAGAAACAATAGTAATGCCACCTAGCTGCCATACAGGGCTTTTCGTGGCAGGTTTCAAAGCACAAAAGTCAGGATGGAATAAATACTAAATATTTTCTCATTCTGCCAAAATGAAACCACATAACATAAATCAGGGGAAAAATCACTCAGAATAAATGGAACATGTTATTATGCCAAAATGAAGAGTCTAATCAAATGAAATATTTTATTTTATTTTTTTTATTTTAGAAGTATTATAATGCTTTTATTTTGCAGTGAAGTTTGAATGAAAATGTCATTTTCAAACTTGGAGTTTCATTTTAAACTTTACAGGGCAATTTGTAAAATTTTTCCATTTCCCTCCTGACATTTTCAAAAGAATTGGCCAAGAGTGCATTTCTCACAGACCAACAGGTCAGACCATGTTCAAAGCTGCCTTGCCTTATTCCCACAGCTATAACTGCATTTCCCTTCCCGGTGCCCTCAGGAGGGGGGAATTATTTTCTCTATGCACAGCTTTAATGCCATTTTCTTCCCCCACCCTCCAGCAGCCGATGGGGTGGATGGTCCCTGAGAGAGGACAGAGCACCCGCATACTGTCAGCCATCCTTTCAGGGTCTTCTGCTTCACCTGCATGCACAAAACTAAACGAGATGCTAGATTTGAGGGCTAAAAAGGAAATTCCCTCAATGCCAGAGTTCCAGGGGCATTTGCAGGATTTTAGACCCCACTTCCTCAATACAAAGAACCATTCAATCCATCCCTTCCTTCCTTGGGAGAGGCTTTTAGGGTTTGGGGGTGTCTGAGTTGGCTCCTGTTCCCCACCCATGATCGGCAATAATTTAGTACCTTGGATTAGTAATCAGGCTGAGAAACTCCAGCCCAAGTTAATGCACTCCATTTAGGAGATGCTGGATGAAACTTAAAACCTGTGAGGTCAGACTGCTTGATCTGACCTGCTGATTCCTTCTGCCCACAAGACCCCACCGCATAGCCAGGATTTAGCAGGAATACTCCACACTTACTGGCACATGAAATACTGTTACGTGATATCCAACGTTTTAAAGAGAATGTGCCTTGCAAAGGACCCCACCTGACCTTAACTGGAAACAAGAAGAGTCTGTGCTTTTGGATTAAAGGCCCTCATACATTAGTAATAAATCTAATAAAAGAAATTGATTAGTTCCTCAGCAGTGGCCAGACCTTAGGGCAGATAATGGTGCTCTCGGTGCTGGCAAGGAATAATCTCTACAGTGTCCTCATGACTGTGTGGCCACTGTGGTCTGTATGAAATCAGAGCCCCTGCTTAGCACTTTTAGAACCAAATCTAGAATGAATAGTTAATGTGCCTATGCATCTTCAACATGGTATGGGATTATGAGAAGCCTTCTCACATTTAGGAGGTGCCAAAGGTCACACGTGACAATGCTACAAAGAAGTTAGGAAATTGTAAGACCCTTTTATTTGGAAAGAAACTTTTTAGCAGGGCCTGTTGTGACAGAACAAGGGGTAAAGGCTTTAAACTAAAAGAAGGAAGGTTTAGACTAGATATAAGGAAGATATATTTTATGATGAGGGTGGTGGAGCACTGGGAGTGGCAGATCCCCAGAAACATTGCAGGTCAGGTTGGATGGGGCTGTGAGCAACATGATCTAGTTGAAGATGTCAGCTCAATGCAGGGGGGTTGGACTAGATGGCCTTTAAAGGTTCCTTCCAACCCAAACCGTTCTATGAGTCTATGATTCTAAGAAGATGTTTTGTGCTAACAAGTAAAGAATCATCCTGTATTTTGCCACTACCTGCAGTGATATGTCATACGTAACAGAGGTGTTTCTGGCTTTGAATGTGACAATGCATGCCTTGGCTCCATGCTACATGTGTACGTTTATTCCACATGCAAGTATTGCAAGCATACCAGGAGGTATTTTGACCGGTAATAAAATTCACACTTCTACCCAAGATTAATTCAGAATGTGCTTGATTTCTTGCAAGGAATTTGTAAGGAAAACTTAATCTAAAGTAAAACCTGTGAAATTAAGGGTGACGAGTGTCTGGGGCTCTGTTGCTCTACTTTGCAATGTGCATTTAAAAATGCAGTGACAGGACTTGGTCCTGTGCATTATATTGGCACTCTGTTATGTGTGTGTTTGGGAGGTCAAAGCATTTTGCTAACCAGCCTCCTTACACGCTGGGGAGATCTTGATGCTGTCTGGTCTTTAGCCCTCGTCCTCTGATTATCCATGTTATATACACGTTATCTCACTCCTGACATCCAGTCTGCAATTAGCTATTCCTAGTGCAATAAACCTGGGACGTACACCATAAGGGACTTTTACAGGTGGTTGGCCCGGGAACCAGGGTTTACCCTGGCTCAGACAACAGAGGCAATGTAGGCAGTACCCGTCATGCAACCTCGAACATTAAGATGTGTTTTGTTGTCAGAATTCTGCAAAGATTTCAAGGTGGTACAGAAAATGACAAGAAAGTTTCAGATTGATGGGGTATTCAGAACAGAATTGCAACCTAACAGATAATGCAAGCTTTGGGGAAAAAAAAATCAGCACAGGAAAGTTCTTTTGCACATGTCGGAGCTGAGAGCAACACTTCCCTCTGGGTCAATCTTCAGTAACGGTCATTGCTGGATTTTGAACTTTACAAGAAATGCCTTACATGTAACTTGCAAGGATAACTTGAGGCATAAGTATTTTAACTTCCATTTTGATTACTGTGCTGTTACTCATTCAAATAATTTTGTTCCCTAAGATTTGTTTGTGGTATTTCTGATCAAAAGGAAGTGAGTACATTTCTAAAACCTGCAGAGCTCTCCAGAACTGGGAACATGAATGAATATTTTGTAAATAATTATTTTATACTAGTTTTGTTTATTGTTATAATGATGTGACTCTACACTAATGATACCACTGAAATTACAAACTGAAAAGACAAATTTAAAAGTGGCCAAATTCTACAATGGATATTTCTTTTCCTTTTGAATTTCTCTTCCTTTAATTTCTCCATTCCACTGCCAGATCTCTGATATCCTCTACATGGAATTATTAACTCTCAAAATTTTGAATTCATACTGGTACACTGAACGAGAAGGATCTGCCGTTTCTACATTTATGAAACTAGAATACTTCCAGAGAACTTGTTTTACAACTTTGGCTCATTGTATTCAGGTGGGTATAACATAGAAAACAAAGGGTACAATTTAGATTTGATTCACCAATTGAAATTGATAATAAATGTCCTGGCATCAATGGGGCCAACAAATGTGAAGAATTGATGAAGAAATTGTGGGTCACATCTGCATGCATTTCCAACCACTATGTGTGCAGTTATTTTGTCTGAAATAAAAAAAAAAACACCCAAGCAATGATAATTGCATTCATTTCTGACTTTATTTTTTCTGTGCAGAGTATAGCAATCAGTGCACATTCCTCTCTGCTCATCATTTCTAGTTTAGGAACCAGCTGATGGCATGGTGGACTTGAAATTCTGATATGCTCTGACTGGACAAAAATTAATATATTATATGGCCCAAGAAACTCACACTGTGGACTTATGAAAATAATGCACACATCTGGGTAAACTCTTGGGTGAAATTGCTTGCTCACAATGCATATTTTTCATCATCATGTAGCACTTATACTCACCAAGAAGCTAAGTCCACGACTAGAATACGAGGAGTACTGTAAACGACAACTGGTCCAAAGCTCATGAAATCCACCCTTTGTATTACAGATTTCAGTGGGATTTAAATCAGGGACTTAATTACTTGAGAAAGCTTACACAGCATAGCATTATGAATAATTGCATTTAATATTCTCATGGCATTATCAATATATATGGTGATGTACAATAAGTAGGCTGCCCTAAGTGATTCATAAATCTGTTAATTTATAAGTGATTAAGTTAAACAAATGCACAGTGGAAAAATAAAAAGATTATTAGTGTCTAAGGAAAAACATTATTCTTCCGATCCTTGCCCTGCGCAGTATTTTATTTGTGGTGTGCCTTGCTATGTAAGACAGAGAGTGAAAGAGCACAATTGCCTTATAGTGTGATGGACCTGTCATGTGGAGAAGTTTTTTTTTTTCTAAAAGCCAAGAAATCACTTGTCAATGTCAAGTCACCCATCCCCAGTGTGACATTCGCATTGTGAGTCGAAGCACAGCTCGGGGGACGACAAAGCAGTATTGCACACTCGGATCCCATAACTGAATGTGAACAAATGTAATACTCAAGTTCAGCTTTCATGATGAAATAAAAGATATCTCACCCATGAAAGGGGATTATTATCTCTGGTATAGAAGCGTGACCCCTCATTAAAATATCCATGGTCAAGTCCATCTCTTCCAGTGAGAGCTTCTTTTTATTCCGTGGCATTGTTTTAGTTGTCAAAGCCCACATTTTAGTTTGAATCAGACTGTGGGAATTACGAGTGGATCCAGTCAAATTCTCATGGAACTTTCACCAGCTCTATTTTTTTCTGTAATACAGCACTTTACTGATCACTGATGTTACTTTGCAGAAGTTAGTATATCTTAGGTTTTTGTTTATAGTGAAACCAGTCAAACTTTTATTGTGTTGCAAGCAATTATTTTTCAAATCTGCTAACTAAAGAAGAAACTTTATTCTTAAAGCCAGTCAAAACACAGAATAAAAACAGGATAAACCCCTCTACTTTTTGGGGTTTTACTATTTTAGAAAAAATCAAGTTGCTGAGGACAGATTTTTATTTAAAATTATAACTCTTGAATTCTTGGATAATTATTGTTTAATAATTATTCAGATCTTGTGTCTATTATTTGCTCTGTAGCTGAATATTTACACTTAAATGAGCAAAGTTATCTGTAGACTGTGAATTTATTAAAAAGTATGAAGAAGTCAG
>JAOXNO010000020.1:77127683-77139499 GCA_028565335.1 Limnodromus scolopaceus | reverse complement strand
ATTTATTAAAAAGTATGAAGAAGTCAGCCATTAATGCAAGGAGATACTAAGCCCTTTGCTGTCGTCTGTAGTATTTGGAGTGAAAAGATGTACCATATCTTCATTGCACCCAATTAATTAATGTCTGCTATGTAGTGATATTTCAATATCACAGATATTTCAATTAAACAAGGGTGGCTGCTTCCTATAGGCAGTTATGCTTGACTCTTGCTCAGGCAAGCATTTGTCCTGTTTTCAGAGGCTTCTCTTTTTTCCAACCTCACTAGAAATCAGGGATTAATTCAAGCAGGGGTAGATACATTTTTTTAACTCCTTTCAAGCATCAATGTGAAACAGACCCTGCTTGAAAAAGAAAATTAACAAGGGCCAGAGAGCAGTCAGTACATGTGCTTACACTGAACAGTTAGCTAGCTTCTGTAAAAAAGGAGGTCCCATTGAAAGGGTGATGGTGACTTATTATTAAAAGGAGCACACGGAAAGGCATAGGAATAGAAATCTGATGGGATGACAGGATACACATGGGAGAAGTTTGGGGTGGATTTAATTCCTGTGTTTGCTTTACAAACAAACAGAAGCTCTGTTTCCATGGGCAAACACCCATCAGATGTTTCCAAGAGCTGGGAAGAATGCAAAGGCAGAAAATACTTCAAGAAAACAGTAAGATCTCTGGAGGAGCAAATACTTTATACATGTCTTGGTGTCCCTGGGCAGGATGCCAGCGTGGGAGGTGGTGCTGGGCGAGCTCGGGTGCTGCAAAAGGGAATTGACAATGACATTTCTGCAATCTAAAAGTCACCTACTTACCACAGAAGCAGTATAAATTATAGTCTCTGGTATCATATACAGAGTACCTAATGTCATATATCTTCCAAGTAAGGTACTCTTCCACAGGATGAAGGATTATAAGCTGATGAGTTGTTCAGTCACCATAGGTAGATGCTTTATGTATGTGTGAGTAACTTAGAGTGACCTTCAAAGGCACAGGAACCAAAAAAACCCATGCTTCTTGTAATGCTCCACAAAGCTCCCTTTGGCAAAAGAACACATTAATTCAACAACCTCTGAGGTATTATTTGTAAAAATACATCATTTCCCATATTGGATATCACCCCCAGTTAGCTCCCCCTTGGCCAGTAATGTAAAAACACTTCACTTTTCTCCATTTGTAATTTTCTTTTGTATACATTCTTCCTCTACTTCAGCTGAGGGGAATTTAACATTTATGTTCCAAGCTCTTCTATGAAGCCTTACCCCTTGATTCATATACGTTCTGACAACATACTTCAAGTGCTTTATTTTAATAAGGACTGTTTTCATTACACTGTTTGGGATTTGGTGGGTGAAACACACTTGGAGAGTTGTCTACCTCTTAAAAACGTGGCTAAAGGCCTTTAAGGTCCTGTTTCTTGGACCATAAAACTTGTCTGTGATGATTGAAATGAGAATTCTGTTTGACCTTTTGTGACTTAATTTCGTGCTTGATTTCCACTGCTGCCACTACTCTACCTCAAAGACCGTAGCTGTGTCCCTCCGAAGGGGGGTCTGCTCGGCAGGGCTGGATGGAGAGGTGAGTGTCTGTTCCATGTCCGACCTTTCCTTCTGCCTGAACCAATTACTCAATTTTGATGCAGAACTGACCTTTTAATCTCAAAATACAACGCACATAGGTTTTCAACCCTCTTCTATTGGAGAGCCTGTCTAATGTCGCCATATATGGTATGAGAACTGCATACTTTTCATTTATTCTTAAAATATCTTTCCGTCCCGCTTTTAATGATGGAACAATTGTAGCCTATAAATGTATATTTAGTATCATCTAAATTCACTGATTGATCTACTGGATATTTCTGTAAATGTTGCTCCTGATACTCTGGTTTCACTCATGTAAACAGAGCAGTGACTCACGTCCTGGTCTATCCAACACACACATACCTGTAATCAGCACCATCTGCCACCACATGCCCTGGTGAACCATTGCCTCTTGTCCTTTTAAACCATTGCTTCTTGTCCTCGTCCTTTACCTAATTTAGTCATACCTGAAGAAATAAAAAACAGTTAAAACACAGACACATGACAAGCTTGCAGATTATTAGCGGAACGTCAATGCCTTTTCTAAATCTAGGGCAAGAAATTTAGTTTCTGCAGACCTGCAGAAGGAGAAAGTTTTCTAATTTTGAGCTGAGAGCTGTGATGCTGAGGGCAGTGCTGCAACTTCACCATCAGCAGTGTGGAAATCATTAGCAAGGGTCACCATAGGTCCAATGGCATTTCAATCTTCTGGGCCTTCAGGTTTTGACATTTATGCAGGGAGATGGCCACGATTGATTCTTAGTGATGGGGTGTGCCATGTACTCAACCGCTTCATCACACAGGCTGTCAAATAACCTTCCACAGATAACAAGCATAGAGTGCTGTTAATCAGGACTCAACAACAATTTCCAGTCAAGCAGTCTTTACGGGAAAACAAGTCTTTCTGTGCACTTCAATGCTTTGCTTTTGGATGAGCAATGCCAGTTGGAATCAAACACTATTTTATCCATGAATAAAATCATAGATAAGTTAAAAAGTCTAAGAAGACGAAGTGTGTGAATGCTTTCCTACCATGGGTAGCACAAGTAGAGGCAAAGTGGACTGAAAGCCACTAGAAGAAGGTGGAAAAGTGACAAGACAATGAAATGTTCCCTATGTTTCAAAATAGATGACTGCTTGAAAATGAACACATGTATACCTCATTTTTAGAACTTGTGGTACAGCTTCTGGAGATGAACCCCTCCAGATTCTCCACCGGCTTGAGTTTGGTGGTACCATGCAAACAGGTAACAGCAAGAGGTCCAACATGGGTGCCACAGCTGCTTTATTGCAACTGTCTTCTTGGTATCCATAATGTCACCATAACAAATCAGCCTGCTAAAGCATGCACACACACGTCTAAGGTGCACATTCATGGATGAACTTGCATCCAGGAAGCCAAGTGGTGTCCTAAGTTGAAGCCCCTCAAAAATGCCTGAGGAGGGTAATTTTGGTTAGTTCCTGTCTGAATGAGAGAAGTGTGAAGAAAGGGAAGGAGACCATGATTATAAATATGTCCCTTGCAAATTGGAAATTAGCAGAAGTGTTTCTACAGCTCAGCAGTTTCCTGTTAGCTCAGCTGGTGAGAGCAGGCAAACGTGGGACCTCCGCTGGGCTCCACACTGTGGAAACCAATCTGACTTCTGCTTAGTCAAAAATCTATGCGATTATCTTTTAAATCAGCTAAGCACAACGGATTCCTTGGGTATTAAACATTAAGATGATTACTTAAGTCAGCAGGGCAACTTCTGGTGACGCATCACTGCCAAAATGCATGAAAACTCATTGGTATGGTGAACCATATTCACTTTGCAGACAGATTTAAAAAAAATAAAATAAAATAAAATAAAAAAAAAAGGAGAAATATTATAGTTTGGGCTTTGCAGAGGAATAGCAGATGCACACAGATGCTGGGTGACAGCTGTGGAGCGAGGAGCAGGACCAGCACAGGGAAGACGGCGGCAGCGATCATCCATCCGTTCAACAGCTCGGTCATTCATCTGGAGCTGTCAGCTCGACCCAGGGCTTTTCCAGGCAGACTTCGCCCCGCTCGCCAGCAACGGTGATAATGATACCCCATACAGATGAAAAGCCAATTACAGAAATAAAAATCACGGGCCTAACAAACCGTGTTTCATCTTATGGGCTATTATTACCTCCGTTTTCTCATCTCTCATTTACATGTACTCTAATTAGAATATAAGGTCTTTCTGGGCAGGACCTGCATTAAAATTCTGTCCCCAGTGAGGCAGCATTAGCAGGGGATTCATATTGAAAATAATACAATTAGAATCCCTATTAATTAAGTCACCACTGTGTTTCACCTTGGCATGATGAATTATCTTGGACAGTATAATTTCATTTAAAAATTGGTATACATATATAAATACTACCTACAGTATCCTTTAAATCTCAACTAATGTGCTTGGGAAAAGGTATTGAGTAAGAACATGTTTCATTTGTCTGTACAGAAATCTTAACAAGTCCACTTATCTTTACAGGACTAATGAAGCTGAGTATATCTTCTCTCACTTTCATACAGTTCTCTATTACTGTCCTGCTTAGAACGCTGTCCTATTATTAAAGGAGTAAAAATAATATACCTGTAATTATAGAATAAAGTGTATCACATTCTTTTTTTATATTTCTTACCCTGGCATTGCACATTTATGAAACATTTTTAAGGATCTGACTTTTCATTTTATAAACAGCCAGCATATGGTATAGGAAATTTCCCGGAGTAGGTTTTGAGATGACCAAAAAATTACCAAGGTAAAACCAAAGAATGTTTCCTATCTGTTACATTCAAATTCAAAAGCTGCCAATAAGAATGTATTTCACATTTCTTTTATATTTCATATTTCTTCGTTATAAGAGAAGGTAGAAGGGGATGCTAGAGATCAAAGGATGCATTTTCCACTACTGCCTCTTCCTCTCATGCATCTTTGGCATTTGGATTTATTACTTTAAGGCTTTAAATGAGTTCCAGGGTCACAAATACATCGAAAAATAAGAAAAGTTTTGAGGAGGTTTGGAGGGAATAGTAATGGCAAACTGAAAATGAAGACATCACTTGCAATATTTCCATAGTGCCAGAAGCTGACTTTTCACTCCATTCAAGATATGAAAGGTGATACTCAAAGTCTTAATTAAAGCTGAACATGTAACAAGCTTGAAGCCAACAGCCAAAACAATCCCCATCTCAGAAGAGAGTCAAGAACATCCTGAGCAAGGAGAAATCACTGCTTTTCATTCCTCCCCACTTGAAGACAGAAAGGGTGGAATACACTGGATTTCAGGACAGCAAATCTAAACACCGAGTAGAAAACTTCACATGGGTGGATATCCTCTTTTCCTGGTGTGTCAGCCCTCTTGATCCCCTCAGGGTTCAGGTGTGCTTCATGCAACCTTGCCTGTTGGAGAGAGGCTTTTTTTTTCACCCCAGGAAGGCATAGTCAGCCATTACCTGGATACTCTGGAGAATGTGCTGGGGACCCTGGGTAACTGTTAAGATATCCCAGCATCCCCATTGTGTAATTTACTGATTCTTTGGGTGACGCTAACTTGTTGTTAACCAGTTATCATGACACAATTATTAACTCAAGACAGGCTTATACAAAAGCCACATGAATATTTGCATTGTATGTTGCACAATAAAAATATGTTTATAATTATTTACACGATATAAAATAAACAATGTGGTTACAAAAGTTCAGCTTCAGCTGCTTACACAAAGTTGTATTTGAAAGGTTCTTGCTAATGAATGCAACCTGAGATGAAAGCACATGAAAACCCACTTCCCAGCTAAGTAGCCTGTTAAAAACACATCCCCAGCAAGACAGATGGACAGAGGGAACATAGTCCCCAGAGAATCAGAACAACAAAAGGAACAAAAGAAAATACCCCTATTGAAGCTGTGCTGGCTTCCTAGAGAAGTCCTTTCACATGGATCAGGCAAGGAAATGCTCTCTAATACATGCAGAAGTAGTGGAAAGTCCACCCAGACCCTGGGGAGGGGTCACTCTGAGGTGATTAAAAAGAAAATGTGAAAAACCAGCACCACCACTACCACCAACAACAAAACATTACAGTAAAGACCCACCAGAGAGCCAACCCTTAATGAAGAATCATTTCAAATGGGAATACAAGCTTAACGATACACCAGTTAGCCTCCTGCCCGTTTATGGGAAACACAGACACATAGCAAAAGAAAAAGACCCTGGTGAACTTTTAGAAACAAGTCTCTGGCTTTAATCTAAGTTTTTGTCCCTTGAGCACAAAAGCATTGCCTCTTCAGTTCCCTTAACAAACTTCAGAGGACAGAGAGGTCATTGCCTAATGTGGTTACACGGTCACTTTCTGCAGTCTCTGCTGTATCTGAAGAAACGAGAAAAATCACAAACTGGATCACACAGAACAAGCTCATTCTCTACTTGGCATTGGTAACTTGAGAGTCTATTGCCTGGCTGGCATGTGATCTTTCCTTGGCTAGTTACTGTCTCTGCAATTCTCCCTGCAGGGTAGGTCAGTAACAGGGTACAAGATCCTGATTCCAGAGGGAATTAGATGTCAAGACAGAATTGGACTGTAATGTGTTCTAACACTTTCAGATAAAAAGAAGACAACCACAAAACCACAAGTGCTACAGCAATGAAAAGTACCTGTTTACAAGGTCAAAGCAAAGAGCAGTTCAGTGAGTGGAATGGCATCTCAGCCTGAGTTACTCCAGGAATGGACTAAAGGTCCTGTTGTGAGCATTCAGGTTGGATATCAGGTGTCTTCCCAGCCCTCCACCTCAAGGTTGCCTGACTGATCCTGTCTGCTGGAGCCCTCATTAAACTGGTCACAAAGAACAGCCCTGGAGGAACTTCCTGCAGCCCCTCCACTAGAGTGTCCTGTGGTTCTGCAATGCCCCCTCAAAAACAGCCAACACAGGAGGAGCAGAAACAGACAGGCATTTGTTGACCAAACAACACCTTAGTTTACTCCTGATGTGGACTGGAAAAAGAAAAAGGAAAAAAAAAACCCAAACAAACAACAACAACAAAAAGTACCTAGCGGTAATATTTCTGAACTGCTACTTTATCCTTCTCATGCTGTCAGCCAGAACCCCATCCACACATTGTCCGGCGAACACTGATCATCTTGAGCATCACAGACCTTTTAGCAAGTGCTAACAATGGTGTCTTCGTGTAATTCCCATTTTGGGAAGAATTTGAATAATTGGCAAGTTGCTAGGTCAGACCCTTGGAGATGAAAAGAAATAACATAGAGATCAGACAGCTACATTAATGCAGACAATGCAAGTAAGCCTGAGAAAATTTTCACTGCAGTCATGTATGATACTACAATTAAGACAGTGCCACCTCTGGAAAATCTTCTCATTAATTAAATAACCCTCCACCATTGCTGTCTCCCACAAGTGACTGATTCTGACAACTCTAAATCTTTGGTGTCAGACTGCTCATGCTCCTTGAATGCCTCCTGATGCTTGTGCAAGACACAGACGTTGGCAGCTTCAATACAATGACATGATCAAAAGAACATTAAGTGACAAGATAAGTAGTCCAGATAATAGCCCCTGGCAATCCTAGGTGTGTAGGTGTCAGCTGAAGCCCTTGAAATACAAGATTTCTGCATACCCTCTATTTAGCTCATGCATTACCACAGATAGTGGTGGATGCTCAGTGATTTTTGTGAGTTTTCAAGGTCACAGTGCCATCCTACGTATTTTAAGCTTTTAAATCAAAGTGTTCAACAGGAGGCACTGCACCAGCAGCCTTCCTCTCTCATGCAACCAACAAGGCATACAAGCAAAACCTTTGTCACTGAGGACTGACCCCAGCGATTTAGACACAGAGTACATGACGTGTGGTTAGACTAAACAAGTATCTTTTGGAAAACATCCACGCTAAGCTTAACATCCCAAATGACAAAGAATCTTCCAAAAGCCACGGCAAGCTACTTCAGTGGTGAAAATCAGTTGTCACAAAACGCTCTCTCTGCAAAAAGACTAGATAAGTATCCTTTTCATTTGGGTTTTTTTCTATCTTCCCCTTTTAACTATGGGATATTGTTATGCACTTGAATGCTTACAAAAGGACTTAATGACCCTAATTATAGGCTGCAGGCAAACTGCTTTCTAAATTTCTCTTTGATGAGATAAATGGGTGAATTCCTTAAATTTCTCAGTAAGATTTTTTTAACAGACCTCAAATCATTCTCATGATTATGCCCTTTTCTTGTCACTCCTTCCTTTGTAAATATCCCATTAAAAAAAAATAATATCCTTTTATTCTACTCGCCTTGTACATGGTCTGCATATCCCACTTACTTCTGAATATCAGTTCCTTGCTTCTGCTTATTTGAACTTCTTTGTGGCATTGACAGTGGCTAGTTTCACAGATAAATCTGAATCAAGAAGTGCTGTTATCTGCCTAGACTGAAGAAATTAGACAAAGCTTGTATTACTTTGCTTTTAGCTTGATTATAGCTAACAGCATAACGATGTAAACCTTAGTTCTTAGCCCATTAGCACAGTTCTTAGCACAGGTTGCAAAATGTAGCTGAGGCACCAAGCAAATGCTTTGGTTGTTATTCTGTGCTTGCATAGCCAGTCCCTAAGCAGCAAATAAATGAATTAAAGCTTGTTTGGGTATAAATGTAAGTGAAAAGCAGGCAAATCATTAATGACAATAGTTGTCTTACAGTATTTATTTTTTTTTCCTCAGAAGCATCCCTCTTTCAATGTACTTGTTATCATATATTTTGTTTATAAGTTGGCATATCAAAAAAACATGTGCACGAAACATTTCTTGCATGAACAAGGCAAACAGTAGAAAGATGCATGAATATCAAGTTGCCATAAAAAGAGGCTTTAATGTTGAAATATCACGGGTATTTGTGGACTAGCCAATGAGAAAATCCCAACCTTCCCTTCCATCTCCGGGAGCTATTGCTCTGTCAGTTTCTATTACCTTCTTCGGGTTAAAAAGCTTCACTTGGGTGAAGAAATAAGGCCAAAAATTAAAGGGTGGCTTTGTTTAAGAAGCATGTCTATTTACTTTGAGGGGAATTCTCGTACAGTAAGACAGTGAAACACAACTTTATGGATTATGTCATGTTCTCTGAAGTCATTGGTGCCACAAAAGATACTGGAGGTGTACTAAAATAATACATGGAAGCATATCTTGAAAAATTTTGGAGGCTGAATAAACTCCAGATGCTAGCTTTTCATACCATCTCAGAGCAGTATGTGCTGAAACATTTGGCAGATAGAAAGCAGAAGCTTGTTGCAGCTGGTGATATCCTTTGATGAGATCAAGCTTCAGAAACACAATGGTACCATTCAGTGTAGAAATTATGTCATTTACTGTTGGTGAGATATGGTGCTCTCTTTACAGTGATCTTTCTTTATTCCCTTTGCAGGAGTTCTTGGAGCCATGCAAATTCATCCCCTCCTACAATACAATACAATCTCTCTGTTTCCTAAGACCCGTGTAAAAGAGATTTCAGCAGAGTCCTGTCTCACACCTCCAGCTTCCGCTGTCCCATCCTGCTGCCAGCACTGGCGAGGGATCTACTGCTGTTAATTCCCGTCACCAATTTCTTCGTCTGCAGGTAAAAACTCCTTCTTACAGCAAAATAAGATCCTAAGTGTCTTGGCTTTTCTTCCTGTGTCATGGTTTTCATATGCTTCCTGTCAAGATTGTCTTTCCAATAGCTGGTCTGGCAATGGGAGCCCAGATCTTTAGGTTAAACTTTCCTCTTTTGAGTTCCCTCTTTAGTTAGAAGTATGTTGATCAAAGAGGTGGTTAATATTAAGGTAAGATGGGAATGTCTTTTAAGCTGCTTTTAGAACCTTCTTTCAAGAATGAAGGAGCAAAGTTTTTCTCATGAAAAACAGTTACTTGTGCTGCAGTACTTCCACTCCAATGCGAAGTGGACTCTGTTAACATTAAACCACTCTCACTTGAATGTCATTTAAATACCTAAATAGGGACCAATCAGCACCATGACAGACTGACTAATGCATATGACAAGGCAAGACATAACCTTAAGGTAAGAAGGCATATAAGTAATTAAAGTATTTTAAAAGCAGGCTGAGTCTCATGATCTTCTGTCTAGGGGGCTGAGGGAATTGGATAAGGAAACTTCTGAATCTTTATTTCTCAGAAAATCCACATTCCATGGGTAAAACACCAGAAGAGGTGAAAGGGGCAAATGTGGCTCTCTAGAAGGGAAGAGAGGGACAAGAAAAGAGAGGGTGACCATGACTGTAGTTTCTAGAAATATAACAGAATAAATAGTCATACTACTTGTACCACTTGGATGCCAGAAAAAAATAATTACTAAACAGTCACTAGATTTGTCTAGAAGAAGCTAAAGCAAACCAAATAAACTAGCTTTTATCATCATTCCATGAACCTTGTTACTCCTAGAAAAAGCATATCTATATCATGATTTAATTATAGCATTTGACACCACTCCATACAATATTCCTATAAGAAACTCTAGAAGAAAATACTATGATCTGAAAACTGTCAGAGGCATTGATCCTGGAGGGTATTTATTGGTTCCTTCTGTTAAACTGAAAGAATTTCTCAAGTAAGATTTTACATTTGTTTTTCAAGACTTTATTTATTTGATTGAAAATATTTTCATTTGTTTGGAAGTATTTTCCGTAAAAAAATGGATGAAGGAATAAAGTATGCATATTAAATTTGCACACAATAATCCTCAAATTCCTGCTGGTGAAAAGGAGCAGACTGAAAATGATCTTCACATTTCAAAAGAAAAAAACGTGGCTGAGAGTCATATTTTCCTTCAGCAGGAATGATCAGCTGCATAAATACAGGTTGTGGTTGGAGAGAATAGACTCTGAGAATGGGTGGTGGCTTATAAGCTTAACATGTTATTACAAAAGAGAGTTAAGAGTATCCCAGGGCACCTGAAAAAGACTTGCATCCTGAAAACAATTGAAATAGTCCTGCTGCTCTGCTGGTGTGGATCTATCGGAATTTTGCACCCAGTTTTTTGCACAGAACTTCAAGAAGTAGCTTGATTGAAGAAAAACGAGGAGAAAAAAAAAACAATCAAAGCTCTAGGAAACATAACTTGCAAGGAACAACTGAAATTCTGAAGAATTTCTTTGAAATATTTCTTTGACATAATATCTTGGGAAACACCAAGACTCAGGAAGGTCTGGAGATGAAACACCAGGAATTCGCTTTTGAGCTCAGCCCTGAAGAAGTGAAAGGTCAAGATCACAATCTCCATGTGGTGCTACATCCAAAGGAAAAGTGAGGAATTTTTATTTTGGATATGCACTGGATACTTGCCTTTTAGGTAGTACCCAGTAGCTTTTCAGAGTTTTTCACATCATCACATGCCTACCACTCTGACTTGTAATTATTGTATAGATCATTATTTCACATTACAAATTTTTTTCATAATAGCAACATTGATACTTATTAACCAAAAGACATGAATATATTCTGACAATTCCATATCATAGAATGAATTAGAAAAAAAATATATGGAATATATATATATACAAACCTATAACTATACTTTTCCCCCTTTTTTTCAGTTCCTCTTCTTAGAATTTTTCTGTGGAATTTTCACTCCTTCTTCCTTGGCATATTATCCCCTTTGGTACACCATGTTCAGAGCAACTCAAGCAGAGGTAGTCAAGCAACACAATATTAGGCAATTAACTATTTAGAAGACCTGTCCCAACAAAGACTACATGTTTTGAACAGTCATCCCCACATGTTTCTGCAGTCTTTCATTTTATGGACAAACATCTTGGCTATATTTTCGTGTTCCCAGCCTCTGTGATTCAGTGGGTAGATTCAGGTGCCTACATATAGGTATCTAACACCTAAATGTATTCAAAAGTATATGTACGTCCACAAATATCCCAGCTGTCCTCCAGCTATGGTCCAAAGAGGGTAGGTCTCCCATAGGTCTGATTGTATATTTGACAGCCTCAAACAAAGGCCTCTGACAGTAGCACAGAGCAGAACCACACTTGACTTTCATGAAAGTCACTTTTATGCTAGAGGGACATTTCTCCAGCTGTTCATATTCCTCCAGTCTGCAGCACTTGGGTGGCACAGGACAAGGTTTCAAGCTCCAACAGGGTAGGTTTAGACTGAACATTAAGAAAGAATTTTTCACCGAAAGAGTGATAGGGCATTGGAACAGGCTGCCCAGGGAGGTGGTGGAGTCACCATCCCTGG
>JAOXNO010000020.1:77094350-77117122 GCA_028565335.1 Limnodromus scolopaceus | reverse complement strand
GAAGCAGAGAATTTTTATTATGACTGCTGTCATTACTGCAGCATCAGGGAATACAAGCTTTTGTATCCACAAAAGCACATAGTGTCTGCCCCAAAAGAGGTGCCAAAAGCGAAGATGCAAGGAAACAATGACAAAATGATTGGCATGACAAAAAACAGGCACAGCACATGAGAACATCATTGCTGTTTAGATTTTGGCTTGTCACAGCGAAAAGAAGGTGATGGTCTTCTGGCAGAGGGAGCACCATGTAAGAATGAGATGTTGGTGGCAGAAAGTAGAAGGACATTCTGAGAACTGTAGAAATGGTTAATACAGATTGTTGTGATTTGAACCATGTAATCAAACATGGGAAGCAGCAGCATAAATAACCTACCAGAGCTGGTGCTGCTGACTTCCACAGAGCTCCTCCTGACTTAGAGTCAGGCCTTTATTCTCTCTTCTTTTGTCTGAAAACACATGTGACAAGGAGATGTATCTTATTACGGCCACACATTCAGCCACTGACTGCTGCTTATTTTTACAACAAGGGAAACATCCGTCCATTTACTAAGGTGAATGTGAATATCTTGTTTTGTTTACTGCTCAAAAAAGGAGAAAAAGAAAGAAATGTCTTCCCCCCTGCCATCCAAGAAGAGAAAGAAGAATAAATAAACCTCCATATCCACTTTCAGGTTCATGCTGACTCCAGTACGTAACAAGCTTCTTCAGGAACTGTGAATGCTATTCAGCATCTGCTCTGTTGTGTTTGTGTGTGGTAGTGAGTTCATCTGAGCAGTGTGACAAATGCAATAGTCTGAACTTCCTCCAAAGACAGCAAGAGGAGTGCTTGGTGCCTCCTGGTTGAACTAACAAATAATTTAACAATAACACAGGGGGAAAACTTACTCTTTTGACTTCTTCCATGAAATTCAGTGTGGAAGTGAAGGGAAAGTCAAAATGGGCCAAGTGCCATTGTATAGGCTTAGCTCTCTCGATAGTAAAATAGGTTCAGTGAACTGCTACAACTCTCAGCTAGAAAGTGACACACAGATCCAATCAGTTCTGTCCCTCTAACATTGATATGAATGAAATGCTCTTAAGAACAATTAAATTAAATGAGATATAAAATTTTGCAAGGCTTTGCTGATCATTTCACATCAGTCTCAGCATTCTTAAATGTTGAAAGTTTAAATGAAGCTACTTTCCTCTCTTTGGGCTATCAGGCCAATGAAGTGGGCTGAATAATTCTCTAGCAGTGAACATGCCCCACGTTGCAGAAAAGAGTAACAATGACCAAAAAGATATGCAAAAAGATGGTAGGGATGAGAAGGAGTACCTCTGAGCTTTTAAGGAAGGAACACGATGGGAGAGAGAAACCACAGCACAGGAAATGCCTGTAGCCATTAGGACACTCACCTCAGATGGAGCACACAGCTGTTAGCCTCAAATCTACCAAATTTTCGTTAGTTTAAACGCTGGTTTCACTATACTGATATGTATACAGGTCTTACTCTTCTTCCTGCTGCTCATCCCTCACTTGTCTCCTGGAGCAGGGAGGGGTCATGGAAGTTTAGGTTGTCATCCCATTTAATCAAGGTTTGAGTGCAAGGGCAGGTACAACAAAATATATGTTGCAGGAAAATATTCTGAACCCAAGAATCTTGGAGCGAACAGTGTTTTCTGGTTCTGTGAAAGCAAAATACACAGCTGTTTCATGCCTGCAAATTTTTTTGGTAAATACAGAAAGTTTGCAAGATTTCTGGTAAGGGCACTTATATTATACAAAGCATCTAAAATTGCTTCAGTAGCATGTACCTCTTTGTGTTGCTCTACAAACAAACTTTATGGAAGTAGAATGTATCTCACAAGAAACCTCTACTATTATTAGATACAGCCATACATTGCAAGCTGGAGACATCCAAAGGTTTAATTCTTTATTCAACATTGGTTACACAGTCCCTAAACATCAATAGGCTTTTTAGAGATTATGGCACACTCTCAAGACTCTTAAGTTCAAATGCCTTCATCCTGGCTCTAAAGTATATTAACTCTCCTGTAACAAAACACTCTATTGACTCAATTCCAAACTCTCATTAGGTAGTCTCTCTGGAAAAAGGAAAAAAAAAATCAACACAAAAGCCCCATCAACAAACAAAGAGGAAGCAAAGCCTAGTTTATCTCTCTGCCAATAAAAAACCTGACAAAAAGCAAGAGTCAGACTACATGAGAAAATTGGTCTCAATCTGTTGATGAAGTAGCCTTGGCTGGATTGACTCTCTTTCATCCAGGAGCTCAGTAGAGATGAAGGGGATGTAGGGGAAGCACTAAGGTAGTGGTTATAGCAAGCTGCCCAAGTGGGGCTTAGACCTGTTTCTAGGTGCCTGTGCCAGCAGTGTAGCCTTTTTGAGAAATCAACAAAAAGTTGGCACAGTAAATTTATTATCTATCTTGCCATTTTCCTCCTAAACCTTCATTTTTGTTAATGCTATCCCACGTAGATGTGAAGAGCTGACCTCAGCACTGCACTAAAAAAATCAGGACTGTCTACTCGAGTAGCATCAATTCAGGACATGGGTAGGACAAGAGATTAAAGTGGAAGACCTGGATGCAAAACGGGTTGGTTGACATTGGTAGAGCAACAGGAATTATGGTCTGTCCAATTCCAATTGTCCAGTTCAGAGAAGCTGCCCCCCATGTTGCTGTGCTCTGCATCCTCCACATGTTTCTTTTTTTCTTACTCCCAGGGACCATATGCATCTCCAAAACCTTAACTCACTTTCAAGGATGATTTTGAACATAAGTCTCTGGAGATAGCAGGAACCCCATGGGTTTTGGATGACTGGGAGGTTTGTCTATGAAATATTGCAGTACAGGGTGGCTTCTCCAGCCACAGCCCTTAAAACAACCACAACAACAAATAAAACATCACCATCATTTGGCTGTCACACATTTGGAATAAATTTGAAACTGAATCATGAACTAAGACAGCCTCAGCTGTGAGCATCCTGAAGCAGATCAACACCATCAAAATTGAAAACCCAAACTGTCGTCATAAGAGTAAGAAGAGATCTCTGGGTAGTCAATGCCTCACAAAAGCTCGAGAACACTTTGCTGGAGCTGTTGATCAGGATTTGGTGTCCAAAAATATGTCCCTAGGCATCACCCACTTGCTGTGGCAAATAGTTATAAGTTTTCACAGGCAAAGCAGAAGGAAAATTCAGACCAAAATGCTTGGAGCAATCTTTGAAGACATCGGTGTCATATTCACTGGATGACAGTTTTAACCACGATTTCATGGGATTTCAAAACCTCAGCTCAGCAGGCTGACAGAGCAATGGGAGAAAAAAAGTCCAGTACTCTCATTAGCAGGCTTCTAGGTCTTTTAAACAGGAATTAGGGTGTGAATGAAAACCAGTCTTGATCATTTTTTTCAGTGAGCGCACTAGCATTATGCTTTATTTTCATCCAGTCCACAATAGGCATATGTATGGTTAATAAAGCTCTTCAACAAATCCTACTACTCACGGTGGAAATACTGCTGCCATTTGCCTGTGGCTGTAGAGGTGTCGAATCTGGATTTTCCACCCGCCTGTTTTATCAAAACAAGCCAACACATTTACATGCAGTAAATTCCTCGCCCCCAGGACTCGATGCAGATAAGAATGAAAGACCTGAGTGCAGACACTGCCGGCACCTTCTGGCTTGTTGGTGCAGGCTCAAAGGGAAATAAAACACATTTGTCAAGACTGCTGACAATAAGCAGGAACACACAGCACCAACACACCACTATCTTGTCTGTCTGGAGGCAGATTACAGTCCGGGCAGATAATATTCATAAAATGGTTCTAGTATTAAAGTTGCAGTTGACGTTGACACAGGCTCTCACTGAGCGTTGCATGCTGACTCTCACGCTGAGGCAGGTGGTGCAGTTTACATTAGAAAGGAAGAAAAGTAAACATGTAAGACCAAATGAGAGGCAGACACGCTAAAAACAACACAGTAAAGCCAGGCATAACCATGTTTCCTTCTTCGGATAACTATCCGAAACCTTCAGATGCCCCGAGACAAATGGCTAGATTTTCTTTCACAGCCTGGGACTAAGTAACAGTTTAGCTCTAATTGGGACTCCAAATTAATTCTTACAAGTGTGGTCAGCATTAGTTTCTGGTGCATCATCAATCATCCCATGTAATAAAAGGCTCATCCATGCATCTTTAAATCACTTGATGCAATTTAAATCTCCCATCTGCTTTCGTTCTTCTGCCCTCTAATAAGTCTCAAGTCTCTTGCAGAGATCCAGTAGTTGGAATCAATTGTGTTCTCCTTTCTATGCAACTATTTAGCCCGGTGGTTACAGGCGATACCTTCTGCAGCCTCAGGCCTGGAGGCATGTGGTAAGCCTAATTTTTTAGCTCAACAGTAAGTTCTCATTGGTTGTGGAAGCTGTGAGTCACAAAAAAAAAAAAATATACCTAAACTTGGGGTGTTTGTGCCCTACAACGAAGTAACCTTACATGAAGTAACCAAACACAAGAGATGCGGAAATTCAATGTCCCTAACTGTGGGGGGACTGGTGATAAAAACAAAATGCTTCCAGATACACACTTTTTACTCCTTTCATTCTCTTTTGTTTTAAAGACAATTGAGAACTGATGAACATTTACAAATGCGCTTTTGCCATGAGGAAACTAAGGTAATATAGCAATATTTTAGTAAGATTTCTTGACAAAGTGTTCTACAAAGGCTGGATTTTGGCACAAAGAAAGCTTCTTTATAGATTATCCTCTAGTGTTAGTGCCTTGATGCTTAGTGCTTCCAAAAGTAAACAGAGAAATCTTTGTTTAGTCTCAGTGTGGATCAAAAGATTTATTTTGCTGGGAAAAGGGACAGGTCTTGTTAATTGTAGTCCCTGGGAGTGCAGTGATACCCTCCTGTCTTCTTGCACAGAGTAAACGGCACGTGTATTTTAATTTCTTTTTACACTGGCACAGAAAGGTAGATTAAAAAAAAAACAACTTCATTCTTTCTCCTTTATTCCGTGAAAGTGCTATCAAGACATGTTATTGTTAACTATTTATTTTGGAAAAATCAACTGACATCTGTAACCACCACCAGACTTACTCTGCGTATGAGATACATTCAAATATGTGATACCAAAGAAAGTGCTACATCTCCAACTTGCCTGAGACTGGCCTAAAATCATAAAATTTTGAGAGGTTCCCTTTGGGTCCTGCTAGTTTCCTTCTGGTGTTGTAAAGAGTAGAATGGCATATCTTCAGGGCTGAAATGCATTTAGCCTGCTACCCGGACAGAGACCAATAGGAAATACTTCAGGAAGGGTATAAAATCA
This sequence comes from Limnodromus scolopaceus, assembly GCA_028565335.1. Lineage (NCBI taxonomy): Eukaryota > Metazoa > Chordata > Aves > Charadriiformes > Scolopacidae > Limnodromus > Limnodromus scolopaceus. The sequence goes on along the minus strand of JAOXNO010000020.1, from coordinate 77,111,793 downwards.
GAGCAAGCACTTCTTCCTAATACCTTCCCACTATGCTGAAGTTTATTGACATGGTTGTTCCTTGATTAGAAATGTTATTCTTCCTGGATGATCCTTTTCACAAATTCACCAGCTGTCTTCTCAACCTGATTGACCTTTAGTTCCCCATAGCATCCCATAGCATCATTTAACTATGCACTATGTGAAAAAAAAAATAAAAATACTTGAATTATTTTGTCTTAAACCCAATGCCTGATAATTAATGGGATTAGCTTCTTGGTCTGGCTGCCCATATGGCTGCAAGGATGCCACAAGGGAGGGAGCGGGGTGGCATGGCCAGGGTCAGTGAGGGTCCAAGGCCAGGAGTGCCCCATTTGGAAGCAGTGTGGATTTAGATCCATTCAACTGGTGATCCATATCACCAAACCACAACTGGAGGGAGCTGCTGTGACTCATCTGCTGTGAGAAACTCCCTAAGCTTTTCCTCTGTAAGCGCTGATACAAACAATTAATTTAACTTTGTGTCGGTCCTTATCTTCCCCAAGCGCTTCCATTATCCTTTCATCTTCCATTGGCCTTGCAGACAATTTGGAAGATATATGTGTTTGTAAAAAGGGGTTATTATTAATTTTTTGGCCTTTAAGAGTTCTTCCTCAGGACCTTTTTGTTCTTCTGGCGTTTTTTTGATGGAGGTTTCCACTTAACCTCTCTTGCTTATAATCCTTTCTGGTTTCCCTGTTTGGGCACAGCCTCCACTCCTTAAAGAAAGTTTCTTTTTACTTCTGATAGCCTCCCTTTCCAAACAGTCTCTTTTATACCACTGTTGAATTGGCTTTTTCCTTTGAATTTCCTTTCAAAGTTCTTTTATTTGTTGATAGGCTATTTTGTATTACACTGGGCCTCTTTAAAAAATCTCTGTGCCACCTGCAAGTATTTTATTTTCTCTTTTGGCTGTTCATTTCTACTTTTTTAAAGAAGTTTCCTTATTTCAATTCAATGTATTTTCTTTTAGTTAACACTACTGTGTTTTATCTTGAGAAAAAAAAAATCAAGCCAAAAAAACCCAATGAATTTGAGTATGTTGTGGTTACTATTAAATATGGCTCTTCAACAGCAACATTTTTAGCCAGATTCTGTGCACTGCTCAGAAATACAGTAAAATTCTTCTCAGCTGTCTAGCTGGTTTCAGGAAGTCATTACATTTTGCGTCTAGGCTCCTCCATCATGTTTTGCTGTGACATTTATCATATAGGAGATTTCCTATTCTTCATTTCACAATCTACAATCCATATGTGCAAATTTTCTCCACCATTTGGTGCGTTTTGCAGGTACCAAAGCTGAGCAGTGCTTATAATTCCATTATTCAAGGACTCACCGAACTATTGAAAGAAAAATTAATTATCACGAATAACACAAGAAAGACACAAATGCTTGTAATATTACAAGCCTTAACCTTCTGTGCTTAGCATTACAAAATCCCAAGTTCAAGTTCAAGGAGGCAGCTCAGGTGAGTGACTGATCCCAGCCAGCATCCATCTGCACCTGCAAGAAGGGAGTTTTTTCTGGGTGAAATTCGAGATGAACAGAGGGAGATAGCAGCATGGATGGGTCAGCAACACAAGCTTTATAGAGTATCTGCAGGGGTCATTTGCCCTCTCCACCTGGAGAAGCAGAGATCTTCTCTGGTGGCTAAACCATAATGGCAAGACCAAACAAATACCTCTCTTTGCTGCTGTCCCTGTGACCACACACTACTTTGAACATCCAGTACGTGTGCTCCCTGCAGTCTTTATCATCCTCTAACACTTTTCTCCTGACTCTCCCGCTTCCTTACGCTTTTTTGTTTTAAACCTTGTTATTCTCTTGCTTGCCAGTTTCCCACTCTTTCTCCTCCTATTCCAGGGTATCTCTTGATGTCTTTGTGGTTCCTCAAGCCGTCACAGGGAAGAAGCATGGAGTTTATACACCCATAATTACCATTTCTGCAGGCCAGCAGAATACAAAATAAGCAAAGAGGGGAATAACTCATGTGCATCCAACATAACTTAATTGGCCTTTATGGAAAAAAATAGTTAGGCATCAAACCTCTGAAAATTCAAGGGGCTTCAACAATTTGGACATGACCAGTGCCAGCTTTCCTTTTGGAAAAAGATTCAGCTTGCTTCCCATCTTTTCTTCCTTCCTCTCTCCTCCCTCATTGTGAACACCCAAACAGTTATTTGTTATTGCCAAATCTGAAAGCCTTGGCCTGGGTTTTAAAGCCTGCCAACCTTGAAAAGAGAAGAAGTGTAAGTGCTGAGATGAGCAGTGCGATGGGAAGGAAAGGATCGCTGCAGTTAGTAGGTCCACTACAAAACCATTATAAGCATTGGAATCAGACTTTTCCACACCATGACACATCTCGAGCTAGATCACCTACTGTTCCTTTAATAGCAAATTCAATAGAAAATGACATTTCCTTTGAAGAAGGTGCTCTGTATTCAGAGGTAGCTTATGTATCATGTGATGCGTGAGCTGCTGTTGTAAAGGACTCCTTTTTTTATGGAACAGTAATGCATTGTAAACTCCAGCATAAAACTCCAGCTGTCCCTTTACACACTTGGCTTTTTGGCAACCATTCCAATTTTTTTTCCCTTGAATAGTCATAATTCATATACAGAGCCAGACACACACGCACATTTCTTTTTTTTCATTGGCTTTGTCCTGGTTTTGGCTGCACACTCCTTTGGGTAAAATGGGTGAAGTTGGCTTTATGAGCTATAAAACGGCAGGATGTAAGGATTCACTTGTTTTTGATGTGTTAGTAGCATTTTATGGATAAAGTGTGAAGAAAGCCATATAATTGGGTTACTGGGAATAGTGCATGTGCCTGAAAAGGAGGAAATAGACCTTTAGTCTAGCATTCCTTCATGCATCAGGTATGGGATTGCACGCTAGAACCATTTCAGATGACGTGCAAATGTCCAATTAAATGAGCAGTGCGCTCTCTGTTTGTTCCCTCCCAACTATTGATGGTTAATCAGCATCTGCAATAAACAAGTCATAAACAATATATTTAATTTAATGATCATTTCAGACAAACAGAGCTGGACATTCTGACTCTGCCTGCCAGAGTCACAGTTCTCCAGCTCCCCTGCTAACAGTGGAGTTAAGATCATTTTGCAACAGCAAAAGTGGAAGGAAGATCAAGCACGTAAAATGTGACTAAAAAATGGGGCTTTTATGCCATCCATTTGGAAGTCATAGTTTATTGTAAAGTATTTTATACTTCATAGTTTGCCATAGCAAAGCAGTCAAGATAGATTTTTGGCAGATGAAGTATATGTTTTTGATTTGCAGTCTTCAAGTGGGAATTTTTTTTGTCCATTAAAATAATAATAAAAAAGTTAATCTAATGAATTATGAATTAATAAATAAGTGTCCTTACTCCCACCCTTCCCAAACAATTCTACCAAAGACTAAATACTTGGTGTCAGTCAAAACCACATAATACCTCCCAGAAAAACTTCTTGCTGTTGCAGAGCAGAAGCTAGACTCAAAAAGGCTTTAGACTACATTTTCCATTTGTTGTCTTTCTGAGAGGTTACTGTAGTAAATCCCTGTTCTCACTTTCAGGATGGAAACCATTCACCAGAATCTGTCTAACAGGAATGAGACACTGCCTTGAGCTCCTGCCTTATCCAGGACCACCACGGCTCCAGCTCCAGTGCACAGACTTGGGCTCAGGAGGAGGAGAAGCCAAAGAACACTGCAATCATGTGGTTGCTTACAGATGGCAGCCAACACAAACTGCCCTCAGCCCTGGGCAGACCTCTCTTCTCCACTGTACCCATCGACAGAAGTTGGGCAATGCTGACAACATGGTCCCTGGGGATTCTAGACCCCAAAGACTCAGTTGTGCCCAGTGCTCCTGCACGGATCCAGAGAAGGTTTCTCCTTCCCTTGTGTACTGACACACGGTACTCATTATCTGGGACCCACACATCTCTGAGATGAGGTGCGAAGACAACAGCTGGAGCCCTAGAGGGGGATAATCACTTTTGCACAGCGCTGCCCCTGAGCAAACAAGCTCTTCTAGCTGGTTGTCCAGGTGCAGCATGCTGCACATCTGATGGTGCCACCACAAAGCTCTGTGTCACCATTGCAGACCCATGAGATCAGGTTCCCTCCAAGTGATACCATCACCCCTAGGGAAACCTGGCCTAAGTCTTCAATGCCAAATAAAGCGCAGCACTAGTTTCCCAGTGCTTTAACAGCTGCTCTCACTTATTCTTACAACCATAGCATCTCTGCATATAATTTACATTCCTGCATATATCCTTCTATTTTTTGGCATCACTGAATTGCTTCCAAATTTCTTTTCTATTTAGTCTAATAGATGTAAAACATTATTTAGATTTTCTCTCATAAAAATGACCAAAAGCAGCTGTATCTTCACAAGCTATTGGATGAAAACCAAAGCTAAAGGTCATTCTTACATACACTAATGGGAATTAATTTCAGAACACAGTCCCATAAAAAAAGCCCCTGCATTTCATCCTACCTGAAAGATCTACAGTTATATACTGAAAATTAAAAAAAAAAAAACCAAAACCAAAAACAAAAACAAAAAATACTTTTATTAGAGTTCGTTAAGAAATTACTACTTCTAAAAAAAGTCCATTATTTTAAACTGCTGTAAAGACAAAACACTAACCCAATGCAGAAATCCATCTGGGAAATTTCCTGGCTCTATCCTCACGGGAGAGGTTGAAAACCTACGGGGTTTTGGGTTGGAGTACTACAAAGGGATTAGAGGGGATGCACCAACACTTCCCAGACTCTTCCCAACAGTTTCCTGCTATAGGAAACAATCCTATAATGCCACCATCACCTTAGACGGAGGGTGGGAAAATTGCATGCATATGCCTACACATGCTGCTGGCTCTCACTCAACCCACCATCCAAGGCTTTAGTGTCACTTAGGCATGGAGGCAGAAAATTCATATTTCTGATGTTCTCCTTCATGTTTTGCTCATAGAAAGTTTTCCTGACTAAGTCTTGAATGAAGTCCAAGAGACAATTTTTTGTCCCCTTCACAGGGAACAAAATTTATATTCAGTTTCCTTTACTGAGATATTTCTTCCTGAATTGATAAAAGAGTGGGAGATCCACCACAGGACTTAACTATGCCACCAGCTTCTCCACCAAGGAAGGAGGATCTCCCAGAGGAAAGAGGAATCCGTGGCCATACACCAAGCTGGGTTTCTGCTAACTTGAGCTCAAGAGGGCAATGTGAAATGAGGGATAGTCCCACAGCCTGCTAACTGTGTCCTTTTCTGGTCTCAGGCTCCCAATCCACCTAAAACTGCTCTCAGAGGAATCCTGTGTGAGGAAGGATTGGGAAATGCTGCCATGACTGCGCTGATGCTGTTTCTTTGCAAGAGGGAAAAGCCTGTGTAAACAGTCTCTTCATTTGCAATTCTCCGAGGCACAGTTGGAACTAAGTGAGGATGTTAAGACTGAACCATCTGCAGTTTGTTTAACTATTTCCTTTTTAGAGGTGAACAATAGTTTCTCAACAAAACAGCCATTAATAAGATCCAATGCTGTGCCAGAATTTTGTTGCTTTTTCTTTCTTTCTCTCTTGCTTGCCTTTTTTTTTTTTTTTTAACTGGAAAATGTTGCCAATGTTTAGGTTTCCTAAGCTTCTGGATTATCATTTTCCTTTTCTCTCACTTTTCCCAAATGTCACTAATGGGAGGGAAAAGGAGAAGAAGAGAAGTGGACAAGAATGGGAGACAAAAATCCAGATTTTGAGAAGATAATCCTTTTTCTTTGAAGAACAATGTATTACCTCTCAGTTATAGTCGTGTTATAATACATCTTATTATATTTGGCAGGTTAAAATGCTTGATTACCCATAAGTGAAGAAATATTGTTTCTGTATTAAGCAATTCAGCATTTTTGTGGTTAAATATATCATTAATTTTTAGGTTGGAAAGGATTCCATTTTGTTCACATTTATACACTGCAGCTAATCCAACTCCGCTTCAAACACACTGAAACTCAAAGTATCTCAAAGGGTATAGTGTTTATGAAGTGAGTAAATCCAGAATTTTCTTAATCACCAGCAACATTAAAAAAAAGAAACTAAAGTCAGTAGGGCTTGAATTTGCACCGGCTTCTGTTTCCCCAGACTGCAACTACATAATTCAGCTGGAAAGGAAGACAAAGCAAGATATTTATGTATTATCTCAGACGGCTTTCAAAGTAATTTTAGAATTTGCGTATTTAGTGATGATTCTCATTCAAGTGGGTTTGAAATTTGACAGACTTCCACTTTGGGTCACATTTCCTGAGGCAGACCCAAACTGGAAATTATTAGATTGCACAACGGGCTCCCTCCTAGACCTCTTCCAGCTGTGGCTGCAACTGCTTGGCCACTTCACTTCGGGAACACGTGACAGAAGAATACCCCAGATAATGACCATAAAGGCAGAAAATGGTCATTTTCCACCTAGAGAAGTCATCTTGTCAGGCTAGTGGGCTGCATGTGTCTGAGGAAAATATGCACACAAGAATTGCAGAGAGTATCAATATATAGAAAAGCTTTATCAGCCAATGAGTATTATCTTTCCTGGCATGCCCTCTGTTGTCTCCAGCAATCAGCATTTTAGAGTCGGAGATGTCAGTTGCCTAGGTGTAGTAGTTTTAAATAAGCTTTAAACAACATACATCCCATGAACGTATCTCAGCCTTTAGAGAATTCATTTCCACATCTGGCTTCCATAACATCCTGCAGCAATTAGTCCAGTTTTTAGAGAAGTACCCAAAATAATTCTCAAAGCTTTTTTCTTCTGGGTGATAATAACTAAATCAAAAGTCTGCATATGTACAGTGAGAAATTTTTCTATATGTTGTATTTCATCAAGTTACCTAAGAGCCAATCTTGCAAAATCTTTAAAAAAAATCTTCGCAAATGGGTTTAGATTCAGCTGTCCTGAACCATTTAGACTTCAGTAAACTTAATTATGTCACTTCCTGTTTCTTTTTCATACCTCTTATGAATATACTGAAGAGCCTGGATGCCGGCACAGACTTTGAGATACATTGTGAGTAACAATTATTTATTCCTCCTTCTTTATTCTGACTTCTTATTCCACAAGACAATTTACATTCTTATACAATTACAGACCCATTTCATCAGGAGACTTCAGTCAGGGATCAAAGGTTAAAACAAAAAAAGTTTTTTCTTTTCCTCAATGAAGATAAATATGTAGTTAAATGTATTTTAAAATATTGAACTTTTTTCACTGATAGACAAAACCACCTTTGCCAAAGTGACATATCTTTGGACATCTGATATTTATGTGTCATTTGTCTATTTAGTGTCTGTATTAGTCCCTTTTGCTAGACTAAAAATTCTGCAGAAATTGGGTCTGAAGAAAGATCCTCCTAGCACTCAAGCAATTGGAAATTATGAGATACTTGAGAAGAAAGACATACTACAGAAGATGAAACAACACAAAGTAATGAGACAAGTATGCAATCCAGTAAACAGAATAGAACATTTCCAAACTGCTGTCTGCTGATCACTGGTAGTTCTTAGGAAATTGCTAAATGACTGCAGATCTATATTAAAATGTACTTCACTTATCTCATCTCTAGAGTGTTTTCAATTACATGTTTGATGATAAGACCACATAATCTTCACAAGAAATAATGGAAGTTGTCCATTGCCTTAAAAAGATTGCTTCAAAACTACTGTCTCACACATGTTAAATCTGAAGTAATTCTGGTAACTGAGAACAGACTTCAGCTTCATCATTAAAACATATTCTGTCTGAGAAGGAAATCACTGAAACCATTAAATAAGCCCTCCAAAAAGCAAATATCTTACAATATATTTGCCCAGTCACCATATTAATATGTTGCATGGTTTCTTATACGATAGAAGCTTTTTCATAGAGTTTTTCAGGCTGTCCTTCCTTCGTTAGGCTGGTTCTCCATACAATAGAAGGTAATGATCTTCATCTTCAGTCCAAACCTGCATTTAATCCATGAAGGCATATTATTACTGCAACTTTTAAGTAATATTAACATGACTATAGCCTGGTCCTTTTCTCACAGTAAGAATTAAATAAATCATACCCCAAAATTATTGATACTCTTATTGAAATTCAATTATTTATTAAAAGTGTACATACAAAAAGGTAACATCTGTACTGACTGCTGGGGCTTTTCCTACCTCAAAAGGACAGGATATTTTGCAAAAAGAACAAGCAGTTGTCCTGACTAAATTTTTGCACTCCCACAGCTCTTCAAGGGTAGGGAATGCCCTCAGCTGTGCCTTCAGTAGTCCATCTGTTTTCACAGAAGTTGCCCACAGGGTTAATCACATGAAAAATATCTACGTGCAAGTGATTTTGGCCAAATCCAGAGGAGCTCATTTGGGCTAAGCCAATAAAACCCAGAGCAACTCAGACATAGTGAATACTCTTTTAACAGTGCAGATCACTGTGACGAGATATATTCAGGAAAACAACGCAAACATAGAAATGTGACCCTCAGATAATAAGGAAGTACTCTTAATAATAGCCACCAGCCTCTAAACTGTAGCCAGCCGAAATACTATAAACTCTCAATTTCCTCTTACAGATTTGAAGAATGATGCATTTCACACCAGGCCCTCCATGCATGCTCAGAGCTAACTTGGACGTACGAGCCAAACAAACTGAGCACAGGGGACTGCTGTGAGGATGCAAAATGCTTTGCATTGGCCATGTTCAAGGCCAACGTCCCAGGCTGGCTGCTGCCATGGAGGGAAGAGCCAAGCCTGAGGTGCAAAGCGCTGCGCTGGAGGAAAGGGGAGCCCAGCCAGCTGCAGGCCTCCTGGCCTCCACAGCTGCAGAAGCAGCAGTCTAGTGTCTGTTCCTCCTCGACCATGGTCCGTTCCTCCCCCCAGCCTCTGCTCGCCCCCTGCTTCACAGCCTCAGGTCAGGAAAGTTCATTTTTGCCTGTGGTGCTGAGAAGCCTTGAACTGTCTCTGTGTGTATTTATATGCAGATGGAGTTATTCGTGCAGCTGTGCTCCAGAAACCTCTGGTGGCTTCCGTTTTCCTGAGCATATGTTCCACAAGGTGGGTCCCATGACATCCCGGTTCACCCATGAAACAGGGGCTGGGAAGAAAGAGGAGCTACTACTGGGTTTACAGTCTGGTCTGGGAGCTTGGGAAGGAGTCAAACTCAATAAGTAATCATCTATTCTACCATAGAATGTTTCCGCTGTTGAAGAGTGACCTATCTGCAGTTTGTGCAGTTCCTCCTCATTTTAAGATGCTGGAAACTTTCTCTCTATAATCCACTAAGTCTAAAAAGCTAAGGGAAAAAAACCTCCATTCTCTTCACAGTACTACAAAGCATGCAGAGGGAAAAAAAAAAAAAAAGGCTGCTCCGCATCAGGACAGGGAAAGAGAAATCAATTAAAGAAAAGAAAAAAAATATGTGGATGTTTTGGAGAAGGACCAGCTTGGTAAATAAATTATATTGATGAATTAGACATAAATATATTATGCAAACTCAGTAGTATATCATGATATGCTACATGTATCTTCCATTCCAAGTATTACAAAGGCTCTACAGCTCATGAACAAATCTGCACACAAGCGGCTACAGAAAAGTCTGTGTGGGGTTTGGCAATATTTGGCATTATCGTGTGGGGTTTGGCAATATTTGGCATTATCGTAAGTGTAACCAATGGAAGAAGGTGTCTCAATTACTTCTGCAGATCATACCAGAGTTAACTGGATCAGTTTGAAAGGACTCATACTTTAGAAGATCTCTACAACCACTATTTTCTGAAATAAGTCAAACAAAAGACTATGTAAATAAACAGTAAAAGTATCAGACATAGATAAAAAACAATCAACTGTGTAAATAGAAGACAGGGAATGACTGGCTGGAGACCAGTTGTGTAGACAGGAACTGGGGCTTGTCCTGGACCACAGCTGAACATGAGTCAATGGAACTTCACTGCTGGGAGACAGACACCCTCAGGGGATGTCCAAAAGGACTGCCAAAGACGGGACACATGAAGTAATCCCCCAAAACCACTCTGCCCTGATAAGGGTTCAGATGAAGCATTGTGTCCATTTTTGAGCACATTGCTTTGAGGAAGACGCCAGCCAACCAACGAGAACCCAGAGGACAGCTCTACGATGTCTGCAAAAGGCTGGGAGAAATAATCCTGCATGGAGAAGGTGGCAGAAAACAAAGCAAAATGGCTTCAACACTGTAAATGTCTACCATAGAAAAGCCCCTTACATGTAGGAAAAATAGGTATATCCAGTCAAGGAAAACGTAGTCTAGGCAATGGCAAAACCAGTAAAAGGTAGATTGATCAAGCCCTAATGTAAATTAACTAAGGATGCTGTTTAAGCTTCACCTCATACAGATGTTAACATGAGTTTATTAATGGAAAGAGTTTATATATTTATATATATTTAGATAGGAGACAGACTACCTAATTTTTCCCACCCAGATTTTATGAAGTTCACATTTCTGCTTCCTCTGGCTCAGGCTGGAGGAACAAGTTAGAGAAGTTGCAAGGCATCTTCCCGAAGTAAGTTTCACAGAAAAATTACCTTTTGTATGTTGAATAAGAGCATTTATGTGAAGAATGAATCATTCCAATAAATAAAATACCTTTTCAGGTGATTTCTGGGTGAGTAGTGGAAAAAAAGCAGGTCAGACCATGGCTGCATAATGACAGCAGGTGAGGATAGAGAAAAATATTCTTTATTATTTTGCAGTGTTTGGGCTCTCTTTCTTTTTACTGCTTCTTGACCTTTTACCAGGTGCCACCATGGGATGATACAGTCTATGAAACCCACTGTTCAGCAAACACAACAATGTAGATTTACACCACATGTGAGCTGCAGCAGCAGCTACATCAATCAAGGCATATATTCCTGGGCTATTTGTACTGTTTAGTGTTTAAAAGGAACCGGCCTCTGTGATTCTCAACACCCCAAGCACAAACAAAGCTGTAATAACTCACAACTTAATGAAAGCAAACTCTGTATAATACACACATACCCTGAAACTTGCAGGGTCTTTCAAGAGAAAATCTTAGCTCAGCCAAAACATGCAGACAAAAGAAGAGGTTTAAATCCCTTCCAGACGCGGAGGCATGAGACACAAGGATATGTTCTATTTATTTAACAAGCCAGAGCTGGAGTAAGAACCCTCACAATACAATTACAGTGGTAACAATAAAAATACAGCAAACCAAGTATTACAGCCCATGAAAGATGAAGCCAGCGGTTGGATTATGGAACCTGCACACCCAGACATTTTAATGCCTATGCCAGACATAGTGCTGCATGATAATACAAACACAATGAAACACTAGAAATCTAAATCCAAGGAACAGATGGAAAGGCAAAGCTTCTCTGGTGAGACTACTTTTCATTGAAGGCTTAACTCCTAGCTTCGTGTAGAGCAGCCATCCATTAGAAGTCATCCCCAGTTCATACTCCACAACAGTTTGGAAACTTGAGGAAACGCAACATTAGATCTCTGTCTTGTAGAAAAGAGAGTGTATTCCTTGGATGATGCTGAGATTTACTCCATGGAGACAACATCCACTAGAAGCATAGTAAATATGTCAGGAAGGGTTGACTGAAGCACATGTACAAGATGAGTGTGTAAAGCCATTGCCCAAAAATGTCTGCAAGAGAGCAGTGAAGGCCCTCGTACAATAAACACTCTGCTGCTGTAACACAGGATTTTACCCACAACTTTTTCACAGAGCCTGCTGCCAAATCCAGAACTGGAAATGCGAAACAATAACAACGAGGTGGGCCCTAACATTGCTTACAGTTAAAGGACAGCTGAGAGAAATTAGAGTAATGGTCCTGTTTCGCCCTACATGATACACAGAGGTTTTCCCTCAGAAATGAGAATCATAGAACCATACATCAAAAATTATGTAGAGAACTGTCATATCAGAATTGCACTGTCTTTGGCAGCTAGGCAATACCTAAAGAACAAAGATCTGGTGGAAAACTAGTGCTTTAGATGTTGGATTTGACTTTGTAGAACAATACAGGGAGTTTATTTTCACTGGGGCAGAGACATTAACTCCTGAACAGTGACTGGCTGTTAGGGCACTCCCAGAGGGTTGCTTCAAGATCCTTTTTAAAAAGTAAATGCCATAATCCCTAACTGTTTCCCATTTTGGCCTATTCTTGTGTTATCCTTGTATCTCATAGTGACTCAAATCACACTGAAGAGATTAAACTATATCATAGGAAGCTGAGTGATACTGTCTCCTATTTAAAAAAGAAGTATTTGAAAGAAATATTTTTTAACAGCGTAGAAAAAAATAGAAACATAATGTGTATATGACTGAAATCATGGTTCCAAGCATGGTTTTCTTGGCAACAGTACCAATTTAAGAGCAATTTTAATGTTTTGTATGTAGAGACTTGCTTTAAATTGAGATGTCTTGAATCAGTCAGCTCAGAACCAGAAGCAGCAAGAAAGGCAAGAGGCAAGTAATTTTGCTTGGTTCAGAGAGTCAGTAGAAGCCAACAGTGATAGTAGCTGGTCTTCTCAATGGCATTCATGCCAGACTGAAGGCTCAAGTGAAGAGGATCTTACTCAGTCACAGTAGTCGCATGTCTCAGCTGACAGCTGGGTTAAGAAAACACTATGGAGAGCGATATAGAGCTTTGATGGATCTTGCTTTGAATGGTAGTTGATCCCATATCTATTTCTGCAGACAAATAATGCAAAGGAGTGGTTCATGCTGATGCAGGCCAATGTTTTAAATACCCTGAGGGTAAGGAATGCCATCAGGGTGAGTACCAGCTCAGGAATCTTTGGCACATAGCACCCTGTAGCAATTTCATTCAACATTCAGCATAGAAAAGCTCTCCTCTGTGTCTACACATCTAAAGACCATGTAAAATTGTACAGGGAGGGAGAAGATTTGGCCTCCCATCCCTCCATGATATTTTTTCTCTTCTTTTTATTCACTTGCTTTATATGTTTTATGTTCACTTACTACTGGAGCCTGTCCCTGTAGAAGCAATAGGACAAGCTGTTAAATGAAGCTCACATACAAGTTTGTGTTTGGAATATCAAGCCCTTCACTGGCACTGTTTTAATCAAAGGGGAGAATTTCCTTGTCTTTACTGGTCAGCACCAGACCCGAGGAAGATCTAAACTCCATGCACCCTAGAGATCAAAAGAGTTCTTTTAAGAGGAAGAACAGTGGATAACTGTAAAGGAAGTTACAGCTGTTTGCCATTTAATGAAGTTAAATGCATGTGTAAATGTTTATAGACTCCAGGCTGAACTTAATTTTTTTGGAAGCAAGACTTTTGCAACATAATCACATACTCTACTATTTTTTCCCAGTGGATTGTTAGCTAGGCATAACCCCTTGTGATAATCTGCAAATGCTTCATGCTTCTGAACAAAGTGAAACAGCATATTACCTACCTAGCTTCACATAAGTACTATAGTGTTTTATCCCTGAAAATAACCTTTATACAAACCATCCACACTAACGTTATTGGTTTCGTTTTTAATCTCATCTTTTTCCTCCGCTCTCCTCAATACACAATTATATACTGTTTGAAAACAACAACAGTAACAACAAGGAATCCGCTCACATTTCTGGGTTGGGGCCAGGCACTCCTTATGGATTGAATGAATGGTTTCCTCTAAGCAAGGCAAACTTTCCGTCTCTCATCTGGAAAGTATTATATGAGCAGAAGCTCAGGATCAACTGTTACCTGCCGACTCTGAAGCTGTTATTGGCTGATTTTTACTCCTTTGTGTGCGGTAGGAAACAATATACACATCTCAAAAATGATGTTAAAACAATCTTTGTCATCAGGTGAGTATAAAAGTCAGAGGCACCTTACAAAACACCATCAAATATTAATTTAATTTAGTTAAATTTATTAAAAATAAAGACTCTTTTCCTTTTACCAATATGGGATCTTTCCCTTCCTACGGTCTCTAAAACCTCTGTTCACACTAGTGAACTGACTTCATGTACACCAACCTTAAGGTGCCTTACAAAAAGACCTCCAAGAAACACCCACCCCCTCCCCTGCATCACTGCTTGCTGATTTTTCTGCAGAAGTGCATCTAGGAGAATTTACATAGTAGCTTTGAGATTAGAGGCATTTTGTGCTTGAGGAATCAGAATGGATAGCAAGCAGTGCCTGGGTAAATGTCTATAATTAAGTAATAATGATGTATGGGATCTGAGCAAAGATCACAGTAAATTTCTTTCCATAAATGGCTGATTAATCCCAGTTCGAGCTACTATAGAAAAATCAGATGGGTCTCTGTTTTTTCCATTATATCTCACTCTTGGCTTCTCTCTTAAAGCTTTTCTCCACTCCGCTTTCTTGCGATTCCCTTGCCACTGTGTGTCAGAGCCCAGGAACTCCGTTTCTGGGAGAGGAAAACAGTCCATCATTCATCTCCCCTGGCTCTAGCAGTGAAGAATTGCTAACTCCTACAGTGGCGCTGGATATTAATGGCATCCTTGTAACAGAGAAGGGGAAGCAATTGACTCCCAACACAAGCCGCATTGAAAGGACTGCTGCAGCATTTAGTTCTCAAAGGACGAAACATCTCTGAATGTCAATGGACCCCATGCAGCCTCCACCTCTGTCTCACCGACCTCCGGACAAGACAGCCGGCGGTAGGAGCAGGGGAAAGCGTTACCCCGGCTCGCAGACCTGGCAGAGCTCCACATCCAGGCTCAGCGTGACAAGCTGTCAGCCCAATAAAATGTTTTGACCTTGAACTCCTCACCAGAAGGCAGGAGAGTGGCACCGCCATCACCGGCAGCCCTCTCTCCTCTGAATCCAAGGCACAAATCTCTAAATGGTTTACCGGCGCTCGCGCAGCAACGTGCCAATCCCAAAACAATCAACCAAGCCCTGCAATGAAATGCTTCCCCTGGTCCCCCAGCCCCTCCTCCCTGCTTGCCCCATGGAACAAAACACCCCTGTTTCCCTTTCCGTCAGACCGGGAGACTACAAGAGCCATATTTAAACTCAGATAAAATAAAGGCACGTCCCTTATGGCCAAAGTGTAAGATGTCATTTAAATAAACTTTCACAAAAATCACAAAGTGCTCTGCTATAAATGAGTGATTCTTAACACAGCCAGTGATCAACAAACTCACTTCCTAATTAAGTGTAGGAGCGTAATGAGGAACAGGGCGTCCTTTGTTTCGCCAGCCCGTGTGAACTCCAGCCACAAGTCCCCAGACTCTCCTAACTCCTGCATTCGGAGCATGTAATTAGTACATAAGGAACCAGGTACTACAGCAGCAGCCCCTTTGACAGTAGGTCCATTCACGGCCAGCCAGATGTGAAGAGCGTTCAAAGGGGGCCGACTGACTCACATATTGCGTGGTGTTGTATGACACTATAATCTCTGGTTTTCAGCCCTACAATCAACAGGCACTGTCATTTTTAATGCATTCTAATTAGTTGGTAAGGTTTACAGAAAAGTTCAGCAATGCAAGAAGAGCTACTGAGCTCTCTGGTGGAGGGCAGGTTGGTCAGTGTGCCTAATATTTCCTAAACTACCCCCAGCTTCATTAGCAGCAGAGATATTCATGTCAGTATGATAAAAACTGGATCTTCAGGTGCAACTAATTTAAGGAACTGTCAAATGTGCCTGTTTTAAATATTAACCCACAAAATAAAAAGAAAACTGGAAAGATACACACAGAAAAATGTTATGTTGAACAAAAGTGAACCTCCATCCAAAGTACCAGGAACTCTCCAAGGGGACCTCACTCAAATGTCCCCATCAGCTATACCACTCTGAACAGCGAGCCACTGTTCACCCACTTCTCCATCCCAGAAAAACCAATCTCTGAGGCAGCAGACCACATTCAGAGGTCAGGAGCGATTGTTATCCCCTTTGCAAAGCCTCCTACTTCAAGGTCTTGGATGTGTTCAGTAGCTTCAGGTGGCCTGACACCCACCAGCAAAGGGGTATAACCCCTCCACCAGCCAGCAGAAGGTAAAAAGTAATGATAAAATATTCAATTAAAAAAAGTATTATTAGCACTATTGGATGTAAACTGCACTTCTGAAAGAAGGAAAATTGAGTCCTCCTGTATATGATGATTAAACTGTCCTCCAGGCAAGACAAGATGGAGAATGCAGTGTGTGTTCAAAGGCCCTTTCCAGACAGACAACCAGGAGCTGACAATAGATTTTTTCAAACAACAACGCTGTGATGCAGCACTTAATGAGCAGAGCAACTCTGTTCAACAATTTGCATAAGTACCTGAATGAATACTTGTTTAGTACAGGCTTACAAAGAGCTGTTATAGAGAGGTTTGTGTATCCAGCTTGTGTCTATAAGCTCTGGCCTGGGGAGTACATGGGCACACAGTATAAAAGAATAGCAGGTGAGCTAGTGATAATTACTGAGCACCATCGACAAATTATGAACTGCAAATGAATGAACCTAACAAATAGGCTGAGGTGCCACAGGCTATTGCATGCTCACATTAATCATTCACTGAAATACTTTCAATATTATAATAATAATAATAGCAGTAAACACATTCATATAGAAATACCAACTTTGCTTGTAAAATAGGATAGAAAACCAAACTGAAAGTGTTGAACATAAATTTTACCTTTGGATTTAATTCTAATTAATGGTGAAACAGAGATACAAGGAAGAACATTTTTCAAAACTTTGTGCACATATCAGGTATCAAATGAAAAATCCCTTTTGAGGAAATAGATTCTCTATTCTTATCACATGTCAGAGGAGCAGCCCTGTACTTATACTTGCAGACAAGTAAGTCATTCATCTAGAAACAGTCTTCAAACTGTGAGGCATTATCAAGTTGTTTGTTCACTTTTGTTTCTTTTGTAGATGAATGAGTTCAGGCTATCTCTAGAGTAATGTGGTGATTAAATCCTTCTCTGTCTGGTTCATGCCTTTTAGCCACTCAGAGATAAGTTACCCTACACCATATCCAGTTATCTCAGGTTAGTCTGAATTGCTCCATGCAGCCATAACACAGAGGATCAGAAAAAAAAGAGACTTTTGCAAGGGCTGTTCCTGAAATCCACAGTTGTAATGGAGACTAAGCAGGAAAGAATTATGAAAAAAAATCACAACTCCTATCCCGTGGCAAGACCATCCTCTTAATTGGTAATACCTGCGTCTACAGTAGCTTTCCTCCAGCAATGATCCAATTATTATTAACACAAGTATAAAAGAGGGAAATGCAGTGATGAGGAAGGCTTTTCATGTAGCACCTCTCTTCCAGTGCAATCTTCCAGTGCAATCTTCCAGTGCAATCTGTCTTGACATATTAAATCATAGAATCATAGAAAGGTTTGGGTTGGAAGGGACCTTAAAGATCATCTAGTTCCAACCCCCCTGCCATGGGCAGGGACACCTCC
>JAOXNO010000020.1:77062256-77076480 GCA_028565335.1 Limnodromus scolopaceus | reverse complement strand
AAAGAAAGAGAGAGAGAGAAAGGAAGGAAGAAAAAACGGCCCATTCTCAGCGGTAATTCACAGGATGGTTCCTTAAGTGAAAACATCCTAACCATGAAAATCTGATTCCCACAAACATTTTTACATTTTAAAAATGAGATTTTAAAGAAATCATTGTTTGTTCACTTGGACTGGTTAATTGTATTTTAATTTGGTAATTGAAAGCAGATACCTAGTATCTTAACTTCCCTATAAACATAGCAAATATAGTGGAGCAGGAGATGCTAAGCTCCAGAAGTATCTCACCGGGAATTTTCCAATTATTTCTCTGATAGATGCCTAATTCATATGACGTAATTTAATATTTATCCTTCAAAGACAGGATTCTTTTAACTGGCAGTGGTTATTGTAATTTTTTAGGCAGATTCTGAATGAAATATGTCACTGTTTGACTTTTATTACAAACCTGAAGCTCGGAGCAGCAGAGCGAAAGGCTGGCTATAGGTCAGAAACCTTTGGAGCTCACTTGAGACAAATGGTTAGAGTACCTGGGGTCAGCTGCTGAGTTGCAGAAAACTCATATAATATTTACATTTTGCTCTGGTGTCAGCAAAAAAATATACCAAAGTGAGGAATTTCAAAAGAGCTTTGCTTTGCATTTGCTTATATCCAAACTGAAAGCTGTACTTGGGACTAAACCCAAGCAGAATGACTTATACGAAGCCTTGATAAGCGAAACTCTCTAGTGTGGCTTTTCTGACATGAGTTTGGAATATATCCCTGTGTGCAATTTACCCCCCGGAAAAACATACCAAGACTATATCTGTGAGGTTTCTGTTTGTTTGTTTAAATCAGTAAGTGAAAAGGCAGAATATGATTAAGGTTTGCTTTTGAAAAATACCAAATAAAACCCATTATAGTTCAAAGAGCTGGGCAGTGGGGACGCAACCAGGCAGAGAGTGCTGGTTCTGCTGCAGGCAAGCTGATGGCACCTGGGTGGATGAAGACTCCCTTCTGCTCCAGTGAGAAAAGCTGCTGTACCAGCAGCACATTTCCTAAATTCAAAGATTCAACTTCACCTGTGAAGAGACCAGCATAAGTTTTCCTCCCCTCTGATGAGGAACCTGGACAGAGATCATGCTTCAGAGGAGGACGAGGGAGACAACATATCCTCATGTCCTTCCTAGAGCAATATGCCCTGATCTTCTCAACCCACTTCTTTCATATGCCCCAATCTAGCTCCAAATAAAGAATGCAGCTACAAGCAGCATGGTGTGACATGTGCTCTGTAAATAGATCATTTATTTGTGGTTGTACCCACCTACCAGTATGGACAAAACAGGGTTTCAAGTTGGCACTTCCTGTTTTTTTCCTCTATTTCTTCCAAAACTTTACAAGCTCTTACAGAGTGACTAAAGCACTTGGAAACTTTGTGAGACTCTTCTGGAAGAGGTATAAGAACACTATTATTCTTGGGCTGGCACAATAGTGCTGCAGTTTGTTCTTCCCCCTCCAAAGTGAGAGAATTAGTTTTGCATCCCAAAAACTTATCTTATTTCCTGTTCCAGCACAATCTGAGAACACTGTAGATGGGACTGCTTCAGTCATTACAGATGCTGCAGAAATCTCCCACTCGACATCTCCAGCCAAAAAAGACAGGGATTGGCCCTCCCAACTTAGATAATGTATCTACTGTTTTGTGATCTTTACTGAAGTTAGAGAGGCAAAAAAAGACAACTTTTAGAAACTCAGTGTGCATATTTAAGACAGTTATTTTTTGTCTTTTTTTTTTTAATGAGTTGTGACTCTGTGTAGTCAGCTGCTGCTCTGTCTCCTGGTTTGGGATGCATTCATGCTTTCTCATCATTCTTCAGGATGCTGAGAGATGGCAGATACAGTACAGTGCAATTTGCCATTTACGGATCAGAAAATGTGGCTGGAGCAGCTTATTGAATCAAAAGGCATGATCTGTTTGAACATATTCTCGTCTCATACATAAAAGAGATGGCAAACCACACACCTCCAGTTAAAATATGATTGTCTTATGGGAGAGACGAATATTGTGTTAGTGGGGGGGTTTCACTATGTCTTTTGCAAATCTTTTCCCTTTGTTTCTTGATTAACATTTTAAAATGTATTTAATGCTATTGAATAAATTATTAATTTTTTCATTGTCAATTGTTCACCCAGTTCAGGATAGTCATAAAAGTTCTTTCTGACCTTTAAAATCTATCACTCTCTGCCCTCTCTTCAGTCTACATTTGTCAGAAAGACTGTAAATTTCAAAAAGCCTGGCTCATGCTCTGTGTCTCTAATGAAATCCATAAACAGGCATGCTCTACCCTGTAATGGGCTTGACTAAACCTTCTACATCTCTTGTCAAAATAGGCTGTCCAGGGAAGAATGTCCAGGTTCTTCCAAAGCCCTGACTTTACATAATGCAAGTATTACTGCTAGGAGGAGCCTCACTGATTCAGAACAGTCTGTAATTAGAGGATTAATTTCCCAATCCCTTTAAAAATAGTGAAATGATGTCTGAAGGACAAGCTATCTAGAAGGCCACAGACACAAAGGAAGATAAATATGTGAAGATCTCCTGATTAAATGCTTTAGACAAAGTTTATGCTCAAAAAAAGATAGGAGAGAGGGAGGGAAGGAAGTTTTGCTAATTTGAAGAGATCAGATTATGAGGTGACTCTGTTTCTAGTGTATGGTTGTCATTGAACTACTTCTTTTAATTTTTTCATGCAACACAGTTGGTACCACTTCAGGAAAACCAAAGCTCTGAAAATAAAAGTGAGGACCTAAGGCGGGTTACTCTCAATTTAATACTGGGGTTTGAGACAGATCTCCCACATAGAATGCAAATAGACACTCTGGATCCTGCCCTAGAAGCAGATATCCACCCCAATATACCCTACAAACTCAGCACTACCATCCCTTTCCTAAATTTCCTGACATCCAGTCTGACAATACAACTGTTCCTCTGAGTGCTCCTAACTTGTTCCGGGGTACATCAGGTGACTTCGCTTAACTATTAGCAATACCCAGATTACCAAGATGTACTTACACTACTTAACCCAATCTGACTAGTTTTTCTAATGTGATTTCAGGAGCAATCATACCATTGGCACTTCCAGATGTGATGAACCTTTTCATTGCTAACCTCTGATGGAGAGGTGATGACAGCACGTGTAGAAGACCAAGGGTGAGTAATCCCTGTACAGCTGTTTTCTCAGTAGCTGCTGGTTTCCATCCATATCTTTTCTTCTTAATATAAACATGAAGGTGAATATGCATTACTATGCTCCTGTCCTGTCGCACCCTTCACCACAGGTGCTTTTGAAATTATTTTAGGATGGAGAAAGAAACTTTATGGTCTTTCTTTCTTTCTGGGTAAATAAATGTGTCCCTTTCTATTAGTGACACTGTATTTGTGCTGAACATGCACTATAATAAAATGCTAAAACTTCTCTCAAATATTTGTGAAAGAACATTTTCTAACACCTTCCTTGAAACTTTTTCAAAGAATACTAATTGATAAGAATAAGTTACTCTTTTTCTTGAAGAATATGCAGAGAAGGAGAAATAATCACAAAGCTGTAGTCTCAGAAGATTCCTCCAGCTAGAAATGCTAGGTTTTAGATTGTGGTTTTGTTTTTTTTTTCTAATTAACAAGAAGTCCCCTGTCTATCCTCACCTTTTCAGTAACTGAGGAATAAAGCACCCAGCAGAACTGACCTCGACATCTGCAAACTGTTCATCCCTTGTATTTCCACGTGTGTTTTATCCTGAGCCCTGACAACGCTTGCACAGACTGAGAGAAAAATTGGGCATGGTGCAGCTATAGAAGTCTCCAGTGCTCAGGCTTTAGCTGTGACTCTACTTCTTTGTTTTAACAAACCCATTGTAATTCAGCTCAAAAGAGTTAGGCATGCAGCTTTCCAACACATTGTGTGCGGTTGTATCTACACAACTCCCATTTGTTTCAAACACGAGGGGGAAAAAAAAATCTTAGCAGGCCTTGTGGGGAAGCGCAACGTGACCCACTAAAAAGCCTAATCAAGGATACTAGAGAAGAGATGAGGAAGAGATTTGTTTATGACAGGGTTTTTTTGCTTTGCTTTTGTAAATTGTTTCAAATCCATGAAGGAAGGAAACTATAGCATGGCCAAATCCCATCAGATTCACTGTCTAACATCCACAGGGACTCCTCAACTGGTCAAAAGCCGGCATTGGTACAGATGTGTCAGTCAGGAAACACAGATACTTCCACATTAATACATCTAAGACAGCAGATGCTTCTCTTCCCCTCTGGTCTAAGGAAAAAAATTTCAGCAGGCATTACATGGGTCATTTCACACAGTCAATCAAACTTTAAGATAAACTACATTTGAAACCCAAAACTTTGTGGTTTTGTTCAATGTGGACAACTCTGGAGAGCCTATGGACTGGGACAGGACTTTCTCATTTCCCATGACCCTTCTGGGGAGAAACGATAATGCTCCCCAGCACAACTTAGCTGGAGGATCGAAGACTGCACAGCCAAAAAAAACCCTCTCACACTTGGCTGTCATTTAGCCCTGGCAGCAACTAACATCACTGTGTGCTTCCAGCCTTAGCCTGAGGCGTTGTCTGCACTGAGAGTCCTATTTCCATGCAAACACTCAGCTGGGACTTGACTTCACGTTACCTCCTCCATTTGTCCCCTCTGCAATCTGATCAGGCCACAGTTCTCATGGTCTTCTCTGTTTGGTCTCTTACAAAACCATGGGCACCTAATGCAGCCAGGAACAGATCCTTTTTATTGCTAATAAGCACAAATGATGCTTTAGTCACTTTTTGGACGACACAAGTCTAAATCATAGAGCAATTATCCATCTGGAGCTGAAGGAACTGGATTCAATGTTCAACAGGAGACAGCCCTGATGGTCCTGCCAGGGGTTTGCTCCAGTAATTAGGCTGATCAGGGGTGAGCGCATCCTGCACCATCACCTCTGAAACTAGACTGCTGCAATAGCGAGGAGCTCAGCACTCCTGGGGCAGGAAAGGATGCAAAAAGCCTCATGTCAACCACCACATTGGTGGCAGAGCTGCTGTTTGAGCTTCCATCCTTAGAGAAAGTCTATCCAGCAGGGTGATGTTGAAATGTGCAGTCCCTGAGGTAGAAGTCGGGATGTGAAACTCAGGATTTCACACCTATGTTGAATGCCAGGGTCCTTAGGCATGCATGCAAATCCTTTTTTGAAGCTAGATCTTGGCCTCCCTGGGAGCATAAGTACTGGTTTCAATGTCTCCATTCAAAAATGCTCTCGTTTCCCTTTTCACACTCTTCAACGATGTATGTAAGGAGACAGAAAAGCTCTGTTGGATTCGCTCAGTCATTTCTTGGCTTTTTTGTCCCATCAAGTTAAATTGTCTTGAGCAATGCCTCCTGTGAATGATTATTTTCAGACTATCCTACCCATTAGGAAGCTTTTTCTTGATACACATTCCAAAACCTCCATTTCTTAATTCCATCCCATTATGTTTACTTATCCCCTTACATAAGCAACTTTTTGTTCCCTAACTGCATCTCAAATCCATCTGCCCAGTTACCAGTTTCATGCAGAATAGTATGTATTCAATTAACTTCTTTTTTTCTTCTGGAGAAACCTTTTTACCCACAGATTGCTTCTGGTAGTCTTGCTGGGACAAGGGAATACAAAAAATGGCCTAAAGCTACTAGACCTCAGCTCTGACAGAGCAAAGGTCCTGCAGCAGTAGCTGCAAAGAGAATCAAGCTGAAAATAAGAATTTCAGGAGTCTGTAATCACATTAACAAACCCCACTAATTTACTTGGAAATTATTTTAAACCCTGTTTAGTTCAGTTATGGATTTATTCAAGTGACCATCAATTTCTGAGGGTTGCAGCATTATTATCCTGCCAAATTTCTGGCATAAGTGCAGCTACTTGAGCAGAAAAATATCTTTGCTCACCTCTGCTACATTTCTTGATAGCTGGTACAAATTCTACCAAATAAAACATTTCCCTACATAAACCATACCTTAAGTAGGAGGTTTTTGTCAGTTAATCTGTTCACACAGCTTTGAAAAGCAGACTAAGCTATATACCTTAAAAACCTTTTGTATATGTCTCCTCTTCTCACTCACCTGTGACCCAGCTTTGCTAAAATGACTCAGACTGACAACCGTAATTTAAGAGTCTGGTGAATGTGAACATGAAATATCAGTGGAATAAATTCACAAACCAAATGCTGAGCCTGAATAGTTGTGATCCGTACCTGCATTGGCAAATGGGTGATTCCCGGTATTTTACAACCCTAATTTCAAAAGTTGAACCCTTTAACCCAGCACTACCCTTTTAAAATTAACTGTTTTAGAAAACAGCTGATAAAGGTGTAGCAAGAAAGTCCAGAAAAATTGCCATACACTTTCTCTGACCTTAAGAAAATTATATAAAATTATTCACTATTCATCTGTTATCATATGGAGCCACAGATAAAGATTCGGCATTTCTTTAGTGCATTTGCCCATCATACGTGTTTTCATTAACATTGATCAAGATTATTCTTCATTTTCTTGAAAACAGTTAACCTGAACTTTGGGAACCAGCAAGCTTCTTCTCAGAGTTGTTTTCGGAAAGAATGAAAGCGCTACAAACTTTTGGCAGCTCTAACTTGCTTCATTTAAAGGTTAAGTACAACACAATTTCACATTGTTCTTTTTTTACCTCCCTGGTCAGGCCAAATTTATGCTGACATCACCTAGAGTACACCACCAGTGGACTTAAGACACAGTGTCCTAAGACTTGTAAATATTTTCAACCATGTCAGACAAGGAACTGTTAGAACAAGTGGAAAACACCAGGTGCAATACCCATCAGTAAGGTCCTTTCAGGCTAAAACTTAGACAGGGGAGAAAAAAAAGACCTACTACCGTGCCCTTATGACTTAATATTGTGAGAGAGCTCAATATATTTCATCTTCAAAGTATCAACTGTGTCTCTCCAGCCTTCCTTGCTTTTGAAAGCCCTCTAGAATCTGTCAACTGCCTGTTCAGCCAAGTTAAGAGGACACTTAAGGAATTTAAGTAAAGCTGGTGCAATCCTTTTTGCAGTGGCCCTTTCTCCTGTGGTTGCACGTGCCTTAAGCAAGGATAACCCTGGATGCTGGATATACCTTGCTCAGACATATTAACCAGAGAAAGATGAGCTGTACTTGAAGCTGAACACTCCCAAAGAAATGCATCCATGTACTCCTCCTTCCCTCTTAGCTTCACCCTCGTCTGTAAATCAAGCAAGAAATAAACCAGATCCCCTCTACTTTTTGCTATCAGTACTGTAGATAATCCCGCTTTGGTAACAATCCATATGGGTAATAATCAATCAAAGAGAGCGGATTAACGGCAATAAGAAAACACATTGCAACAAAAGAGTTTCCCTTGCATCCTGGCTCCTGATCAGAAAATTGTCAGGACAAGCACCTTCTCAGGCTAATTGCTGACAAATGTAAGATAAACAGCCTGTTATCACAATCACCTCCCCTCATTTCTAAGAGGGGGGATGCAATTACAGCCTTAAGTATTACACAGGTTGTGACATCCGTTTATTGTTCTTGTTTCACACAAATGGGGATTTATCTCATTTCATAAAAGCAGATGCTTTTATGAAAGACTCGCATTTGGGGAAGAGGCAGGCCTAGGAAATTTCTGGGTGGACAAGTGGCAGGAAGGCTACAGAAAAAGAAATGCCTCGTTATATTTGTGAACTGGCAGGTGCTGTGGCAGAGCCTGTCTGTGACAAGAGGTATGGGACAAGGCAAAGCTGCTGGGCCAGCGATAGGAACCAGGGTTTGGAGATACCTACCAATCCCTACCTATAGCCAGTAGTATTTTTCCCCCATGCACCATTGGAAAGGCCCTACTCAGCTGAGAAGAAGCAAGTAAGGAGGGAGAAAATATTGTGTGCAACAAAATGTCTGCTCAGGCCCTTGTCCTCCCTTCACTGTTGCTCACAGAAAATACTTGTGGGAAAAGCATGAGATGTAGCATAGCAGAAGGGCATTTGTCCATGTCATTTATGGCTTTACAAGCCTCTGTTATACCTTCACTCTCTTTTCCAAGCTGAAGAGGACAGTCTATTCGGCTTTGCAGCAAGCAGAAGTCATAGAATGATAGAATTATCTAGGTTGGAAGAGACTTTTAAGATCATCTAGTCCAACTCTTAACCTAACTCTGATAAAAAACCATCATTAAACCATGTCTCTAAGCTCTATGTTTACCTGTCGTTTAAATACGTCGAGGGATGGTGCCTCAACCACTTCCCTGGGCAGCCCATTCCAATGCTTAATAACCATTTCAGTGTAAAAATTTTTCCTAAAAAAGTCATTTCGCACCTCTGAAGAAGCTTAGCACCTTTGTCCGTACCTCTTCTCTTAGACACCTTTTGAGATGGAGTGACCACAGATTTCAAACCACAGCATTCAGGGAGACCATGCCTGCTAGTGCTCTGCCTTGTCTGACTGTTTCATGATAATCCTTTACATCCTGATTGCCATTTTAACTAACCTCAGAGTGCTGAGGTCGTATTTTTAATTAATTGCCCACCATCATCCCAAATTCCTTTTCCCGTGTAGTAGAAGGCAGTAAGAGCTCATTCCTTTGTACATATTCAGGATACACACCAGAGGTAATTTTCTTGAGTTGGAATTACACTCAATAAAAAGAAGAATTCTACTAACTAGCAAGGAGGGATCAAAGGGCTAAATCTTGGTGTTAATTATTTGAGCAAAGATCTAGAATATCTTCCCTGCAATTCAACAGAGGGATAATCAGCTATTCGTACCTGGCCAAGCTACATTGCCTGTATGTTTACACTCAAGAACACAGACTCTGAGAGGAGATCACCATATGAAAACAGCTTGATGGAATCCCCTAATGAAATGTGGCTGGCAGCTCCCTGAGTTGCCAGTGCTATTATGACATTGGGCATTGTGGGCAGATGCATTAGCAGCCAGGCTGCACTAATGAGGTCTCAGCACTTTGCTAACCACCCCAAACAGCTCTTGGGTTGTTTACCAACTCCTCCAATGCCAGGAAAACAGACAAATGAATAAGAATTCATACAAGTGTGTATATGACTCCCATGAAGATGCCATCAGGCTAAAATTAATAATATAAGAATAGAGAACACTGGAATTTACCACTTCCTAACTCTGTTAAATTTTTAAAACTTTTTCTTTAAACTTTTAAAGCAATCAGTCTGTTCTTATATCTCTGAACAAACCTGTCAGAAATTTAAGCTAATTTCCCAGAGTAGGACTCATTATTGCCCTTAATATAACATTTTACTAAATACAGCATTCAGGTGTGTCTGAACATCCAGAAATAGTATCTCCAACTTCCCTCTGCTTTCCATTTTCATGACAAATTCAGTAAGGAGAAAGGCAATTAAATATTATTGAACAGACCTGTGAAAAAAGAAAGAACATGAAAATTTTACTGTTATTTGCAAACTTCAAATGCTTCCTACTGTCTTTGTTCATCCACTCCCCATACGGAAGACCCCTGGGCAAGCAGAGGGGATATGGCTCATGCATTCTAATTCTGTCAACCTGTTACTGTCACCTTCTACAGCAATTTCTTAAAACAGTGCAATTGATTCAATATAAGACAGAATGTACTTTCTAAATATGTAGTTGGTCTGCTCATTCTGTACCAAAAAGTACTACCTTATACCTATACCTTACACCCACCCAGGTCATCATTGACAGAAAACTTAATTTTGCAAACAGAAGAGCATAGTTTTATATAATTTAACACCTATTTAATATTGGGGGCAAATTACTGTGTTATAGCAAATTATGCAGTACTTTTAAAGTGAAATATTACAATTAAAATCCCTCTGCAGGATAATGTTCTTCAGTAGATTTTATTGAGGAAGAACTAAGGAATTAAGTCTGCATTTTTCAGACTTTTGCAGGAATGCATTTAAATCTAGATACATAAAATGTTAAATAAGAAAACAAGATGAGGCAAGCGCATCACTTAAAATTATACCTATATACAGGAATATGTAACATCAAAATAGGTGTGAAATGATATCTTATAGTAGCTTTACCATGGGATAAGGAGTAGGCTCAGTAAATGCAAAATCATGGCTGCTGCACAACTGAGTAAGACGGTAAGAACTGGATGGTGTTAGCACACATCTAACAAAACTCAGTAAAAAGAAATCTGATGGACCTCAAAGCAGAGGCTTCCAAATAGACTAAAAGCATCCTCTAAGATGATCATGAGCAAACAGGACATATTCCAAAGAGATGTTGTTGAGTAAAGTACTGAAACTGTCCCATACACTGCAGTCAGAAGACTCACAATGCACTAATGTCTTAGTGAACTCCTTTTCTCAGTGATACTTGCAGAGGGGAGCACACACCTGACAGAAAAAACAGAACTGCTAAGAGAGATTACTATGCACACCTTCACTGAGACAGAATGAACCATTACAATAACTGTTTCTTGTAGCAATCTGGAATTTCTGCACCAACCCCAGTAAGTGGTGGTTTGGCAAAAACGTCTCGGGTAAGGGACAGTTAATTTTGTTTTAAATACTCAAAGTGAAGGCAAATCCACCATCATTTGGGAAGTTATTTCAGTGTTTTTCTTTCTTTTGACACCCCAAGAAATTCTCAGGCTCTGTTTTAGGAGGTTTTTTTTCTAATTATGCTTTAGAACTTTACATAGCAAAACATCTATGGTTGCATAGAGAATTTACTTTTTGAGAAATTACATAAAACTTCACATCTCAGAGCACCAGTCAATCACTAGAGTTGACAAGAAATGTCAACTCTCTGTATGATGTATGATCAGATCAGATGTATGATCAGGGTTGTGATGATTTTCTCTTTCTTTCTTTCTTTCTTTCTTTCTTTCTTTCTTTCTTTCTTTCTTTCTTTCACAAATAGCATGAACAACCACGGAGTCATCATGGGAACCGATGTTTCTCCAATGTTCTAGGCTCCTTTGCAGGTACATATTTCCTACAAAACAACAGATTTCCTTCTCATTGTACAGTACAGCAGACTCAGGGACTTAAATGATAGGAGGTGTGCAGTAGGCTGTGATGTCCAACACATGAAAGCAACACACATCTGGACTACAACTCCTCCTCTGGCTGCATGGGCAGACGAGGATTAAACTGGCAGTGAAATGCCTTGATGTTTCTAACTGTAAATGTTTTAAAAACATTTATTTCTTGAGAACCTTTCCCTTCTAACGACCCCTTTGGGGCTGAGGAATCTATTCATTTCAGCAGGTTTTGTTCTGCCACAAAGTAATATACACTCTATAAAAAAAAAATATCTCAAATCAGTGATTTTTCATTATTGTTTGCAACAGGGATTTCTGCATCTGCTCATGAATCATCTGGCCCTGCCAATACCAGAGAGGAGCTACTACATGGAAAGAGCAATGGCCTTATTGCATACAGAAATATCCACCTTCCTACGAACACAGCCCGCAGCATCGCCTCATCCTGCTGCTTGCAGATCCCTGCACGTTCGGCAGGTAGGCTTCCTCCTCCGCAGGCTGAGACCTCAGCAAAGCAGTGGTCTGCTGGGGGATGAGTATTTTCTCTTTCACTGACAAAGCAAGCTCCCTTCCCCCTCACCCTTGTCCAAGGCTTTCATAAAAGGTAATCCTTTTTTTGAACATATCCTCAGCTGCTTGTGCTCAGGGCGAGAACCAGACATTTGCTGCTATCTCTAGCCTGCGTCCTAAAGTGAAATGCTGTCATGGCAAAAATTATATTTTAAAGCACGTGATTTAATTAATACTGCAAACTCCTTGGATAATGCTGTTTCCAATTTAATGAAAGAATTTCTTCCAGCTTTCATTTATTTATTTTTAACAAAGACAATAGCCCTCTTTGCGTCTCCTGCTGTCAGCATGTAGTTCCAGCCTGTCCCAAACTAACCTGCTTTCTCCTGTACCACACTCTTTAAAAATGATGCACAGATGTCCCTGTGTATGTTTTTTGGGTTGGTTTTTTTTTTAAAGAAGAAAGGTTATTTGCCTTTTTAGGGGCAAAGGCTTTGGAAACAAAATAATCTGAACCAAGTTTTAGAACATTATAAAAAATAACTAAAACAAACAAACAATCAAGCAATGCTGCAAGGCTTGCTGCAGATGGCTGGGAGCAGCACCTCATTTTTCATTATGGGGGGTGGCTGGTGACTTTATTTTTCTTGGCCCTGAGAAAGACCAAGCATTCCTTAAGCCATGTAAATATCCAGCTACATCTCACTTAGCGCAAGAAGAGCATATACATTAGTGGCTTTTCATCAGACACATGGTAGCTGCTTTAGGACTTGGATTTCAAGGGGGTTGGGGGGAAGAAGGGGTAATGGAGTTCATGGGAATGTCTCCAATCCCTTCCCGTCCCAAAGCTGTTCCTGTAGAATGTTGTTAACAAGGTATTTGTGATGCCTTCAGAGCAAAACATGAGGGACGGTTTATGAACACAGAAGCTGCTGTCTCATCTAATACCTTATCACCAACTGTGGCCAGCATGGTGCACTTCCAAGATGGACATAACTGACCCAGGCCACCCACGGAGGTTTATCCCTAACTCTACTAGTTAAGGATGGTCCCAAGGTCTGAAGCACTGGGAATTTTCCCTTGGAGGCCACAAGCCTGTTCACCTTCCTCATGGCAGTTGCGTTGTCACAGATACAGCAACTACAAGCAGATCGAGCGATCAGGATGTGACCCTAAATCATTATTTCAGAAAACAGTTGCAAATAAGGCATTGAAAACACATGCTGCACTTACAAACCAGAGAGCTGTCATTGTTAAATGATATCACAGCTGGCGAAAAGGAATTCTTCTCTGGTGGGCAGAAAAGCCCCTCCTGACTAATTTCGTGGATACATTCCTCCTCCCTGTTGTTCATTGTCTGAATTGACTTGAGCTGTCCTTGCAGTTTGTGGTGCAAGCTTCGGATTTCTGTTCCCTGTAGAAAACATATAAAACAAATGAAGAAAAAAATATTGCCAACACCAGACTCTTGCCTAACACTGGGTATATGTAATAAGTTCTTTTTCAAATGGATTGAAAACATTTTGCCTGGAAATTTCAAGTTTATGTTCATTTTTCTGGAAAAAGAAGTGTCTGGATCTCCTAGATATCTCTGCGTATCTCAACCTCTATTTAAATGTAATCGTAAAAGTAAAATCTGAGTGTTCAACTAGTCTTTATTCTTGGGATCCCAAGAAAAATCTTATCTGAATATGAGAACAGGAGTCAGAAGACACTAATGGAACATTTGGCTGAACATTTACAGCTCAATTTTGCAAAGTAGGAAAAGTTCTCAACCTCTTAGGATACAGTAAAAAATATCATTTCTCTTACATTTTTTTCTAAGCATTAGATAGTCTAATACAACAAAGCAGTTATTTTTTTTCTTGCATATATTCTCTTTTTAATCTTTTGGTTTTGTGTTCAGGAAGATGTAGGATTGACACAGGTTTTAGTGTGAATGACAGCCTAAGAGATCCTAATTAGGCCTAGGGGAAAAACTGGTTCTTGTCTTTCAATGAACAAATTTTTTAAATGAGGAAGAAAATATGCTCAGGTGGAAGAGACATAGCTTTAAGTTTTGTGGTTTTTTAAAGAGGACTCTGAAAACTTTATGTTTTGAGGCAAGACGCCTCTTTCATCTAACTCACAAGTTCTTTTCATTTTCTGAACTTAATGTAAAAAAGGAAAGCAAAAGGAAAAGTTTTTCAAAAAAGAAAAAATACATTTTTTAACATATTTTAAAATTTCAGAATTCATCCTTTCTTTCAGCTAAGACTATTCACTGGATTTTCTTTCAAATCCTTCCCCTGAAAAACATTTTTTGGCACATGTATGACTACATGATGCTTTTCCTGTAAGTTCAAGGACTGTGGATTCCCTGATACATCCCTAAACTATGACTAAATGTGGTGATCAATTCACTCCATTCACATTATTGGATATAGAGCCTGGTGCCTCTGCAGGAGGAATGCAAAGAGGCAAAACATATTATTTATTCCCACCAGTAGCTGCAGTGTGTTCTCAGCACCATGACCTGGCTCTCACCACCATAGCTTTTTAGAATCATAGAATCATAGAATCGTCCAGGTTGGAAGAGACCCTTGGGATCATCAAGTCCAACCATCTACCCTACTCTACAAAGTTCTCCCCTACACCATATCC
>JAOXNO010000020.1:77029061-77045993 GCA_028565335.1 Limnodromus scolopaceus | reverse complement strand
TTTCAAGACCCGCCTGGATGCAGTCCTGAGTAACATGCTCTAGCTCTGGGCAATCCTGCTCCAGCAGGGGAGTTGGAATAGATGATCTCTATGGTCCCTTCCAACTCTAAAAATTCAGTGAAATTCAGTGAAATAAGACTACTTCCTCCAGCATTAGTGCCAGGTTACATCAATTGCTGTTTGTAGGGTTTCAGTCTCAGTGATGCTGGAAGCACATGCAAGGCTGGAGTCCCTTCACATTTCTGTTTCATCTCTATCTAGTACCATTGCACACCACCAAAACCTGTTAATGCCTTCACTGAGGCTACAATTAACACCCACTTCTAATTTACTTGACTGAGCACAGACAGAGTGTAGAAAAGGAGATCTTTTCAGCTGTCAGTGACAAATAGACTGACTTCTACATTTGTGAAACAGTTGTTCTGATCTCTTTGCCCTCAGATCCTCTTCCTGAACTTAAACATTAAAGGAAAACATTTGTTAAAGCAATTCAAATGGGGGTTTCCTGTTTTTTCAGCAAAGACAACTTCAAAGTCAAAATTTGTCATTGATGAACCTGTATCAGGTTTGGCTCTGCTCCACTGTGTTTCCCTGACAAGACAGTCAAAGATCTGGGGGGAAGGGACAAGATTCCTTTTTATTTTAATTTTTGAAAATAATGTGTCTTTTTGGTATTTTGAGTCAGCAGAAAGCGCGGGAGTAGAAAGCTCACATCAAAACATCTAAAGAGCTGTACATCTTGTTCTGCTTAATTCTTCTCTGCCTTTAAATTTACTAGCTTCAGTTGTGTCTTACGGAAAAGCACCGCATGTGTGGAAGTGCAATCCATGAAGATAAATCAAGGGAATATTATGATTTGCTAAAATCAAACTGCAAACCTAGGGAGTCCAGGTCTGATAACCATGGCCTGGACTGTCAGGATCTTAAAACCACAACATGACCTCATTGACAAGCTTCTTTGCTCCGAAGTGCTCAGCAGCAGTCACACCTCATTTATCTATCCAGTTCCTGGCAAATCAAACAGATGTTAGGAAAAGAGAAGCTGCAGAATAGCAGATGGAGGACACGAAGTTGACAGATCTGTGAGGAGGCAAGCTGGTAGGCAAAAAGCACACTGTGCAAGCAAGTAGTTCAAATAGAAACTGCCCTGGCATCTAAAAGCAGCTTGTCCATCAGGCATCACAGGAGCGTTAGCATCCTCTCACATGACAAAGTTTGAAGGTCCTAGCATAGCGATGCCATACAGGCTACTGCTCTCCATCAGTCCCCTCTCACCATCTGCCTTTGCACATGTGAAGTCCCACTCTGCCAAAGCCTACTCTGAATAGTCTATAGCACTGCAAGCAAGTGCATATTTGCTCACTGGTATCACTTACCTGAAGCTACTCAGCCCATGGGTACCAATTTATGCCACTAAACTGTCCGTGTGATGCAATCTCATGTACACTAACTCCCAGTGTGTGCTGAGACCCCTGGGAGAAGCTGCCTCTGGGTAGGGTTGGTACAGAACTGTGGACCTGATCAAGAGGTTCATGTGGAAAGACACTCTTCTGCAGAAGGGAAGGATCCTGAAAACTGCAGTGATAGCTCTATCAGGGAAGAAATCCATAATTTCATAGTTTTGTCACACTGAATGGAGCTCATTTTCTTTGAAAACTTCACTTTTCCATATTTTCAGTGGTTCATAACACCATCTCTCCCTTAAGCAAGTAAATCATTTTTAAACAGCATAAAAGGTGAAAAGAAAACACGCAGCATACAGCCCTAAAGTTCCAAGGTACCTACCTGCTGAAATTAAAATTTGAGCCCAAAAGCTCAAGGGCAGCTTTTTACTTGGTGTAAGCAAATGCTGGTATACATAGCTAGTATAAGTAGATCTTCATCAACTATGTCATCTAAGGAGCTCAGTAATGAAGGATTGTGAGTGGGATGCAACTGAGTCTCAAGAACAAGATTTTATGTGAGTACAAGAAGAAAATTTGCTATTTCCTTAGCTCCAGAAGACTCTTCCAGATGACCCCGGTCTACCTCAAGGCAAAACTTACAGTTGAAATTTTTGATCCTGCTTTCCTACAATCTTGCTGTCCAGAATAAAACTCAAGAATTAATTCCTTGAAAGCTTCAGGAGTTTGCAAAACGAAGCTCTTCGGATGTATTCACAAAGCCTACTTGTAACAAAAGGAAAAGAAAGTTGGTCAATGTGAAACACAGAGACTATTTTCTCATTGACCTCTTTAAAACAGTAACACAGATGAAATACGTAAGTAGATTAACACCTGTGCATGTCTTTCCAAAAGGGAGCAGTTATGCGAAGATGACATTAAAACCAGTGAAGGGTTCAGCGTTACATTCAAATTTCCAGAAGTGACCGCTAGAAGACAGGAAACAATAATGTTTTAAGAGATCTATGAAAGGATCATTGTGCTAGTGTTTCTCCACATTAAATCACACATTTTTCAGTGCATTTGTAGACTAAAAACCATCCCAAACTTCTAAAAGTTGCAGCCTGGAGCCCGTATGGTAAAATTTCAGTTCCCCAGGAGTCCACTTCACAGGGTACTTTTTGTTAAAACAAATATACTATTACATAATTTTCCTTCACAAAACAAAAGCAATTGTTGTCTCCACAAGATCCACAATGTTCATCACAGGCAGAAAAAGGTACACGACAGTAGACTGGTTGTAAGAGCCTTTCACCACATCAAAACATGCATCCATACATCTATAGAGTTCAATTTCTTTTCAGCCTGTGCCATTCAATAGTTCACAGTCAATTTTACCAGAAAACTCATGTGCATACCTTAATGTATGAAAGTGTTCTTTTTCCAGGGGAAGCTGAGTGCTGAAAATCCACCCTGCATAAAATAACGAATTGGAAATACAAGTAATCATTGAAAGGCCAAGCTAGTCAATTAATTAATTTTCTGTACAGTGGAGCAGTGTACAAAGTTTCATTATTTATTTACCTGAATGTTCAGAGGCAATAAACATAAAAAGAATCATCTCTCCTCAGCTCCAGTGACTCGGCGCTCAAATTACAAGAATAAAATAAAGTGCAAGTAGCTGCATTCCTCCCCAAAGGCATCACAATCGCCCCCGTGCTTTAAATACAGATGGCAATGAGCCCATGCAGACGTAACCCCCTTCTGTCTACTCCCCTTAAAACACCTTCTGGTTTACTGACCATATTTAGACCCTTTGGCAGTCTATAAAAAGTGCCACATGATCTTACTTGCACTAAAACCAGTGAGAGTTATACTCTATTTCACACTTACAGTGAAAAAACCCTCATTTCCTACGGTGGGATTTTTCAAAGATGCCCAAGGGCTGGGTCTACAAAGTGATTTTTAAGATCCTAAGTAAAATTCCGAAGCACAGCTGGCATCCACAAAGGGACTGGATTCAGAAAGGAGGTTTAGACTCAGTTTTGCAGCAGCTCACTTCTAGCAGGACCCATGGATCTGGTGCATCATGTAACACAGAAGGAGACTTGTCAAAGTGAGAATTGGACCGACCAAAACCACCACGCTGGAAGGAGATTCCAGACTGGGGAGAGGAGAAGCGTGTGAGCTTTGACACCCTCAGGACATAGAGCCAGACCTGCACAGGATGAGGATGGCCAACATCTGCAATAGCTGAGTCTAAGAAAAGAAGTTTCCCAAACCTGCTGCCAGAAGCCAAAATTACCTATGGTTCCTATGGATGCAACAGTGCTGTGGAGGCAGGGACTCCTCCAGTGCCACATTTCTGATGGAGCTTTTCCTTCCTGTACACACCTGGGGCTCAACCTAGCAAATGTGCACTGAGAAGGAGGGAAACCTTCAGTCTTTTCCGCTGATGCTTCCACTTCATGTAAATACTAAACTTTAAGTTTTCAGTTTCAGACAAGACCTACAATTTCAATGTCCTTTTTAGTTTTTGTTATCTTCTAGGTCTAGTTGGTGAGCATCACAAGTAATGAGCAGAAATTTGAGTAGTAGTTTGAGAAGGATGGAGAGCATTATTGTCAGGCAAGACATGAAGCTGTTGGAACCGGTCCAGAGGAAGGCCACGAAGATGATCAGAGGGCTGGAGCACCTCTGCTGTGAAGACAGGCTGAGAGAGTTGGGGTTGCTCAGCCTGGAGAAGAGAAGGCTCCGGGGAGAACTTAGAGCCCCTTCCAGTCCCTAAAAGGGGCCTTACAGGAGAGGTGGGGAGAGACTCTTTATCAGGGAGTGGAGCAATAGGACGAGGGGTAATGGTTTTAAACTTAACGAGGGGAGATTTAGATTACATATCAGGAAGAAATTCTTTACTACGAGGGTGGTGAGACATTGGAACAGGTTGCCCAGGGAAGCTGTGGATGCGTTCAAGGCCAGGCTGGATGGGGCTTTAAGCAACCTGGTCTAGTGGGAGGTGTCCCTGCCCATGGCAGGGGATTGGAACTCAACAATCTTTAAAGACCCTTCCAACCCAAACCATCCTGTGATACTATGATTATCATTCTGCAATGCTAGGTTGGGAACTTGGCAGAAGAGTGAAAATACCCATGTTATTCTCTTGGTGCCTTGACCATTATATACCCCTGAACTTGCGGCTGTTCACGAATGCCCAACGGAGACCAGTGTCACGTAACTAGAGCTGAGTTGTTTTCTATCACTGTTCATAAAGGCAAATCCCCCACTATAAAAATGGGAGGGGAAAGCACACATATATTTTAATCTGTGCTTTTCATTAGAAATGCCAAAAGCAGAATTCCACACTCTTTCAAATGTAAAATACTCTTCAGAGCTAGTGTCACTGGAAATAAGCTTTCAAATTTACAATTGATGTAGTTCTCACAGTGCAGATTACATTTATTAATGCTTCTGAATTCATCAGTTTCATACTCAGCTGACAATCTTTCCAAACCTTATAAATTAGGTTTAAAAACCCCCAAGGTAAATCTAACTGTGCTGTGCAGAAAGGAAGTGTTGCTTTCTATGTGCTAATGAAAAGGAAGAAAAAAGATAAAATTTCCTTAGCAAATAGGACTCAACAATTTAATGCAAATAACTTGCAACACTTACTCTCTTAACACCCGCCAAGAATTATCTGTTTTAAAGAGACTCAGCATTGCTCAATGGAGTTAATTCTCCCACAGAGGAACCATTTTAAAACCCAGGTTCCATTTGCCTGCATTAATCCTAAAGAACTATCAGAATTTTATTGGAGGCTCTTAAGCTTAAAACCCAGTCACTTGAGGATGGGATTCCTTGACACAGTGGGGACCTCAAGTACAGTCAGATGCCACAGTTCACCTCAGATCCATATCACCCTACATCCCACTGTCCTCTGAGAGCACAAGAGAAAGGGATTTCTCTTGTTAGCTTTGGTCATGAGATGAATAACAACTTTAAAACACCTTTTTTTCTCTACCTTAACTCTGGAAGATAGCTAAGGTGATTAGTCCATACTACAGTCATGAAAAGTTAGTTAAAGTGCCTTGTGTCCTGAAGTTTTCTGGGATCATTACATCTAGATGATGACACAGGTCTAAGACAGGTTGAATAACCCTCTCCATATGATTTCCTCTACACATTGTTTGAAGGTGAAGTCTAGAGGAAGAAGCAAAGCTCTAATAGAAGTTGAGTTCAGTCTAACTAAATAATGACCTAAACGTTGCATAAGGACCTGTAGAGAGGAGCTAAAATAAATGGAAGCAAGGAGGACCCCAAAGGCAAGGAGGAGAATACTCAGGGCTTTGCAGACCCCAGTTAGCTTGGGTGTGTTGTTGGTTTGAGCACAGGAAGACACAATAGGTGATTTTTTGAAACATGAACAATATTCCAGTGCTCCATTCTGGCAACAGAGATCCAGCTGGCAGTCTGAACAGGCAACCAAAA
Organism: Limnodromus scolopaceus; assembly: GCA_028565335.1. Lineage (NCBI taxonomy): Eukaryota > Metazoa > Chordata > Aves > Charadriiformes > Scolopacidae > Limnodromus > Limnodromus scolopaceus. The sequence goes on along the minus strand of JAOXNO010000020.1, from coordinate 77,040,129 downwards.
AGCATCAGGTTTGATATGAAACAATGTTGTGGAGGTACACTTTTCAGTCAGAATGATTACATTTCTTGTTTTAATCCACAGACTCTATAAAAACAAGACTGAGTTTTGTAGAAATCTGCTGTATAAGTCCTATTCCAAAGAGTTTCCAAGAACCACTGAGCAGTATCTTATGGAACAGTTATTACTTTTGTGTGGCTAAAAGCCACAAAAAGTGTGGCTGTTTGGAAGTGTGAGAGCTTCTAAGGTTTTCTTTCCCTCCGGGGATGAGTAATCAGGGTTCACATGACACCAAATTTAAAGGGTCATGAATTTAAGGTGCAAGATTACATTTGCACTGAAAACTCACAGCTGTTTTCACCCAAAAGCTAGCTTATGTTTTTTCCCTATTTTCCCAGACCTGCCATTGAATGAAAGTGAGTCTTAAATAACAGTGATGCTCTATGGCATCCTGACTGCATAGCAAATACAGTTCTTCTGTCTGATCATCTGAAGGTTTTTATCAGTCAAGCAGAGAGATGTCAGCCCTGCAGAGTGTCAAACATGTGCATTAATTTCTTTCATGCTTTATAAGGGAATAGAAGCAGCAATCAGGTTTGCACGGGTGGATGGGCAATTCAGCTGATGTAGCGTCTTGCAGCTACCAAAAGTTTAATAAGATGAACCCTGACTAGTCTTCTGACCAGGTCACTCCAGAGCTGTTGGACACACGAAGCCTTCCTGTAGTAGTGCAGAGTCTAAAGATGTTTCCTAAAAAATCACTTCATATAGTGATCACATCAGCTATACAAAATTAATTCAAAGAAGGACAATTCACATAACAGAATAATTCTTGTTGTTTCATCTTGTGCATCAGTAAACAACAAATCTGAGATAAAGCCACAAAAAGCATAAAAGATTGCATGCAATCACTAGAGTGCACCCCAAGCTCTAAAAATGCCCCCTAGTTCAACTTTAATGTATTGAATTCCCGACTGGCCCCAGGTTGATTCTCAGCTGCAGATTTCCTTGACCTCTCAGTCACTTTGTCTCAGGCACTCTGTTTCCATTTGATGATGATGGAATTAATTTGGCCAGTGCACTGGGACTCTTGCTTACTGGCTGGAACTCCAATGGCTTGAGAAAAATCCAACCACTGTACACAGCCTTGAACTTGAGGTCTATTTTCACAAGGCACAGAACAGAAGAGCTAGCAATAATACATGTAAAAGGGAGAAAATCAAAGGATAGTGACAACTGGAAATTTATCCAACAGAGGGAAGGTTTGAATGCTCCTAAGCTTGGCCCATCATTTGTTTATAGTGTACATGTCACCATAACACGATCCCCAGTGAAAGGATTTACTAATTTATATGAAAGGAGGCGGATCAGCTTCAAAGAGGTTTTCTACCATAGCCACTTCAAGACCACTTTTACATCCAAGCTTTTTCCGTTTAAATTTTGCGTTCCTTTGGCAGGTTGGCCGGCTCAGCTGCGCTGAAGACCCAACGTGTTTGGTCTTTTCAATCTGTAGAGCAGTAACTGGTGGAGGTTTTGGTCCCTGTTTATCATATTCAAACCTGATATGCCTAGTTTGTTTTTCCTGGTTACCTTTCATAGGTCCCTTCAGACATTGACCCCAAGGTCTGTAGACCACAGAAAACCACCGTTGAGTAGCAGTGATGAAGCGTGAATCCACTGCTTCACATTTAGAGGAATTCCTCCTCAGATGTCCCAGCAATAAGGGCTTCCCAGCATACTAAGTACAGACTGGTGCTAGCTTTGTCCTAGCTTTTGCTAGAGCAAACAAAAGTAGCAAGCAATATGTGGCTGACAATGAAGAAGTGCAAATCAGCGTTCAAAACACATTGGGTATAATAACAGCTCTTCAGGAGCATGGGAAAGGACACACAACGTTAGAGTCAGGGCACTGTTTTGCTGTAACTGCTGTTGTTTGGACAACCTGCTGCTTTGCAATAAGCAGGCAGCACTGAAGTTAACGTTAAAGCAAGGCTTGATTTCTATTTAAGACCACTCAGGTCAGGTAATTTGCTTCTGTCCTATCAAGCATGCCACAGCATCGCCAGCAGACAGAGCCGTATCAAACCCTGCCATTTCCCACTCCAACAAGGACTTTATGCAGACATTTTCTACTGTCTGCCTCAGGTTTTGGATTTGTATAAAGTTAAAAAAACCAAACTGCAACTGATTCGAAACTGCTGCACTTCACAGGGCTTCTAAGAAAGCTCTGAGGGATTATGGCTTCCTTACTATTTTGACACAGAACCCTACCTCAGAGCAGCTTCTTTAAAAAGTAGTCTAAAGTTTGCTCAAAAAGTAACAAATGTTTTGATTAAACCAGTCTGAGCTTGAAACCAAAGTATAAACTCAAGAAGTGTATGTAGTTTCAGATCTCATATAAACATTTCAAATGGATTTTTAATTGAGCTTTCCTTAGTCCATCTCACTTACTTGAAAAACAGATTATCTCATATTCTAGAAAGACAATTTAAAAAAATTAGTCACTCGGGGTGCTCAAAACCTCACTTTCAAAGCTTAATATGACAAATGTATGTTTGTGTTCACATATATACACCTGATTTACATGCCTATAGCAAGGATTTTCACACACAGAAGTGCACATTATATGTATGCAGGGTGAAAGTGGTTGTGCATTTCAATTCTGATGTTTTCTTTTTTGTCTCTGGGACAAAGAATAACATAAAAATGACTGCTTCCCCACCATCACCTTCTGCAAGAAAAGGGACTCTATTTCAGTGCCTGGTACATGAGGGCCTTGGAGAGTTCTGCTGTGATAGTGTATGAGTTGAGTTTATTTGGTCATATATTATTCCTGCTTGATATTTACATGCTGCTGTACTGTGGGAGAAATTAATCACACTGCGTTTATCAGAGATAAGCTAATCCAACCAAAGTCAATGGTTTAGTAAGCACAGAGTTTCAGAGGACAGCAGTAAATTATAACTGGATTTGATTAAGAGGTAATTAGCTAAACCTGTTTACCTTAACCTTTGCTGCAACTATTGTTTTTACTAGAAGAAGAGTGTCATTAGATTGTGTCTGGGATACAAGTTATGGACCGTACACCACTTTTCACTGTCCAATTTTCATCTGTTATTCAAGGAAGAGGTAGAAAGGTCAGGATCAGATTGCTATTGTACAATTCTCCTGAGATGAGAGCAGAAAGTTTCCTTGACAGAGACAAAATAAGCCATGAAGAACAGTAGTTTATTTTTCAGTAGGATGAAGGGGGAGGCAAAAGAACACATGTCTACAGCCCTAGACAGATTTTTGCAATAATTCAACTGTCTCAGTAGATTTGAGAGTCATTTGAACTCATTGAGCATTTTAGAGAAACAGGGAAGAGTAATACCAATTTGCTGCAGACTGCAAAATAGCACAGTTGAGAAAAGAACTGGGTGAATATTTTTTCAACTGTACTACATTTTCATGAATTATTTTTAAATATATCCATTCAAGAGAATTAAAAGAACCATAGGAAGCCAAGTCTTAAATTGCTTTATAGTCATGTAATTGCCCAGGTTAGATAACTTAGTTAAAATAAGGGTTTAGATCAGTCTGCACCCTTGGTTTATTGATAGCATTCAGCCAAATTGTAAGCACGTTTGAGAATGCTGTAGATTTCCATTTCTTGGTTGAGGGGGAACATCAGCTTCATAATTGAAGCTAGATAAGTAGATGCCCATGTAAACATGGTTGCTGAAGGACAAGAGATAAGCTTGTTTTACAGTTTTACAGCTAGATGCTTATACAGTTAATTCCCTAGTTTTGATTCCTAGAACTGTTTGAGATGATACCCACCTACACACACACATAATAGCTTTTACGTAGCTTGAAATACAAGGATGGTAATTTTGGATAGCTCTCTGCTCGTTCCTGCATCTTCAGCTACGGTTTTCTCACATGAATTCCCATTACATCCCAGAAAAACAGAGGAGTATTCAAGCAAGCCCACAAGGTCTCACTTCAGTCAAGCTATTTCTGGCTGAGGAAATACAGTTCCAAAGCTCCAAAGCGTTACTTGCCCAGCAACTCTTTTTTTTTGCTTACCCCAACAGGGCTCAGCCTCAAAGATTTGGAGCCTATATTGCCAGAAAGGCATTTTCTGAGGGACACCTCCTACTAGACCAGGTTGCTTAAAGCCTCCTCAAAGCCCAGTATTGTTTGTCTTTGTTTTATCCTGCTCAGCTAAGAAAGACCTGCACAATGTAGCCTAATTCTTACTCTAAAGAATACCACAGATTTTGTCAGATGAAAAGGGATACGGGAGTACTTCTCCCGTCTGGTTTCCTGAAATCTTACTGGTACCAAAGAGGACAACAGCTTGAAACTTGTTAGGGTCTTGCAACACAAAGGCTTGACTTACAGCTCTGAGAGTTACCTGTGTTGTTCAGTCTTTGTGTGGCCTGGGGAAAGCACTCCAGACCTCACGTCTGCCAGTTTGTACAGTTACTGATTATCCCATTGCGCTGAACGAGCAAAGGTTTATATCCCTTGGCAGCGTGGGCAGCCCAGTTTACGTCTCCACTGGGTAATCGTTTAAGTGGCTAAAGCTGATCTTCCAGGTAGGTATGGGAGTGTCAGGGTTTCAGGCCACGGAAAGAGGTTTATAGGCTAGAAATGTTCTATTAATGGCATATGGTTAAAGTTTCTGTTGAATAGGGAAGTGTGTGCTCTCTCTTTTTCAATCTATAGGGGTTTTGCCATATCATTCATCAGATTTGCTCTTCGACAGAGCCTTTGGATAGACAGAGTGGAAACCATTATCTTTCCACTGGAAATTAATGTTTAATTCTTTTTTAACAGGTAGTCTGCTCCTGTAAATAAAAATAAGTGGCTAAAAGTGAGAGAGAAAGAATCTGTGTGTGTGTGTGTGTGTGTGTGTGGCAGAACTGGCGAAAATTAACAACAAAAAGTTTGGAGGTCCAGCTTTTAGCACCATAACGGACCCCAGCTCAGTTCACAAAGTAACTTTTTTCTAGAGATAGGAATTTTACTTAGCCTGGAAATTGTTTTTAACTTCAATATTTAAAATGTCTTATTTTGAGCTTTCAAAAAGAACTAGAATTGTGCATGACTCTCACAGGAGATAATACCTCACAGGCACTCTGTTCTTCTAAGGAAGTGACATAAAAGTCACTTGATATAAGTTCAGTTGCTGAAATGCTGTGATTACAGTGATTCCTGCCAAATAATACAGGCTTATTGTTTCCATGCTGCAAGCTTTTGGAGGGAGGAATCGTCTTTTCATTCTTGAGTTGGAAAGCACCCAACTCAAAAGTTTTCTTGCTTTTGGAGAGCAAGAAAGGAGGACTTCTGGCCACAACAGTTGCAGAAATAAAAACAGTGAAATAGTTATAATCATATTGAAGCTGACTAATAAAGATACATGGTGACTATCTCTTTGGTGTTTCATTTTGCTATGACCAGACAGAAATAAATAACAGAGATAGGTGCAAAGATAATACTACTGTCTTCCAACTCAAGAGATAAAACAAAATGTGAGTTTCAATATGTGAGTTTTTTTCATGAAGAAAAGCAATTTATGATGGCATCAATTGTGTTTGGATAAAATTCTGTGGTTTTATAAAGGTTTTCCTAAGTCCTAGCTTCTTTAGAAGAACAGAAAATAAGATCATCTCAGTGTGACAGTGTCAATAAGGTCCAGTAAAGATGGTCAAAACTTGATATTCCTCTTCCATCATACACACATATGTTTATAGGCAGGAGGGTAGATCTTCTCACTAGAAAAAGTAGGGGTTTAAATGTTCTTAAATAAAACCTAATCATTTACATTAAGAATTTATCATTAGTGTATTCACACTATGGTTCTGATTTGTGGCTCCTGATATTTTAGGTTATGTGGCTCAATAAAGGAGCCACAGTATTTTTCACTGATTCAGAGAGAAAAATTCCTACCATTTTCAATAAGATAAATATAACAAAAATCCAGTAATAAGTACAGAAGATAGAAATAGATGTTGGTTCAAGCCTGTGTGTGTCTCTTCTCTTCATCCCCTATGCAGGNNNNTGAGCATTCAGAGCACCAAAAACTTTGTATTGTGTCAGCAAAGTATTATAGGATGACATATTTTGGCTGTTAATGAATGAGGTTTGGATTGGAAGCAGTAAGATATTTCATGCTGGTGCTCATTTTTAAAGTGTGCTCAGCTTCCATTTTTCATTAAAGATTATTAATTATCCCTCACATCGGATGTGTAAAGTGCATTTGCTGTTGTTCAGGTCCTCTGAATGCATGTCTTCACAGACTCATGCTGAAATTATTTCACATTTTCCCTTGCATCAGCAATTTTGTGCTGGGTTTCAAAATCCTTGAATGCTTTTATTAGACTTCTTTTTTTCCTTTGTAACTCAGTGTTAGATCCTTTAAACAAGATTAGTCAAGGCTGAGTCTGTGCCACTGGCTTTTATTACCATTTCATGGGCGTGTCTGGTTACAGATTTGGTTTTCATATACATTTGCACTGCTGTTTTCCACCCAGGATTAGGAAGTCATGAGCCTTATAACTTCTCTTATGTCTCCAGTTTGTATGTACCATGTTAATGACAAGCTTCAGTTTATAGTTGCCATTAAATTATGATCTCCAACAGTATGATAGCACAGTTGGCACTTTTTAAGGGACATCTTCAGAAAACTCCTTCTTATATCAACATATATCACCATATGCGTTACTACTCTCACTATTTCTAGAACAGTGACTTCCACATTTTGAAGAACCTTTGGCTCTTAAAATACCAGAGGACAATCAATACTCAGATTAAAGCAATTTAATTTTAAAGCATTTGTATTACATCTGGCCAAAAGAGTTGCTATATTTTACACACAAAAATTCAGGCATATAAAAGCGTGAGATAATGTCACATTATTCTGCCAAGGCAGAACCTATCTCCTTCAGATGTTCACCATTTAAGGACCTTTAAATCAAGGAAAATCAGTGCCCTCATTTCAGAAAAATAGAAGATAGTGATGTTGAGCCAAGAAAAGTCATACTGGGTTGTGGATTTCCATGCAGACGCACCTGAAGCTTTCACACGTCATAGGTACAGCACACAAGGTAGATTATCAGTTACACTCTTTCTTCAGCCTAAATTTTTGATTTGCTGTGCTCCCTACCTGAGGTCCTGGTGACCTGCTGTTGCAACTGATTGTGCTGGTGGTAACTTCAGGGGTGGAAGAAGTCTGGTCCTGAGACACCATAGGAGGATGCCCACTGAATTTGGGCAAAGCCTGAAGACAATTTTCCAGTCTGCAATGGCTGTGCCTAGGTCCCAGAAGACCTGCCGCAGTGACTCACATGAATGCTATGGGAGAAGAAGATGAGCTGCAAGTGGAATTGGTTCCTGAAGTAATAAGTGCTTTAGGCATTACTAAGCATTAAGAGAAATTCTGATTACTCCTGTGGCTTCCTGCCTTCCAGTTCAGCCTGACACTGCTGTCAATTTCCTATTTCCTATGGCAACTGTCATGCTAAGCTGTGTGTCTCTATTCATTCAGTTTCTGAGGGCAAGTGTCATCCCACCCAATTTCAGCCACTGAAAATTCCCAGGCTTAATGAAACCAGCAGCCTCTTCTCTCTCTGCAGTCACAGAGAACAGACATCCACTTCTCATGACTGATTCATCCCATCCTAAGACAGGGGTCTAGGATGGGTGTGATAAATCACCTCCTGGAGGTGCCTGTTTCTCTTCACAGGGTGTGAAAGGGGCTTGCAGGAGCACGGAGAGAAGACATCCAGCTCTCAGCTGCTACAGCTCCATTATATGACCTCCCCTTACATGCTAACAATGCCATATGGGAAGCATAAGGAAAGGGAATGAACCAGTGCACATGCCCAACAGCTCAGGGAGAAGTATCTTCCCTCATGACCCTCCTCATCCCCAGACATGGCCTGTAGTGGGGCTGAAAGTACCCGTCCTGGGTTCCAGCTGCATGGAAGGAAAGGACAAATTCAATTTCTACAGTGAGGTCCTAATTAGACATGCCTACCTCCTTCATATCCTCCTCGCATTGCCACTGCCCACTGCATGGCATGTGTTAACCTCTAACTGCCCTCACCCCGCAGCAGAGCTCACAGCGAGGGAGTTCATGCCAGAAAAACCATGTACAGGCGACCCTGGTTGATGCCGATGATTCCTTCCTGCTGCCCAAACCTGGACAGTCACTTCCTACGTTTTGCAAAGGTCTGCTCTTGCAAATCACAACATTCTGCAGCAAAACACTATGCAAACTCCGGAAAATCACTCAGCAAGCAGAAAAGGACGTTTTAAAACCTCTCATTCGCTAGCAAAGAGAGAGTGCAGTTGATTCAAAGACTTGTCAGACCGTAGACCAGTTTTAGGCTGCAAGCTTTGAGCTTGAAGACAGCTTTTTCGCTGACTGGACTTTCTGGACTAGTTTAAACAAATATGTTTTGCAATATTTCCCACAGTCTTTCCTAGATGGAGAATTCAGAAATAATATTTTTTAAAAAGACACATTTTTAATTAGTTTGACACACAGTGACTGGATCCAGGCTAAAACTTTGGTCAGGATTTGTACTTGGACACATTGCGTAAGTGGAGAGAAGTTCAGACTAGGTATTTATGTCCCTGAGTTTCAGAGGTGTTAGTCAGACTCCTCTGATTTTAATTAAATTGCCATGAGACATTTCAGTGAGGGGGTTGGGAGCCACTATTTAAAGAGCTGTTTTAATCTGTGTTTCCAAGGCATTCTCTATCCTAGCCTGGTCTCATGCAGAGATAAAACCACTGAATTGCTAAATAGGAATATTTGTGGGCTTTTGAGATTCTTTGCTTTTTAGCCTAAACCTAACAGGAGAGAAAGCTAAGCAATGAGTTTGCAAGTTATTCTTTTTTCCTTTTTTTTTTTCCCACCCCAAAAAATGTAAAGACTCATCTGTAAGCATCTACCCACAGATAATGTTTCTGAAAAGCAGATCTGAGTCACGCAGAAAAATTTCTCCTCCTGCCAAAATTAGGTAGCTGAATTCCACAACACCCAGGTCCTCTAACCCAAATTTATTTCCCTTCAGCCCACCGTGTCCCTCCACATTCCTCTGAGCCACCAAAGTGCTCACTGCAGCTGCATGAGAACATCCCTTCTTATGGGAAATACTCATGACTCTAGAAATCGCCACAGCAGATCTCATGTCTCCCTCACCCTGTCCCAGCATAATGAGAAGAACGAAAAGCGATCATTCACAGATCATTGTTGCCCACGGTCATCCTTACTCATCATGAGAGCCCCAGTGGTCAGCAAACAGCTGGATGTAAGCGAGAACAGCTCTCGGGAGCTTTGACTTCCATCCAAGTCTGTGTTTGTCCCTGCCTTGCCAAAGGGAGAACATAGGCGTGGTTTAAAGCACAGCTCAGCTGGGCTCAAGAGTTGGCCAAAGGCTCTACAGGGGTTGTTGGAGGGGGAGCAAAGAGTCTAAACCAGGGTGTCTGCAGGCTCCGAAGTTCCTCGTGCTGTAACCGGAGCAAGCACAAGGAGCCGATCTCACTTCCTATGTGCCAATTAGCAGTGACCTCCCTGCAGGAATGTACACAGCCCTCTTGCCGCATGGAAGGCAGTTCCTTGCGGGGCCCGTTAAATTTATCCATTCTCATGACGTTTTGCTGCATTTTACAGAAATCAGCAGACACTAAAGTAAAGCATGTTTAAATTCTTCCCTATACTACTTGTTGGCTCTGCTAGCAATGTCAGATGATCATACACTGGCACTCAAGATGGGGCCACAGTGAATTTTCTTGTGGCATCTGTCTGCTAACAATGATTTAGTGAGACTGGGTGGCACCGTGGGGGGCTGGCACCAGGAAAAGGGCACACTGGGAGGGTACTGGCCCATTGGATTTGTCTACACGTCCAGTCCACAGGGAAAGTTACACATGTAAAAATAATTTCATGATTTCCATAAAGTACATGGAAATCAAGCAGGTTTCTACAGTGTCATCCTTTGGGTTTGGTTCTCACCTTCTCTCTCTCAGAACAGTTCCCTGATATTTGTTCAAAGGAGGTTCAGAAGTCGATCTTTGACAACGCTACACCCACTTCATAAAGCCCTGTTCCCCACTGCCTGTTACAGCTCTCTTACCACCCTGACTGGATAGAATCATAGAATCAGAATTGTCTAGCTTGGAAGGGACCTTTAAGATCATCTAGTCCAACCTAACTCTGATAAAAAAAACATCACTAAACCATGTCACTAAGCACTACATCAACCTGTCTTTTAAATACCTCCAGGGATGGTGCCTCAACCACTTCCCTGGGCAGCCCATTCCAATGCTTTTCAGTGCAAAAATTTTCCTAATATCCATCCAAAACCTCCCCTGATGCAACTTGAGGCCATTTCCTCTTGTCCTATCACCTGTGACTTGGGAGGAGAGACCAACCCCACCTCTCTACAACCTCCTTCCAGGTAGCTGTAGAGATCAATAAGGTCTCCCCTCAGCCTCCTCTTGTTCAGACTGAACAACCCCAGCTCCCTCAGCCTTTCCTCATAAGACATTCTCCAGACCCCTCACCAGCTTCATTGCCCTTCACTGGACCTGCTTCAGCACCTCAATGTCTTTTTTGTGGTAAGGGGCCCAAAACTGGACACAGTACTCGAGGTGGGGCCTCACCATGCCAAGTACAAGGTGATAAATCACCTCCCGAGTCCTACTCACCACACTGTTCCTGATGCAGACCAGGATGCTGTTGACCTTCTTGGCCACCTGGGCACACATGTTCAGCCTGGTGTCAACCAACACCCCCAGGTCTTTTTCTGCCAGGCAGCTCTCCAACCACTCTGCCCCAAGCCTGTAGCGCTGCACGGGGTTGTTGTGATCCAAATGCAGGACCCGGCACTTGGTCTTATTGAACCTCATTCCGTTGGTCTCAGCCCATCCATCCAGCCTGTCCAGATCCCTCTGCAAAGCCTTTCTACCTTCCAGGAGATCAACACATCCAGCCAACTTGGTGTCATCTGCAAACTTACTGAGGGTGCACTCGATCCCCTCGTCCAGATCATTGATGAAGATGTTAAAG
>JAOXNO010000020.1:76981169-77001585 GCA_028565335.1 Limnodromus scolopaceus | reverse complement strand
TTCCCTCATTTAAACATACATATTTTAATGAGGTTCTTGCAAGCTATTAAATGTCTCACAAAATCCATACCATACAATTTTATTAAGGGAGCCGTATTGGCCTCTAGTGGTCTTTCTACTACTCTTATGTACTACATCATTCCTATTTTCAAAAACCCCATTACTATACTGATATTAGAGACGTGTCAGCTGGGGATCCCAAAATAATAAAACATCTGAACAACCTCCCTTGGTCAATAACTAGAGATTACCCCAGAGTCTGCAAACAAATTACTATATAAATTTCAGTGAAAAGTTGTTGGTCAGCTGAAGAGTACCAGACTACACAAGAGCTGTTGGATAAAGAACTGCTTGGAAGGGTTACAAAATATACCTGATTCTTCTTAAATAGAAGGAGGGACTGTAAAATCACTTTCCTCCTTAAAGGAGCTTATTCCTTTGGGAGTCATTACTTTAAAGAGTTTACTTACACTTGTGAGTAGATTTCAGTAATGACTAGCTCTACCTAACATTCACTCATGCTGGAAGTTACAGGTGGGTCTTTTATAGCAAGTTTCATCTTTTGCTTTGTTATACGTAACAAAATGCCTCAATAAAAGCTGTGTGTTTGTAGGAAATGAAGTTTCATGAGCATGTATTTCTGAGCTATTATATTAAACGTTCACCATTCTTCTTCTAAGAGCATGAACAAGAGCAGTTGTCAGTACATGTTGTTATGACAGACCTTAACCTTAATCTGATGACCCTTATGACCAGCTAATTGCATGAAGCTCTCTGAAATAGCGTGCAACAGAAGATGGTCCAAGCCGCATCCAGAAGAAGCAGAGACCACATCACTCAAGCAGATTTCTTTTCCCTTTTCCCTTCTCCCCCTGGAAGGTGAAACAAACCGTAACGAACAATCAGCTTAGAAACGCTTACGAAAGCTTGAGACTTTTGTACCACCTTCTCGTCTTGCACAGCTCCTGCCGCGAGCTTGGGCGAGTGGAGCAGCAGAGACCCACCTCAGCCACCAACCTGATCCATCTGCACCGCTGTGGCTGCACAAACTGCCAGCCCCCGGGGCCCCCCATCCTTCACTGCCGGACGGCAACACCGAGATAAACTTTCTCTGAAAAAAGCGCTACAAGTTTTGGAGTTTCCTGTGTTATCCTGCAAAGTTGGATCCAAGCCCTGGCACTTAAATTTAGATTAACTGTCTCACGTTTTATTTATTTACTGTTTCCTGAGTTATTAATATAATAAGCCTTCCCCATTTAAAGTCACCCCCCACACGCTGAAAAAGCACAACAAAGACCTCTTAAAATGGCCCATTTCCTGTTGCTGTAACTGCACCTTCTCTGCACAATTTCCTCAGTTTGCATAAAATGATTAATTACGTGTGTACATATTAGAGAAGGTACACTCTCATTGCTTTTCCTCTTCGCTAATTTTTCATTGGTACCCAAGATATAAACTGCCATAAAGTAAACACATTAATGTTAAGCACCAGGAACAGGATCTCCCGGGTCCAACGCGCACTTACAGTGACCAACTCCAAAGACTCTTTTCATCTCCGGCTCTTTCTGAGCTGTCAGACTTGGACAGCTTTAGCGTGACACCGACTTCATTCTCACTCCTACGGCAACTCTCGTCCAAAAATTTTGAAACATTTTGGAAACGTAATGATTTAACTCTTGCCCCGTCCCTGTGAAGTCGTTATCCCTTGTGCAGCTGGGCAGAGGGAAGGCTCTCCTTCATCCTTTCCAAGGCATTCCAGTTTTAATGGGTTCTTGCAGCCAGAAAATGTGACCCCCAGCTGGGCTGGATCACTGCACTTGGACTGATTCTGGCATACTCGAGGTGTTCCATCAGAAGGAATCGGCTGCGCACAAACAGTGTTTATACATACAATGCAACTGCAAATTATGTTGCAGTCTAATTAGACAGATTATAAAGTCTAGCAAGGGTTTACTTCTAGCATCCAGAGGAATCCCCAGCAGTGACCAGCAACCAGCATTACCTGCCATTACTCAGTTATAAAAGCGGACAAGAATGGTTTTTCCAAACTCTTCCTCTTCTCCTTTAACTGTGGTCTCTCTCCTGCCGTCTCCCTCAGACAGCAGCAGCTTCGCCCTTCAAGCTGCTCCCTCTCCCTGCTGCAAGAACCGGTCATCTCCCAGCAATTAGAGGCAATCAGCATCTCCCTGCTTAGTGAAAACACTTGTGATCAGCAGTTAAAGATTGCACTCGTCCTCCGGTGCTGGAAGGTCTGGGCTTGTCACAAAGGATTCTATTTCTGGATGAGCACCAGAGCAAGGCTGAGGCAAGGAGAGGAACCCACTTTAGGTCCCACTCTGCAATGAGGCACTAAATTTTTGAAGACAATCGGTGCTGTGAGGCACCAGGATCCACAGAGTGCAACCAGATTGACACCTGCAATTTTTGCAGGACTTTGTACGTCCTAGAGAGAAACCTTGAAGAAAGCAGAAACAGTGCAGTAAAACCATTTTCTCTTCCAAAGTACTAAGAAAGTTAGTAAAGGTGAGCCCAATGACTCAGGAGAAAGGAAATTCATACCCATACATTTATTTGTACTACTGAGATATAAAACTTATAGACTGAACAACGCAAACTGCGTATCAGTTAATAAAGAATGGATTATGTTTTCTTTGAAACCTGTTAATTCTTCAGCCCAGGTGCTCTCATTATTATTTCAGCGTCTGTGTTGTAAACAAAATAAGCAGATAGATGGGAACGGCTGTCTGAAGAGAAATATTTATTGTCCCACTCCTCTAGTCCTATTAGGAATAATCCGTTCCTAACAAATCAAAAGAAGACAAGCCTGTTATCTGTCTTCTTCAGGTACATAAAGGAAAGTGCTTACAGAAAAGGTAGGCTACTGATGGCTTTGCTTAAAAAAATATCATGGACTTCTTGTCCATCTGTAGATAAAATATGCGTGTGTGTTTTACACATGTACATTACATTACACACATGTCATATGTACATACGTAACTACATAAAAAGAATGGAAAAATCATTCTGCCCCAAGCAGAACAGGAATTTTTATAATTACCTCCTGTAAAGAAAGCTGTCCAGAGGTATTGCTGCAGGACCAATACCTCAAATACCTTAGACTTAGACAATAGATCATACTCTGCCCTTTCAAACCATACGTATTTGTAGCAAAGAGTGCTAAATGGTACTGATAATATACAAATCCTGATTTTTTTTTCTTACATGGCCTATTTTATACCGTTTTCATTCAAATGACATCAGTGTAACCATTTCACATCACCAAAACCAATGAGAAGAAAACAGATCATGCTGATTTCACTGGACTGCAGAGCAAAGCACAGCCCAAATGGTTGTACCAACTATTTTTGGAAACATTATATGAGATTCACCCCCAAGCTAGCATGAAAACATACACTGCAAGAAGCTCTTGCGAGAGTGATGTAATAGTCTTATAAGTTCTTTGCCACACTTTCATGCTCCTAGATAGGAAACATGTCTCTCTAAGTAAGATCTTAGATGAGAGTCAATTAAAACAGTACTATTGCTAGTGGAAAAACAAGATTTTAGCTCTCTGCTATACCCAAGATTATGGTCCCAGGATGATGCAGCCCAGAATAAAATCTTTGATCTATACCTTATGAAGCATCACAGGTTCAAACTCTGCCCTCCAGATGATGATAAATATCAGTCTCAGTCTTCCCATAAATTGCAAATTGTTAGTAAAAATGAATTGCAATCATAATCAAGGAAATTGCAATTCATGCATTCCAATTAGGATCTGTAAAAAATTAGTTCTCTTTTGCAACCTACGCGGCTACTGAATTTTTAATGGAATTCCTTATACTATACTTCTACAGCTTAAGCTCATGAGGTGCTCAAAGGTGTATTGTTACTGAAATTTATGAATCTTCAAAAGCCATTAGATCTTGCTCTGAGACATGCCTCATTTTTATGAGTGTTAATGTGCTTTTTAAAGTAGGAATCACAGATGCTCTACACATTTAATAAATTGATCTCTCCCAAGTTTTAATTTATGCTTTGTTAAGTAGTGCTCCTGGCTTATGAAGTTCTCGGTCTAAATGCCTTACAGATTTGACTGGTTCCAGGTCAGCAGATCTTTCTCACTCCCTGTAGCACACTTCTGCTTTTCATCCTCATAACAGATACATCATTTCAGAATTGAGATTGCAAGATGTCAAAGGGGTTGTTGCACTGCAAAGCACAGAAAAGTCATCCCTGTAACTGATGCACAAACTATACAAATGTATTAGGTTTGGATTTTAAAACAGGTAAGTCGGCCTGAGGAAAATAAAACACTTTTTATTCTCCTGAATGTTCAGGAAGAGACAAAAAATTCAAGCTACAGATGAATAAACTGATGGCAAAACTTGTAACAGATGCTTTATGTATTTTAAGATAAGTTATCATTATTCATTCACTTTCATGATCAGCATCAATTAGATAACTATGATCACTTTTCAATTAAGAAAATAATTTTAATATAGTCTCAGTACAAAACCAGGGTAGTAGATTGCAAGCAGATTTTTTTTTTAAATGATCAAATAGAACAATGTACAAAGTGAAAAGCAATTTCAGGTAAAAACGTGGCTGATAAGGCTACAGTCATCTGGCAGAAAGAAACCTTGACTTTTACACCTTTTCTGCTGCACATGCTAATTCTCTCTAGAAAAACTGTCAATGTGCAGAAAGCAGCTTCTCACAGGTGAGTTGACAGCAACAATCTTGTCCATCCAAAAGAGGGAATAAACTTAAAAGATTTAATTTTATTATTAAAATAAAATAAAATAAAATAAAAGGCACAGGTTGAAGTAGAGCAAAATCCTGTTATTCCTGATTTCTAAAGGTTTATACTTCTTTATGTTTTTTCCCCAACGGAGCACAGCTGCAAGGAAGCAACCAAGGCAATGAGCCTTCCTCTGGACTACTGGGATGTCAGCAGGGGGAAGAAGAAAGTGCTGCACAAGCACTAGGAGAGGGAGAGCAGCCCTCTCCTTCACCTACTTGAGAGGCAGCAGTTCAGCAGCCATTGCCTCTGCCCTGTCTAGGTGCCAACCATCCCACAAACCTTTCCCAAACTGCTGCCAGTGGGTCTATCAGGTCAGCAAGTTCCAGGTAAGGTTCAGGTCAAGCCTGACTTGTCCAACCTTGTCTTCCATGCGGTCAAGCCATTTCTTTGATAACCTCCAGACCTCTCAGGCTTGTCTCAGCAGAAAACTGGCAGCAATTTACATTTCATATCTTCCACCAAGATCTTGACTTCATTATTTCTTGCTTAGCCCAGTATAAATCAGGAGTAAAGGTCCTGGAACAGAATTATATAATTGCATTAAATCAATAGAAAAGAGGAAGCAGGGAGGTTTATTAAATAATAAATAAAAGTTCTCAGGGTTTCTTAAGACTGTTCTAGTTTCAGGCAGGAGGAAAGAAGTCTTAAGCAACATTGTTATAATTTGTTTTGCTACACACACAAGGCATTACCAGTCTCTTTTTTTTTTCCTTTTCTTTTCCCCTCAAAACAGAAAAAAAATGTTTTCTGGAGCTTGCAATCACATGGGATGTTCTTTCGCATTTTGCTGAGCCTTAAATTAGCTCCCACCTGCACTGCCTTATGGCAGGGGTGTCCTTCATGCTGTCATGGACACTGGCCTTTCAAACACGAAAAAAAAGGGAAATGTAACAACATAGCAAAAAATAATCCTAATAATGATTAATAATTGGGTACCGAGTCCAGTCTACCTCAGGAGAAAAGACAGAGAACATAGCATAGTCACTGACTGCAGATGCCTCCTCCAAAGTGATGGCATTGGATACCAGAGGGAGTTTATTCAAAGACTGTGTTCAGCTGAGCAGGAAGAGTCCTGCTCTCCTCAGGTTTTTGTGCCTTCATTCCAGAACACAGCACTCAAAAATGCACTAGGTCTCACACACAGGTATGGAGGGAAAACTACTAGTACTGTCACATTCCAACCCAAAGGAGTGTATGCAGGGGCAGGTGATGCTGACACCTTTCATGAGAACCTGCCTCCAGATATGAGTGAGGTCCAGGAACTAACCAGGTTGCCACCAGTTTTTTAAGTTAGCCTAAAAACCTTTCAGTGATGAAACAGGACATAAGACACACCTCACCTGGATCTCTGTAAACAGAGCAGATGACTTCCCAAGGACATTATCTGTGTCCCAGATGACCAACCCCCACGGTGCCCAGTCAGGTCAGTTTGTCCTCAGAATAATTTCTCCAGAAATGGTCCAGCATTTCATTTGCAAAACTGATAGAGTTGGGACAAGATATGAGGATATGAAAATGAAAATGTCTGGACTTTCATGATCCTCAGATTTTTCAGGAAGGAGTTTGAGCTGACCACGTTTTTTGGCCTGTGGCACACTGACAGACAGTCAGGCCCTGCAGTCTTCACTTCCAGAAGGTCTGTTTCTTTTCATTTCAGTCTCCATTTCTTTTTTCCCACATTGGAAGGCCAGTAAAAACTTTAAAGTATCCTGGCAAAGATTATCTACTTTAGAGATAAGTATCTGAGCCCAAGCAGTTTCCTAAACTGTAACTGATATATGCTTTGATAGTGAAAACCGAACCTTGGGATATCCTATCCCACCATCCTATTCCAGAGACTGACTTGAAAAATAATTAGAATAATTGATTCAATGTCAGTAAATACCACTCTATTAAATAAAAAGGCTAATTTTTTTAAGTCACTTCTGCAGTTCTTTTTCATCTTGGCATAAACCCCACATATTCTTTGAGTTTTTTCTGTATTTCTATCATTCCCTTTCCCAAGAATCTTAAAGTGCTATGTAAACATGAATGAATTTATTGTCACAAACCTGTCTGAAACATAAATACTAACTTTTTGAAGTAAGGATGGTTTTATTAAAGTAGCACATGCCATTTTAATTCAAAATCTTCTTTTCCCATCCATGAAAACAAAGGTAAAGAAAAATGTCACTTTTATACTGGAAAGAGAACATGTGCAGGGAAAAGGATTATCTTTGTTTATGGTGTGTTGTTGAATTCTCCACTTTGAGTTGAAAATTTTTCTAAGCACACTGCCAGAACTATATGGTGTTCTTTCTAACACAATGCAGATGGGCACTGTGACATGGAAAGGGAAGTGTAGGAAGCAGCATTCATCACTGAAAAGGTCATATGAGAAGTAAATTGGTCTCACTAAAATGAAACTAAATGAAAATATAAGTTGTCTTGTAATCAGGTTTTTTTCATTGTCTTTTCTTTCATTTATGAATCCATTCACTCCATTAGGATGGAATTACTCTGTGGTTACCTACCACAGTCACTTTTATTCATAATCTGGCAAGATGTGTTGCTTGCTGCGTAAAAGTTTTCATCACCAACCATTATTGTGGTGGTTTAAATCAATCATATCAACTAAAAGCCCAGTTGTGACTACTTCCTGAGTGTATTGGGCTTTGTCATCATCAGGCTCTCTTCAAAAGAAATAAAAGTACAGGGAACTAAAGCCCTTGGCTTACGTGTAGAGGTGGACATATAATTGGGGTTTTTCCCATGTGCAAGAGCAAAATTTCATTTTAAGGTCAACTTGATAATTATAATTTGACTGGTTATGAAGTGTTTTGTTTTCCAGGATGTTCAGCCATTGCTATGTTCTCCTTACTTCTGATTTTAAATATAATGCTGGGCAATAAAGATGCCCATTCTAAAAGTAAACAATAAGAGGTTTTCTTTCAAAGAAAAAAGCAGAAGAATACCACCTGGCACCTCTGAAAAAGGTGAAAATTTTTTTAAAATGCCATACTAAGTTCCTGAAGATTTTCAAATGTTTTCCCACGTTATTTTGAGTTAAAGTTATTTACCATTTTGCTTCCACAGAAAATTATAACTTTTCTTTCCTTTCATTAGAGGAGAAAAAGCATTGCCCACATGGCACATCAGCAATACTAAAGGTGTGTTTGAAAGAGAATGCACCTGATGTTACTGTCATTGTACTCAATAGATGTATGGGGTGGCCCAGTGTAAACCCGAAGAAAGTTATTAATTTAATTTTTCTTTTTTAGTATCTGTCTCCAGTCAAAGCCTCTGGTCCCTACACATACTTTACCAGAAGATTTTTATATTATTGGAAGAATAAATAGCATTCACCATTGCTTTTACTTCTAGGTTGATATTGTCATGAATTCAAATCTTCATATTGAATAACTCAAAGAAAATATGAATGTTCGTATCAATTAACTTCGAATGACTATTTAAAAAATTCCAGGTACTATTTGTTCCTGTGACTCACTGCAGCTTCCCAGGTTTTAACAAACTTACAACATTGGCTTTCAAATTAGACATTGAAGGGCCAAGTAGCCTGTTTATTTTGGACTGCAGGGTGCCAGAGCATTCTGAGAAGTGAAGGGATTTATACTCTGAAATGCAGGTGACAAATATTAGTCACAACTTTATATTTTGGAAACTATATCCTATTCCAAAAAAACAGCAAATTTTGGGCATCTGAACAGTAACAACCTATGTGAAACTTACAATAAAGAACACAGCAAGGCATTATCCAATGTAATAAAAAAAAAATGTGGATGTGGTTTTAGATTGATCATTAGAAATGCATTTAAACAGTATATTGTGAAATTCATCAATACAATATATACCTGCAATTAAAAATATTCATAAGGAATAGGTGATAAAAATCATCCTCACTTATGTAAGATGTGACATTTTCTGTTTAATAATAAAGTGATATAAAGTCTCAGGCATTAGGTATAAACTGCCCATTTACTGTTTGCAGTGTAGAGGACATTTTTCTTCTACACAAGTTATTACAAAATTACTTGCCAGTTTGTTTGAGGCTGGGGGTGGGGAGGAGGGACTGTCTTTAACCTTTTTGTAGGGGTAGGGAGCTGTTAACCTTCCTTTGAAGCATCTGCTATCCATCATTTTCTAAGTTCTCTTTTTAAGAAAGTACTTTACACAGCATACACTCAGCTTCACCTGTGGCTTTAAGGGGGTGAGGTTTGGTGTATTAGAATTGCTTATCTAAACAGGGGCTAGAGACAAGAATCTGAGTCACGAGAACCTTTGAATGTAAGCTTAGATAGCAAATCCAGTGCTCTTCACTAACCTCCAAATGCAATAATTTAGTCTTAAGTAAACACACTTCGTAGCAAAGAAGAAAGAAGCACTAACAGAAATATGAAAAAGCTTTAGCTTTCACACAGAGAAACAGCGTTTGACACACTACAAAGTGAATCATAAATGCAATGCAGACTTAGGAAATGCAGAGTGTTGTGAATGATTTGGGTTACCAGGTAATGGAGGCCCTGTAAAAAGAACTATTAGACGTGCCAGTGCAAGGGTAGAAATCCCATTGTGATGATGGAAAGGAAAAGTTGTTCATCAATAAAGAATAAATGCATTCTTCCTTGTGCTCCATGCACTTTCTAGAGATATTTTTGCATTCTAGTTGTTCATTAACAGAGGGATTGCAAAGTCTAAAAGACTAAATCTAAGAATATAATTATACTATTTGAAACCATCTAAATTTGCAAAGGCTTGTACAACGATGTCAGGGAAGGGACTGCTCTTAGTCAACTGTTTGGGATACTAGCTCATTACAAATAAGATGTGGGTGGAAGCAGGGGAGAAAGAAAACCTGTGAACAAGTCAATCTGAAATTTTAGACAAAAAGAGGCTTGTGAGGATAGATGGCCCAGAGAAGTTGTGGGTTCCCCATCCCTGGAAGTGCTCCAGACCAGGCTGGATGGGGCTTTGAGCAACCTGGTCTAGTGGGAGGTGTCCCTGCCTAGGGCAGGAAGGTTGGAACTCAATGGTCTTTAAGGTCCCTTCCAACACTAACCAATCTATGTTTCTATGATAGATATTGACCATACTCCATCAAATTCATGTGCTTTTCTCAGTATTACTGAAGAAAAACCCTCAGACGAATGTCTATGACCATATGTGTCAGAGTAACGCAGGTAAACACAACTTGCTTTTGAATACACATGTCTAACTCAAGTAGTCTCGGTAATGTTATTTGATTTTAAGTACTCCTACAGATGAAAAAACTTATTAAGAATGATCTCTCCTCAATTCACTTTCCATACAGAGTAAAAATACTGATTAGCAGTCCAAAAAACACATAATAAGTTCAATTTGGCAGTATACAGAAAACACAGTTAAGAATTAACAATAATTTTAAAGGGTTCTTTATTTCTACAGTGAAGTTGTGTTATCTCAGTAGTTTACAACCTTCTACAATTCAGCACCCAGAGCATCAGCCTAAGTATATTTTCTTTTCTCTCCGTTTACCCTCAGTCTGTGTGCCAACCCACTGCTCCAGATCCTGTCCAGATCCTGACCATTCCTCAATTTTTAAATAACAGGATTTTAAGAATAATTGTTCCTGCTTTGTTAGTGTCTCTCTTCACCCTTTGTCTTTTTAATAGATCACTATTCTTCCCAAGATGATGAAAACTCAATCCAGGTCAAGAAATTTTCACTCATCTTTGTTCCTGGGGTGTTCTCCACCTCCATTTTTTCCCCACATCATGTGCACCCTTAAATTCACTCTTTGTCACCTCCAAGATGTTTTCAGAAGTATACACACCTTCAATAAAGCCCTCCCCACAGCTGCCCAGGTGCCCAGCTCTGCTTACAATGGCCCCAATGTGGTCTGCCTAAATTTTCAGCGACAGACTTCATAAAACTGATATTATGGCCTGGGCTGGTTTTTTTCTGTCTCCAGGAAAATTATGCCTGTTTTCAACCTTCTTCAAAACTGACAAGACATTGCTTTTGATGTCTTGTGCATAATGAAGATTGCACAGCAGTGAACAGCTAATCGGGGCCAAGTCCTCTATTTGACTTGTAAATGCCTCTGGCTGTCTTCCAAACTCAGCGCAATTACTACAGATTTACAACACTTTAAAGTGAGAGGTACAGTTGGTCTAGTAAATCTAGTAACACATAAATGCTGAAAAATCACAAAATTGTCACCATTTAAGTAAGTTGTGCTAACTTCAGGGCTTCTAGCTGTGCTGAGAGAAATGTAGAGCTCTATATGTAACATCTACCGATTTAGGGCTTTGTGTGTTAGCTTCTTTTAATACCAGGGACTTAGCAATGGAAACACAATAAAATGTTGTCATACTTCGTACAGTAGCCAAAGTAAGTTTTTGTGCCCTCTGACTATGGTCTATATCACATCAAATTTCTTCCACAGGGTTGTATCAAGTGTGCTTGCTAAGTGACTTCTTTCTGCTTAGGAAGGAAATTCTGTCAACAGACTTTTACCTTGGCTTCAGTAGACTTCAACAGGAACAGTGTGTTCTCATCCAGAGCAAAATTTGACCCTCACAACTTGCACTGTGTCTTTGTACAGTTTGGAGACAGCATTGATGCTGTCAATAAAAGAAAAAAAAAAAAAAAGGAAAAAAAAGTTAAATATAAGAACAGTGCCAAGCTTTGCCAGAAATTTTAGCAGATTATAGTATGCAACAGCTTGGATTGGGTATGTGTTGGAACTGTGAACAGGAATCACTACAAAACGAAGAGCTGAGAGAGAGTTATGTGGGGAGGTGGGGGAAGGTAGAGTAATGGGCTTAATAAAAATATTTTGCAAAATGTGTATTTTGAGCTCCACAACACCACGGCAAGACTGCTTCTCGTAGTTGAGCTGGACTTCCTGTTGAAGGCTTTCCTACATCAACGTTTCACAGTGAACTTCCTACTGCTCGCAGAGTTAGTACTCCTTCATCCTGAGAGCTCGGGTGTGAAATCTGATGGAAATTAATATCCCCAGAAAGGTCGTACATTAAAAGTCATTCAGGGAGTGAAGTGCAGAGGCTTAGATTCCCTGTCTTTGCAGTAATCACCTTTAAAGAGAAAGTCTTTCGTATCTGGCTCAAATGAAGCAACTCAGCCATAGCAGGTGAGACATAAAGCACTATTACAGCTTTCATCTTAATGATTCACTCAGTTCTTGCTCCTTTTCATCACAGAGATAACTGAGTATGTTCAATATCCTTTTATTAACTGCTCACTCTGGGAAAGGCAGAAAAGGTTTTTTGCAGCTGAAGGCTAAAGTCTTCACTAACGCTATTCTTGTTGGGAAAAAGAAGTAAAAATAAAAGAAAGTATCTGATGTTAATGCTGTCGATTTTTCAAGCACACTTCTTGAAAACAACAGGCATAACTCATCCATCAGCCATTTCAAGAGCTGGCAAAATTATATGGCTGTTGCACTCCTCAAAGTGCTGGTTTTAGAGTTTTCTACTTGGGAAACCTCAGCAATGGTGCAAATCTGGGCTGATTAAGGAAAGCTTTTTCCAGCAGATGGCAAAAGCAGGGAGAGGAAATAAGACAAGTATGGGATTGGAAGAAACAGAACAAACAAAGGCAGGCTGTCAGTACTACATGGTTACTGCCCACTTACCTGTTTTTAGGATGCATCTACTTAGGTTTCTTTCCTGAGCTGAAGATGATGACATCCCAGCAGTACCATACTAGAACACAGAATCCCAAGATTTGATAAAAATAGCAGCAACAGTGGTGAAATTAACTCTTCCCTAGCAAACTAGCCTTTGGCTACTGCCACAGCACAGATGTCTACCACGTGGACACACGTTGAGCTATGCAACTTGTCCTCAGAGCCAGAGAATAGGTCTTGGCCAACCTTATTTACCGGTAAAGGCACGGCTTCTTTTTCATAATAGCTAGAAAGATGCTGTCATTGGCTCAATTGTGCCTCATCTCGTACTGGTTTTGCTTCAAATACAATCTTAACAAAATCCTTCAATAACGTCAGTTTATATATTTGTTGAGATTTCATACTTTTTCCTTGTAACTTTTACAAACAATTTGTTTGCAGTAGTCCCAGTCAATGTTTTGTTGCCCTTAACAACAGCACAAAAGTTCCCTTTCCAAATTTCCTAGCATTTTCCATCCTTTCAGCTCAGAGAAGCCCAGGTGATGTTCTGTAAAGCAGAGGGACCATTTGGCAAGAGCAGGAAAAACATGAGTTGGCAACCAACTGCCAGCAACAGAAGGGACCTTTTCAGTAAACATTTTCAATATATTCATAAATTGCCAAGCCAAAGAGAGGGGAAAAAAGTGCAGTCATAGTTGCAATGCCCCAGAGAATAACAGTTTGATTGTTATTTACAGACTAAGAAGGATGTGGCTGGAGCATTGTTGCAGATCCTCTAAATTTCATTGCTTTCCTCCCTCGGATCTCACTTACTTTTACATGTTGTCATTATAGACGTTCACATACCAACAATCAGATAGCGAGCATGTAGTTCTTTCAGGCAGCAACTGCTACAACATTTTGTTGATACTCCCTCATAGTGAAGAATTTGCTCGTTTTTTTTTTTAAAAAAAAAAGAAAATCAGCTTGGTTTCAAAGCGTGCTATACTAAACCTATCAACTTGTACACTCAGCAGACTGTATGGTATGCCAGATACAGAGTATTGCTACACGCAGATATCAAACCTCAGGCTACATTTTAATCAGAACCAAATACTGCAACACCAATTGCATGGGAGGAGAGAAAAATCACAATTTTCAAGCTAAAATAGCTCATTCTTCTCATTGATGTCTTGTGCTTTAGGCTTATAAACCAACAGTGATGTCAGTGCAGTCACTAAATTACCAAGTGAGAGAAAACTTCAAAACTCAGCAAGAGGCCCTTAGGAAAGGGATATAATTGCCAAATTAAAACCTCCACTCCCCCTCACTCAGCCACAAAGAAAGCAGGATGCTTCAGCTCGCTAGTCAAAATGCTTCCAAAGGAGAAGTACTCAAAAAGAAAAATCAAAATACAGTAACATTAGCTTCTGATATCTATTCCAATCTTCACTCAAAGAAGGCACATGTGATCTTATTTCCCTATGAAGGGGTTGGAACAATAATTTTGATTAGCCTGTCCCTCAGCCACAACAGAATAACATTTTTCTAGCATTTAAAAAAAAATAAAATCAAAACCCACAAACCATCTAAAGTTACGGCTTGTCCAGCAAGAAATAAGCTGAGACTACTGAACTGCGGCAAAAGAAGCCCAGGGCGGGTGTTAAAATTAATTCATGAGAGGCAATGCCGCTCCTAAAACATGAGAATGTACAGTTCAGAGACAGTGGAGTCTGTCCTTTTGGGGGAGAAATCACCAGTAGTGTTCAGTTATGATCCCTTTTTATGTCATTTCTATTTCAATTTTTTCTCCTGAGTAATTTAAGATGTAACAACAACTGGCTCTAAGGAGCTGCAGTGCATGCCAGAAGGTTAACTCTTCACAAAAGAAAAAATGGATCTGCTCTGATAAAAAGAGAGGCCAAATAAATGAAAAATTTGGCAGATGTGTGAGAACTAGGCCAAATTCATCTTTGGTGTAACAATAGTCTACTTCACTAACATAACCACAGGAAAGAATACGAATCATTATTTTAAACATAATGACTAAAATGTGTTCTCATTTCACTGAATTACAATTGATTCCACAGCACTTGAGATATTAGGAGGGTAAAAAAAAAAAAAAAAAAAGTGCAGGGCTCTTGATTTCATGACAACATACATCACTTTCACTACAAGACGAATGCAATCATGTTTTATGTTTCGCAGATATATTTAGTAATGAACACAGAAACGGGAACGCAAGCCCACGTGAGTATCCCCAGATTGTCACACCACGTGTTGGAAAAGCACCGATCTGGACCCAGACTGAAACTTCACAGCAGCTCACTTCCCCGGGAGAAGCCAATATTCCATTCGTGCACACCCCTCTCGCTCTCTCGGGCGCAGAGACACTCCGGAGGCAAACAAAAGCCGTAGCTGCAAATGCGGGGTAATTGCAAACATGGCAAGACTTGCCATTATTCGCTGAGAAGCTGGATCTAAAAATCTTGTGATTCCCTCAGAAACACTGATGTTTACAGGCATGAATTTCACTGCCCTGTAATACTGCTATCAAACCAGTTAAAAAAAAAAAAAAAGAAAAAAAAAAAAAAGAAAAGGAAAAAAAAAAAAGAAAAAAAAAAAAGAAGAAAAGGAAAAGAAAAAAAGGTAAGTCACAAGTGTAGGCCAGCATTTTATCTAATCAGCCGCTAATGCTTTTCTTGCTCAAACAGGGTTAATCAGACACACATAAAACTATTTCCTGGCACTTTTGGAAAGCTTCTCCGGTGATGATTCCAACAATATGAAAGGTTTCAATTTTGCAGAGTTTATATTGGCCTAAAGTGTACTGAATTTTATTTTATCACACCCTGTGGGACACATTCACTCAAAGTCTTTTTCAAGGCAGCTTAGAGCAAATCTAGCAACCCAGTCTGCCTCTCATCTATGAACATTGAAACAAAGATTAATAAAGAATTAAGCAGTGAAGTAGAAAGAAAAACTTACAATAAGTATGTTTTGTAAAAACAGCAAAAGTATTTACTTTTATTTTGCACGTGCTTTTCAAAGAGTTTTCTGAACAGGATTAGACAGCTAGGAGTGTTGTTAATTCCAAGGAACACTTTACTAAAGTAATCAAGCTGCCTCAGGGAAGCGCGACCAGAGCAGCATTACCAGCACCAAAATCATGAAGAGCAGCAGACGAAGAGCATGGCAGGGGGGGAAACATTTGCCATCAGGAAGATGCAACAAGCCCATGCCAAGACTCCCCACGCACAGTCCCAGCCACTTTCTCAGACAAGTTTTGCACCAAGTTTCATGTCCCTGTGGTTAAACTGCTCGTAGTGGCTTAACATTAGCTTTAGTCTCTCTGTATACCCAGGAAAAGGCAAGCAGATGTCGGTGGCACTAGAGACATGGAAGCAAGAGGTCCATCAGACCAACCTAAGGCCGCAAGTTCAGCCAGTCCGGCACCTCGTCCCTTGTCACTTACATTGCCTGGCCAGTGAAATATCTCTCCTGTACTCAGAAATAAATGGAACCACAAAAGACAAGATGTTGGACCAGATTGCCACTTCTGATGAGCATCACAACCGCTGTGGCAATGCAGAACAGCTTTAAAATACTTGTAGATCATCACTTTTGTACCCACTTTATGGTGGATTTATATCTCTAAAGAAAGTATAAAGAAGAACTGATATTCAAGGTCTCAATTCCACACTAGAGACCAAGGTTATATGTGTCTTTTGCAATACACACTTAGAAATAAGTTTTTTTAAATTACTGCTCTTTTACACATGCTTCTATTTTTAGATTAAGCCCTATGAAATTAAGCAACTGCAATGTCGGGCAGAAGATGACAATTATCACAATTCCACATTTTCTACACACAGATGTAAAGCCAACAGTCTAAGAGCCCTGCAGAGAAATACTGAATATATATTTGCCCTCTAGGCAAATCCCAAATATAGCTTCTCAGAAATCTGCTTGAAGCATTTCCTTCTACATACAGTTGTGTCACTTCAAGTTTATTTGTTTTATTGAATTGCTTAATTGGACAGTTACCCCAATACATTAATTTGGTTAAGCCATTTACAGAGTAAATTTTATTCCTGGACACTTAGTAAATCATGAAAAGATTACAGAGTACTGCCCTGGCGTTGCTCTATGAGAGGGCTTAGATGCATTGCCTGCACAGCCAGCATGACTGAGGCAGATGAATTGTGGGATGCTGTGGAGACAACAGATTGATTGTTTCACCGGTGTCGGTCCTTCGCCATGGCCAGCAGAAGACACACAGCATGAAGAGTGAAAACCTTTGTGCGTTCCTGGCTGCTGTAACATCCATTGCCCTGAACTGCAGGTATTCCCAATATATCGTGGGGAGGCCGGTCTAAGCAATGCCAGGAGCCCTTCTTCACTGGGCAGTAATGGTAAGATGACAGGAGAGCAAGGTCACTTCTTCATCCTTAGTCCTGAGCTCATCACAATCTCAGCCCCACCACCTGTCACCTCACACTAGCAAATTTGAAGAAAGCAGTATATCCTGTAGTGTTTTATGAAATATACCCCCGATGGACACTTAGACCTTACAGTACTCTGGCTCAGCAGCTCACCGTTTGAGGTAAGGACTAGCAGAGTTTGCACTGACTGTGCAACAGAAAATACATAGAGTTGTAATCCAAACAACATCCTTTAAGAACCAGACTCAGTCCAAAAGGGCACGGCCTTTGTGTAACTTTCTTAACTCTTGCTACTCTTTCTGGCAAAAAAGTAAACCCCAATACAGCTAAAGCACTTCCTTTGAGCAATACAATACCAATATATTGTCTCATAAATTTTTCTTTAGAGCTGCTCTGAGCACTTCATCTCCGAACAGTTTCCATTTTTTGAATTGCAGTATAAAGCTCACTGGACCAGCTGCCTGATTTGTAGATCATCCTCCAAAACTTCAGCGATGATGCTGTGCTGGTGCAATGGGTGATATTTGCTCATGAAGAGAGATTGCACAGTCAAGTTCAAGAATTTGAATTCAAACCTCCAGACAGGTTTGAGCTGCTGTTGACAACCAGGTGGAGAGAAATTAATGGCAGAAAATCTGCAGCTGTGGAGAGAGTGATCTATATAGGCAGAGATGAAAGCTGTCTTTATCCCTCAATTTTAGCAAACTGTTGGAGTTGCTGATCTTCAACCTGGCATACATATCCATATTCAGTTCCTTGAACCATTATGAAGACATTTTCCCAATAAGAAGTAATAGCTGAAATGAAACCCTTTGCCTTTCTGAAGCCCCTAGAAATAGATATGAAAGAGAAAAGTGGCCTTTTAAATTTTAAAAGTCACATCAGAAGCCCAGACCAGCACCAGACCTTCTGAAATGTAAATTGCTCCATAAGGAGAAAGAAGGTCTTTCAGGAATGCATCCAATCTCCACCTTTTCCCTCTTTCAGTGGCTGCTAAGACACTGTGAGATTTTATTTATTTTTTTTAATAGTCCTCTAAGTTTATATTCATGGCTCTCCCGTGTCCCTGGAGCATGTAGCAGTTATGGAACAGATTTGTCTTCCCAGGTTCCCAAGACTGAAATGTCTAGTAATTATTTCTAGAATTTCATTCTCTTCAGCTCATGTTGGAACTCCAGAGCCACCCTTTAGGCTCAAGTAACCTTTTCTGCACTTGGAAGCAGGGACTCAGCCTGGAGAAGAGAAGGCTCCGGGGAGACCTTATAGCAGCCTTCCATTATCTGAAGGGAGCCTACAGGAGAGCCAGAGAGGGACAAGGGGCAACGGTTTTAAATTGGAAGAGGGGAAATTTAGATTAGATGCCAGAAAGAAATTATTTATTGTGAGGGTGGTGAGACACTGGAACAGGTTGCCCAGAGAAGTTCTGGATGCCTCATCCCTGGAGGGGTCCAAGGCCAGGCTGGATGGGGCTTTGAGCAACCTGGTCTGGTGGGAGGTGTCCCTGCCCATGGCAGGGGGGTTGGAACTATATGATCTTTAAGGTCCCTTCCAAATCTAACCATTCTATGATTCTATGATTCTACGACTCTGGCTTCTAGATATGGACTCTGTCACCAAAACAACTTAAAATGCATAAGACAATAGAGGTAGACTGTTTCCTCTTGTCCTCAACAATATGACAGTCAGAGGAAATTAGCCCCTCTGGGCTTAGGGAATAAGAATAACTGATATACAGAAAGATGACAAGACAAGTGTAAGTGGTTTAAATAGGATCTGTGTTAAATAGGTATCCTGATATTCAACATTATGGGGCTGCATTTGTTTTCTCTCAATGAATTTAAAAAAACAAATAAAGTTCTGTGTGAATATGTATCATCTTCATATATTATTACAATGGACTTCAAACCTGGTGGTTTTTTTAAGAAGTCACCTCATTTTTATCCTTTTTGAAAATCATGAGTTATCACATGAAAAATATTTGTTCTTTCCACATTCAGCTGTCTCCAAGAAAAGGAAAAAAAACCCATGACCAAATTCTTAAGATATTATTCTCAAAGAGAACTTTTTTCCTGAAGTTATATCATTGTTTTGAAAAATACTTGTTTTTAACCACTTGTCCCATGCAAACACCTCCCTGCATAAACTAATAATTGTCTGAATCTCCTGGACAGTGCCAGGTAGCTCACAATAGCTGCAAAAACTTTTCAAGTAGTAGACTAGCTTCTTTGAAAGAAATTTTAGTCTTCCAGGTTGTAAATATTAGTACTATTAGTATAGAGTTTTCCCAGGAACACTGATGAGGGAATATTGCGTGTGTTCCCAGTCTTTGTCATGAAGAAATGGAAGTATTTGAGATGCCTCTTTCTCCAGTTACTGACAAGGAAGGTAGCCAGGGGGAAAAAGCTCAGAAACAGTGAAGGCAGGGACACAAGAGGTTAAGTAAGCACAGCCAGAAAATGTAATCCTTAATTCATGGTTGCTGCCCCTGCATTCATCAGGGAAATCAGCATAGTACTTGTTTTCCTCGCCTGGTGAGGAATGAGAAAATTTAGCAAGGTCTCAGGCCATGTGTTGTATCCAAAACCTTCCGGTCTACCTCACACGTGCCAAATCATGGGGCTGGGCTCATTTCCCGCCTTGACTCTGGGCCTGATGTGCCCTGGCTGAGATGACAACTTCTGAGGATTCTTCATGCAAGTCATCTTGCGTCAATGAGAGGAAATCTGAAACTACACCTAAAACAATTAAAAACATTAAGTACACAAAATACTTCTATATAAACTTAATTTCTTATATGCCATCAAGATTAAATCTAAGGTAAAAATAAGCCTCAGAACTTGAGTCCTATTGTATTTATAATGTGAACTGTACAAGTTCCAGAGCTCAAAAGCATCCCTACTGCAGCTCCATTAAGAGGGCAAAGATCAAATATCAGGAGAATATCCTGTCCAGTCAAATCAAGGTTTAGATAACGTTACCAATAACAGTTTTACCACTCATTTCTTGCATGGAAAGAGAAAGATAATCATATGTCACATTAATTATTCTTATCAATATTGTCCTCAACACTTAGCTAAGCTCTCCTGGGCAGAATGTGGGTTTTTGTTATATGTCTGTTCAGGAAAAGCAGGAAGCAATGAAAATAAGTGGAGGTCTAGGAAACACGACCTTCAAGAAAAGAATTAAAAAAATCTGAAGTGGTTCAGTCCAAAGAAGACTGGTGAGAGATGTGGTAATAGTCTTCAAATACAAAACAGACAAATGGGAAGAGGAAAAGAATCAGATTTTCTCAATTTTCTGATGGATGTGACAATAAGCAACAGATACACTGTCTCACACAACATCCTGGTCTCAAAATTGGAAAGTCATGGATTCGATGGATGGACCACTGGATAAGGATGGAATAGAATAAGGATAAGGAACTGGCTGGATGGCTGCACTCAAAGGGTTGTGGTCAATGCCTCAATGTCCAATTGGCGGCCAGTGACAAGTGGTGTTCCTCAGGGGTCCGTACTGGGACCAGTGCTGTTCAACATCTTTGTTGGAGACATGGAC
>JAOXNO010000020.1:76957695-76981069 GCA_028565335.1 Limnodromus scolopaceus | reverse complement strand
GCAACCTGGTCTGGTGGGAGGTGTCCCTGCCCATGGCAGGGGGGTTGGAACTCAATGATCTTTAAGGTCCCTTCCAATCCAAACAATTCTATGATTCTGTGATTCTATGATTTGACGGAAAGGAAAGAAGGTTCAGCAGGATAAACTTCTAGAGTTAACATGATCTTTCCTCCAACTGTGGTGGGAGATTGAAAATGGTCTAGAGCTGTGCCTGCACTATTAAGTAAAACAGTGCTCAGGAACATTCCCAGACACAGGAACTCCATCACCAAAACTGTCAGACCATCAGACCGGGGTACCTGGTATGTCTCTGTCCCAGCCACAATGCTCACAAACCGCTCTAGAAAACAGCGCTCCTGAGATGGCTTGTCCTGGGGGCCATTCCCACACAGAGCCCCAAGAAGCAGTTGGCTTCAGGACCTTTCTATTGCATTTATTCTTGGAGCCCAGCAACATTCCTGGGCTTAATCAATGCACTCTTGTACTAGCTGAGGAGCGAGGATCACACACGTGTATGTGTACCTGTTGTATGCAAGAAGTGACCGCACAGAGGATACAGTTAAGGAAAAATAAGGACTGAATTTATTGAAGTGTATATTCCATATAACACTGTTACATTTCAGCATTATCCATGTGTAAATTCCCTACTTCTTTAGTTACGTGTAGTACTGATTGCTTTTCAGAAAAACATGGGCCTAGATGGCCTGTGGGTCTATTCAAATGGGGGGTTATAGCAAGTAGAATTCACTTTCTTACATTATTTAACTAAACCTCTGAGCACAGGAACTTTACAGAACTCATCTGAATTATTTTGTAGATCGCGGTTTTGCAAGCTGCTTTCTCCTTTCCTCCTAACGACCTTCTTCCCCAGCCATCTGAGAGTCAATCACCACCTTTGCAACATAGCAGCCAGAAATGATGAAGGACAGCCACAAGAGGCCCAATTTCCCATTCTCTCTGGGTTCTCGCCCTCCCAGCAGCCGTGCTCAGGGTGCAGGTGCAAGAAGGAGAGGCATCTGCAGCTTACCTTCAAGCCAGGAGAAGGGCTGCCAGCCAAGAAGAAAAAGAAATTCCTCCCTCCCTTCAAACTTGAGTGCCTTTTGCTTTCTGGAGCACACCTGCGTTCTCTCAAACATAGGCTGCGTGACTCCTAAACAAAAGCAGACGGAACCAATGAACAGAAAACAGTTACTACTTGCTAGAAGGTGAAAAAAAAAATGTCACTCACTGCTGTTTATTCTTACGTATTATTTCTGCTTAGTTTATCATAATTTTTTGTGTTCTTGTTTCATTAGCAAATGCACAAAAAGAACATCTGCTCGGAGAAGGAGTTGCTACAAAACACATTTTTAAGTACCACTTCTTGTTCAGAATTTATGCTAAAGTTGTTCTACTCCAAAAGCTGTTTTATCAGGGAGCTATGATCTTAAATCACATGCCTTTCCTGACCCACTTCATTAGAAAAAGACATAATAATGTATAGCTGACCAGACACAGAAAAAAAACCTTTTTCTCATCTAACAACATTAACATTTTGGATGTTTTTATCTTCTTTATTCAGGGAGGAAAGGTAGAATTTCACAATCAAAAAAAAGCTGAAAAGAATATATATTCCAGGTAAGTAGAAACACATGTATTGTTCACCACCCTTTTAACTTCAACCATATTTTCCCCCACTATGTTACATTTTTAAACAAACACATTGACCTAGAAAGCCAGGTTTAAGTCTCAAAACAGAATGCCTCATCAATTTTAAATTTTCTCTCCCCCAAAACATTTCATGCAGTGGGATTTATCTAAGCCGAACTACTCCCAACAGAAAATCTCGGTTTCCATATGCCAATGAAGTTTCCTAAATCTACCGCTGCTTTATTGCAGGAGCAGACGAGACTCCACCCTACTCGTCAACGCAGACTAACGAACAGGTCAGCCTCAACCCTTCCTAATCCTGCTGCAGCATTTGTGAACCATCTGTATGGGGAGGAAGCCGGACGAGTGAACACAGCTGTCAAGAGAATTTGTGTTTCCCTCTCCTCACTCGCACCATATGCATCCCAAATCTCAAAGTAGCCTGACGGATCCACAAGACACTTTGTTTCTTGCCTAAATTGTTCTCTCTGGAGCGGGGATGCTGAGTGAAGAGGCAATGTTGGTGAGGGAGATGAGTGAGAGGTGTCTGTCAGGATTAGAATAACTGTTGAATAATTAAAAATTCTTAAATGGGGGAAGAATGTATTTTACACTCATACAGACTCCAATAAAGTGTTAATTTCAGGAAATTCTAAGCAATTTAAATGGATAAGGTTTATTCATCATACTCTCAGAAGGACAGGGATTGAAGGTAGCATGCAATACATATGCAAAGATTTTATCTCTTATTATTTTAATAATATTCTCATTGTCAATGATGGAGCTTCCATAATTGCCCTTAGGAAAAGTCGAAAGCTGTGGTCTGGAGAGAAACATTACAATTACAGTTGGATAGAAATTTTCCGACCTAAATTTTTTCCGTTAAAAAAATGCTGATTCCATAAAATCAACATGCTCCCATGGTACGTTTTGATTTCATCAAATACTTAGAAGGAAACCAACTGCCTTGTTCCCTGCCAGTTTGCCTGCTTGCCCAGCAGCCCACCTTGCAGGCAGCCATAGAGCCAGGACCCAAGAAGCACAAGCCAAGGCAATTAGGACTTCTCCACTATGCTCAGGAAAACACTGAGACATGGGAGATTTGCAGCCTAATCTCCTGTTTGTACAGCAAAAAACATTTTGATGCCTGGGGCAGGGCTGATGATCCTTTTGCTAACTGGAGAACCAGCATCAATTTTGTTTTGAGAACATGTGGGAGAAAATTTTCCATCCATGAGCTATTTCAAAGGTTTGTTCCAACATAGTGGGTTTTTTTTTACTTTTTTTTTTTTAAATTTCCCACAGACCAACATTTTAAATGCCATCTGACACTGCATTACAGCGAGTCACTACCAGATACAACCTTTTATCACTGACTTTGGGTTGGGATTGATACATACATTAGATTTATAAGAGACAAATCATATCACATTTACTGAAGACTCCAAGTGTCCTGTAAAACACAGAGGAGGGATAGGGAGAAATACACGAGCACCTGTAAAAAGCCTAGCTGAGCAGGAGTCCTCAATAATACACATCAAGTGAACAAAGATCATATATCCTGCTGGGGACAGAAGAGGGAGAAAAAAAAAAAAAAAGAGAAGGAATTATTCAGAATTGTTCAAGAAAAAAAACCCTAGAGAGAGCACCATCTTGGTCAAAGAATAGGAATGAATTATTAGCCACATAAAAGTCAGCCAGGAAAATGTCTTGGCCAAGACTGTGATTTTTTGAGCTGTGCTTCAGGATCTTCAAAGAGGGATCCCAAGACTTCTGAGCAAAGTCTGTAATAAAATCTGAGCAAGTGGAAAACTTTTATCAGAGACTCTAGAGTCGCTCAGAAGTAACAGAAGGTAGAAATACACGTATGGTTTCCCTGTCTTCCAGCTGTAGTAGTTACTAGGCAGTAAATGATGGGGCAATTAACAAAGAGTAAATGGGGTTCACCACTGGAAAGTAGTTGTCACATTACCTAAGGCAGACTTTAAATTATACACATGCTGGCAAATAAGAGCAGGAATAATGGCTACTACAGGACATAAAGAGTGTCACGCCCCTACAGCTCATACTCAGGGTTGCATATCATCTTTAATATTCTTTTGCTTAAAAAAAAAATCAAAAAAAAAAAATGCAGCTTTCCTACTACCAGGTTTTTAAATACTTGCAAGGTAAAAGAAAGTTTCATAATGGAGAGGACTCATTGCCATGCAAAACCATAAGCAAGCAAAACTGCTGGGAAATTCAATATAAGATCAGCATTACAGAATAACATGGCTAAAGGCTCCTCTTCTGAAAGGCTAAAGTCAAGGTAACTGAGTGCAACTCTTACTCAGTAACAACTAAAGATATAACCAAATGTAGTTGTACTGAATAAACCATTGACAGACTTAGAGAACAAATTTCCTCAAATCTGAGGCCACAAGAAAGGCGGAGTCTAGAAATTACTGTGTTGAGAAGAAAGCCTGTGAATTAATCATGTAAGCATACTAAAACATTAATAGTTTTGAACACTGAAGGTGAAAGAACATTTGTTCAGCAAAGGTCACTCTTCCAGCTCAGGGGGGAATTTTAAAGAACACATGTTGGAAAATTTGCCTCAGTATTTGTGTTATTTCACCCCTGGGCATCATTTGCAGTGTAAAGCAATTAGTCTGGTAGCCAATGAGCATCTCCGTGTTGAAACCCTCCAGGAAAAGTCAGCATCACTTAAAGTAACAATACCTCACTGCTGGACCCTGGTTCTCATGAATAAGTATTTACTCTTTCTTTAAAAAAAAAAAAAAAAATTATTCCAGGCTAGAAACTGAACAAGCCAGACTGATACAAAAACTACAGATCCACTGCCAGCAGAAGAAAGGCAACTGCAACTGTGAACCTTGAAACCATCACCTTTGGAAAGAGGGGAAAATTAATGACAACATTGTTTTAACGGGTGGGGGTCAGTGTGAGCGCATGTCTGGAGAAGAAGTCACTGACCAACTTCTCTGAGAAAAACGCTCAGTGAACAGGGCATCCTACGCCCAGCTACGATTTTACAAGGATTTCTGTAAAAGAAATATAATCAAAATGGCTGTGACAAAGGATGTGGTGAAATAATTAAAGAGAAAGTCTGATTGCCATCCAACCTCATTTTACTATTTCCTTCACTGTCAATTTAAAGGAAAAGTTAATGTAAAATAGTTTTTTCTCATTTAGCTTTATATAACGGAGGCAATAGTAATCTCCTTGGAATTTGGTGCCTCCTCGATGTTTATCACACAATTTATCATCCAGATTTCCAGCTTGCAGAGATGTATAATATGAAACACAACTGTTAAATCACATTGCTGGCAAGAAATGCAATTTATTATATGTAAAAGGAGTTCAGTGGCTGATTTATTCAGATGGTTACATTAGTTACTTAATATGACCAAACGGATGAAAAAGGTTTTAACTATGGTAAGGTACACGGTATGAATGTTTCTAATGTGAACGCATAACAGACACAAAGTTATTTTTATAACCAATATGCTGTACTACTGTGGGGCATGTTTTTTCCAAATATATGCCCCATACACTTGTTTTTTGCCACTATACCAATACAAAGCATCCTTAAGCCATCCTAAATGGACAGTTTCCAATTCCCTTTTTGTGGGAGCAGCTTTCTTAAGAAAAGCTCTCCTAAGGATCCAGTAAAATTATACACACTGAGAGCATGCTGAGTGCTCTCAGGACATGCTGTTTTGCACACTCCCAACTTCTGGAAGATCCCTTGAAGAGTTTCCTGAAGGAGCTGGATGTATATACTGTATGTACATTACTATATGCAGATTCATGTACACACTGAATGTACATTAATATATGCATATTACTTACATATGTGGACATACAAAATAATATAACGACCATCAGAAATCTTCTACTGCTCTCATCACATACAGCACTGAGTACTTAGTGCTATAGAGGAGCTCATCTGTGCAAAAGAAAACATCTTCCTCCATTCCCCACAGGGAACAATCAGTGTCTGCGAGCACATCTTAGTTATTTTGTGGAACTGCCACACTCTTAGAAGATGAAAACACAAATTTTCTTCTTCATATTACAGAGGTCTGCCAGGTGCCCTACAGTTTTGCCTGATAATGAGTTACGGACTCTAACGGTCACAGACCACATGCTTATTTAGACTGCCTTAGAATAGGATTTGCAACACTAAATAATAAAATGAGACCCCAAATCTGCATTATTTAAACCACAGGTTCCCAAAACACATAATCCCAAGGAGAAAAAGAAAGAATGAAACCATGAACAGTGACATAAGCATTCATTGGTGGCAAGGAGGTAGGTGAGGGAGAAGCAAGGACCTGAAGAATTTCACCGCCTCCATTTTCCACCATCAGAGAAGTGCTGCATCAACTCCACAAAATATCTGAGATGTGTAGCCTTCATGTGTCCTTACGGTCAAACTCCCCTTCTGCCTGCCTTCCACGTGTGGAGTATGAAAGCAATGCAAGGTCAACACTGGAAGACATCAAAACCTAGGAAATGTAAAACTGAGTTATAAAGATGTGTGGTGCGGAAGACACACTGCCTTGGAGCTGGGCCAAGGGAGGTGGGACAGCAGGGCTGGGGAGCCTCGGCAGAGACTGCCAGAGAAGTCAGATGGACCCAAGGCTCCATGTGGACAAAGGGCTTGTTTCAGTACACTGCCCACATCATACAACCAAGGAAGCCAGCAGTCCTTCAGCAAGATGCTTCCTGAAAACTCAATTTCACTGAAGTGAAACCCTCAGTCAGAGCCCATCCTCCCTAAGTTGAAGATTCCCCAAGTTTCCACTCCCTAGCTGTGTGACATGGTAGAGGAGCTGAAAACATTATCCAAATTTCTACATGGTAGGTAACATTGAGTGCCACAGAGACACATAGTAAGAGAGAATCCATTTTAAGAATGACAAGAAAAAAGTAGTCTATGGTAACCGCTCAGTAATAAAACTGTCAAGATGCTGGAAAATAGAACATGCCTGCAATTTCTCTTACCATACCCATTAGCTACTAAACCTTCCAACATTTCACAGCACAACCACAATCCCCATTTTATTATAACAAAGGGTACAGTAGGGATCACAGAAATTTAGAAACCACATGGCACCTAACAGTGCCTAACGGCAGATGCATTTGAATTCTGGATCTACCATTTTCGCTGTTGTAGTTATCAAATAGTCTCCTCTGTAATAAAACACTTCATGGTGACTGCAATAAGCCGCTAAGGGGAAAGAATTATGCAATCAGGAAATGGGGAGTAACCACTGAGACAGCAGAGGAACCAGAAGGTAATATGGGATTGTAAACCTGCTAAAAAAAAGAAATACTCTCATCTTCCCTTCAGTCCTTAAGTCTTACAAGGAAAGGCTGAGGGAGCTGGGGTTGTTCAGTCTGGAGAAAAGGAGGCTGAGGGGAGACCTTCTCACTCTCTACAACTCCCTGAAAGGAGGCTGTAGAGAGGTGGGGGTCGGTCTCTTCTCCCAAGCCACAGGCGATAGGACAAGAGGAAATGGTCTCAGGTTGCACCAGGGAAGGTTCAGGTTGGATATTAGGAAAAATTTTTATACTGAAAGGATCATTAAGCCTTGGAATGGGCCACCCAGGAAAGTGGTTGAAGGACCATCCCTGTAGGTATTCAAAAGACAGGTTGATATATTGGTTAGAAACGTGGTTTAGTAATGTGGGGTTTGGGGGTTGTTTTTTTTTTTTTTTATCAGAGTTAGGTTGATGGTTGGGCTAGATGATCTTAAACATCCCTTACAACCTAGACAATTCTATGATTCTATGAAGCTTTCAGCACAACTCATGCATATCAGGTTTGGACACTATCCATTAGCTATTGCCCTATCCCTGGAGACAGGTTTGAGGTCTGCCAGGTATGTACCTTCACTCTTTGCTATGAACTAAGGGCTTGAAATGAGCTTTCTGTTGAAAAAAGCAGATGACCCTAAGTCTGCGAGTCCCACGTTTTTGGGGTTGGGTTTTTCAAGGGAGAAGAGGTGCCATGAGGTTAGAGGGGAAGCTCTTCTCAAAAGTTTTTCGGAAAAAAAAAAAAGACACTTGAAGTCATTCTGAATTGCTCTTGCAATTGTCACTTTGATATTTAATATATAAATGGGAGAAAAAAAAGAAGAAAAAAACCCAGACAGAGTACTAATCACACAACATCTCTTTCATACTTTTATACTTATTCTCCTATATTTGAACACCCACATGCATTTTCTAAAACAAATCTAACCTAAACTTCTCAGAGGTATTTTGTATTCAAAATAAAATCAAGGTTGCATTAAACAATGGGGGAAAAAGAAAAGCAGGGTAGCTGGAAATTGTGTGAGTTATAGTTTAGGAGTAGAAAGAGGAACAACAAGAACAATACACTTTTTAAAAAGTGCAAAAGCCATGCAAGAAGCAGAGTCTGTAAGTCCCCTTCTCTGTCCTATGAATTGTTAACCTTGGCAGGGAGAAACTGACTCACTGTAAATTGGATTCCAACCAAGTGAAATAATAAGAAGGGTTGCAATCAAAGTCTACATGCTAATAATGCTGAAAAAAATACTGAGAGAGATGTACAAACACAATCTATCATCTTGTAAGCTTTTTTTTTTCCATTTTTTGCCTTTTTTTTAAGGTGAATTTAACGCTTATGAATGCTTCCAGATTTATGTCTCCAGACTGAAGTTTTCTGGCTTTTCCTCATACAGAGACAGACAAACCATCCAACATTTACCTAAACTCTGTGTAACATCCACCTAGATGGCTGGAAAACCCAGCACAAAGAGCTGGACCAAAGGCCAAGAAGCCAAAACCCCTGCATTCACTGAAATTCTGTTCCTTCTGCATTGCCAACTCAGGAACAATTGAAAGAAGTTGTAGTTCATTATTGGAAAACAAATAATTGCAACACCTCAGAGCTGAAACAGGTATGGTAGTTGTATGTATTGTCAAAAAGAAAATTCAAACTTTGGTTTTCATCATATTAGCATGAAGAACAAAGAGCAGAATAAAGCACTAAGATCTTGCCTGCTAAATAATCACCAGAGAAAAGAAAATGGTTGAAATCACACGTGTTCACAAGATGATCTTTTCTTCAGAATTAGCATTACTTGATGTGTAAAAATTTAATGTGAAGTTTTGGTCCAGCCGTAAAATGAGAAAGACTCTTGATCAATGATACTATCACTTAAAATACAGTACGTCTTCAGTGACTCTTCAGATCAGAAAGAAACCAGATGGAAGTTGTGAAAGAAAAAAATCTCAGGCCAAAAAGTGATGAAGAAAACAAAAGCACCATGAAGAATAATGTTCCTTGCTGGCAAAAGAAAGGCGCAATCACCACCCTTCTGCAGATGGTACGCTGCTAGGAGCCATGGTCCTTCATCAAAACAAATGGGACAGAGCAGACAGAAATGAAAAGGGGGTGTTAATGTTTCGAGTTAAGAAAATGAAACAGAGAATACCAACATAAACACAAATAACTTTTTTACTGTGAGGAAAGCTAAATGATCCCCGAAGACTGCATCAGGAAAATATGGCACATAATATGAGAAATAAAATCTACAGAACAACCATAGATACAACCCTTTCAACAAAAGCAAATAGAATTTTCCTAGAACAGGTCTTTATAGTTAGGGTCATGATAAAATTAACATAGGTACTGAAGGCTAAAGGTTGACGTACTCATTTGGAAAGGTCACAAACAAGAAACAGCAGATACTTCCAATATTAAAAAATAAGAATTACACAGCACAACTTCTCAAGATACTAAAAGACAGAAGATGATACTTGAAGAAAATACAGTGCAGTTGATGAAAATTTTAAAAAGTCTGTTTGTTTGTACAGTGTGGTAGAACTACACGATACATTGAGTGATCACATTTTTAAGGTATTAGATAATTTCTGATATCCATTTAGTCAGTAGGAAATCAAATAATTTACATCCTGCAAATTGCACAGGCTAGAAATATTTCCCTAGGACACATCATTGTGCAAATCCTCAGCTAGACCTTGGTTTTGAACCATGCATGGTGCTGCCAAAAGCAACATACATGGCTCCACAGCCATGATCCTGTACTTTATTGCAAATCCCACGCTCCTGCTACATCTTTTCCATTGTTTGACTCCCTGCTGTAAACAATCAGTGCATGTAAACTCATCATACTCTTAGCTGTAGAGCCTGAAAATTGCAGCAATAGACCATTATTACAATAATTATGAAGAGCATTTTGGAAATTATCTTCCTTTTGATACAGACCTTCTCCCCCTGTGCTTCAAAGCACACAAAGCACACATTATCTTCCTTTTGATACAGACCTTCTTCCCCCTGTTGCTGAACCTAGAAGGGTAAATCATCTTAAGGAAGAACTGACAGCTAGTTCTTTGAAAGAAGAGACAGCTAGTTTCAGCACACTGCTAATCTTTGTGATTTCGTGTTACAGTTTTCATTTAAAGCACACTATAAAATAGACACCTGAAGAATTATGAAAGAAATTATTCTTTTTGTAGCTTTAGAATTTAAAAAAAAAATCGCAGTTATTCAGTAACGCATTTTTTCTACAGTATTTCAGAGAAGAGAAGCCAAACCAACATCATTATGGACAAAATTATTTAAGTGAGGCACTTAAACACGTATTTAGGACTCCAAATAAAAGTGTATGATGGTGACCTCCAAATAACCCCTGACTTAAATGCAAACCTTAGTCTCAGCTGCTTTAATAGCTCTATAACTCCAGCACAGCCAAGTTTTCCTCCTGGAGTTTCATGATGATGTTCATTTATTCTGAGGAAATAAGCAAGACATCTACAATGACATCATAATTTTCCCAGTGCAGCACTCTTTGGAGAGTGTCCTAGCACCTCTAGATAGGTGTAAAAAACCTAAATGAAACTCTGTCACTGCTTGTTAGAGAGAAACATATCTAGTGATTTCAGTATATATGTTGTTTGTTATCTTTCCCAAAGAATAATTACCAAATGTAAAACCAGCACAAGCAAAGAATAATGAGAAGAGGCAAAGCACGTAGGTTCAGTGCTCCTCAGAGAAATCACAGAACTGAGGCTGGCAGTGGCAATACCCTGTTGTCCGTACAGCAGATAATTGGTCTTGTAGCATAAGCTATTCACCATTTGCCAGACAAATTGAAAACCGTGCAGATGACTCTTTCCCTTGAGTAAGTCAGTGGGCTGAATGCTCTTTTACATGTTTGTTACATTCCACTTGATATTCAATGCTGAGTTTGATTATAACCACTTCTCTCCTAATTCCTTGTCAATTTACGTTAAAAAGTTTCTGATTGACGGACCTGATTAACCCCTTCCTGTATCCAAACACCAGATGATCCCATACTCCCCACATCAAGGGAAGAAGAAAATACCAGACATCGGCAATGATGTCTGCTGGTGAAGAGGTGCTGGAGGTGTGGCAGTGAGGAGATGACAAGGCTGAAAGCAAATTCCTGCAGCAGCAGCAGGGACACGGTTGTCATGGTCATCAGGGTATGAGACACAGGGCACGAGAGCTGCCACATAAGAGGAAGTCCAGTCCTGGTCCCATGTCAGCAGTGTCAATAACAGGTGCTTAGGGAAGCATGAACAGAACCCTCCTTCCATTAGTGAACCCTTCTTGTTTCTGGAAACTCATCCTTTGGGGACATCCAAGCTTGAAACTGCATCCACTGCACCAAAGAGCATGTTTTTGCAGGATCTGGGTAATTTTTAGATCACATAAATGTTTTTCAAGCTCTGCACCTCCCAGCAGTGAGTGCCATAGTGCATGAGCAGAGGGCAAACTTTTCCACCTGAGATATTCACTAAGCGGTCCACAGAAAAAAGAGAAGAAATTCCTCCTGTCCCCTACTTTTTCCCTGTGAAATCAGTGATTTCAGAGGTGTCTCTCATTTCTTACTTCAAACACCCAGTTAAAAAGTCTTCTTGAGATTGCAGCAGGATTATGTTACCACTGCCTGCTTATACTGAGCTGCCCTTACAAATGAGGTCGAAAAACTTCAGGGTATATTATATACGTATTTTAATTGTTATAGTAATTGGATATGAACTTTTTTTTAAGCCTGGGGTAACTATTTGACCACTTAATGATAATTGCAAAATTATTTGCCCATAGTAGTAGAGTAGTCCCAAGTACTGTTAGAAAAGGCAGGGGATTCTGTAGAGGCCAACACCATGGCTACATGAGGTTCTCCCAGTAGGGCAGAGAGGCCAAGAAAGTGGGGAGCCTAAGACCAAGGAAACGATTGTGTGTAGCCTTGAGTGGGAGCCAAAATCCAGACCTAAAGAACACAGATTTGGATCTCCGAGCAAAGAAATGACCTGTTTTTACTTGGTGAAGGAGTTATACACACACGTATACTTGTACCTTACATCTGAAAAAGCAGGATCCAAGTATGACTCTTTTTCTGGGTGCTTTTGTCAATAAAAAGAAGGCCAGATTTGAGGGTTATTATTTACATCTTCATAAAGAGCAGGTAAGAAGTCAATGTCCTTGCGTAGGACCTGGCCAACCAAAACTAAACCCATTACATAAACACCAGTATAAAGCCAACTTCCCCATCCCCAAAATCTGAATGTAAGAGAACCTTATTGAGTGAGAGATGAAGGCAAAAGAATACGTTGCGAAAGTCAACAACAAATAAACCAGCAACAACTATTAAGCAAGATTCCCATGCCCCAGAGGATACTCGTAATAGCCCTAGACCTCATCCTTCTCCTGTCCCTGTGGAGACTAATGAGATAACGCCTTCTAGCACTAGTTCAGTCCTCAGTTTCAAAGTTCCTCTAGACAGCTTTATTCTGTGTGTTACCTCCAAGCTGCCAGAACATTGCCCCATCATCAGAGGGAGGATGGCAACAGGCAGAACCCCAGAGGCATCCCTTGCCCACTGAAAGACACTTCTGTCAGGATCCATCCCCTTCTCATCTCAACTCACAATTCCAAACCTGGTTTGATCGGGGTGACCACTCACCTTAAAAGCATTGGTACGATATTCCTGCACTTTGTATTAATCTTGTGTTTCAACTTATGTGCTTCAAGGTGTTGCAAAGCTAAAATGAAACCTAAAGATACCAGATAAGAGTGCCCTCTCCACTCCATGAGGTTGCTCTTTCCCTTTACTCCACCAAAAGAAATATTGATTCCCTTTTCACTAGGGCTTCAG
Organism: Limnodromus scolopaceus; assembly: GCA_028565335.1. Classification (NCBI taxonomy): domain Eukaryota; kingdom Metazoa; phylum Chordata; class Aves; order Charadriiformes; family Scolopacidae; genus Limnodromus; species Limnodromus scolopaceus. The sequence continues at coordinate 76,968,254 of JAOXNO010000020.1, read as the reverse complement.
GCTGCTGGAGCTACATAAAATCATAATGGTGACAACAGACACAATATTAAGCGCTCCTTCATTTGCACAATCCCGCTCCATGGATGCCAAATTCTGCCTGCACAGTCCCACTGTATGAGCTGCAGAAAGCTACCTGTGGTTAAGGTCAGAGAGGCAACAAGCCTGGAAGGGAGCTGTGGCTTCTCATTGCTCTGCCAATGAAGTGTTTATGGCCCAGACCACTATCTGGCCTTTCAGACCCCATCACTCCACTCTGCAGTTCAATTGCAAAACCTGACAGGCGAACCAGTGACAGAGCTCTTGCTTGTATGCAGATGTGAATGCAGGTATTCCACCCGGGAGGGGACAACAGATTGCACAGCCACGTCTTTTGCTGCGCTTTACTTGATGCGCTTGTACCTTTGACCAACTCACTGTCTTCTTCAACCTCCTTCTTTGCAGACAGGCTTCATCTCACAGAGTTGTTCTTCAACAGCTTCTACAATTTCTTTAAAAAATTCTGCATGAGATGCCGGAAGCAGTTTCAGTGCTGCTCCAGAGACAAGCTTAAGATGCAGAGATATCACCTTATTTGAACTCCATTCTCTCAATAATACTTAATCCCATAAAATTTTATTTCCATCTTTGGTCAAGCCAAGCTGAAATCGCTTGATGGCACTACAAATCACTGTTTTCCTGCCCAGCTTTCTCCAGCCTGTTTTCTCTGTAACCTATTTTGAACATATTTGTTAACAGAATAAATGCTCTGTCTCCTTATTACACTTTCCTACTAATACATGTAACTTTTTTTCCTCAGGCGTCTGACGGTTCCTTTCATTGTTTTTTGTAAATATTTAATCTTATCTCCACAAGAGACTGTTCCCTTTAAGCAATATATGCTAAAATTTCTTGAAGATCATCAATTTTTTTTATCATTTACATTTTATATTCTACATTTACATTTTAGCTTTCTCTTTTTTTTTAACTTTTCTTTACCATATTTCACCACTGTTATATGCAAGGAATCTCTCTTATTTTTGACCTTCTTTTACATTAAAAAAAAATTATTAAGGATTTATTCACAGGGAATAAAGCTAAGTTTCCAGCTATCTCTTGAAATAAAATTTTACTGAATGTCACTTGTGGAACTAGATGGATCAGCAGATTAGACAGTAGTTCAAGGTTCATATCAGGAGGCTTATAAACTGCCCCTCTTGACATCCAAATGAACCTGTTACTCAACTTTTCTTGTAACAAAATAGGATTTTATCTTATTTAAGCCAGGGAAAAGAGCAACAGGGCAGAGTAATTATGTCAACTATTCTTTCCAAGCAGTATTACAATGAAGTTATCTTCTGTTGTTCTTGTGACTCATTCTTGGGACATTTGAACCAAAAGGTGCTGACCTGCATCAAGAGAATCAGCAATTAGAAACAATAACAAACATATTGCAATTCAGGCAATTACTTAGGAAGGCATATTTTTACTTAGAAGAAAAAGTTCTTCCCATTTATAATATCCTTCAACAAAAAATAAAAGCAAACAAACACAGGAAATGACAGAAAACATGTTCAAACGCTAAACTGAAATTTACTAAGCAGCCAAAATTAATTAGGTACACAAACATCACTGAATTCAGTGTTTTAAAATACCAAGGCAGGAAGACAACAATCAATGCGTATCATTTGCAAACAACTATTGCTAAAATATTCCTACCACAGTATTTCCTAGGCCAAGCAAGTACCTTGTTGCATTTAACATGGAGTTACGGTATTGCTAAAAAGTATAGGTAACAAAAACATTCTGGGAGACCAGAATAAATTTGAAAGAGAAACCTTAGCTTAGGGATTACTGAACACACCACAGGGCAGGCAGAACATAAATATGGAAAGGGCCAGTAACGCCCAGCACAGGGTATTGTGTTGCTTGTTCCCTGTTATTGCACCAACCATCCAACCACTCATGACAGTCGAGGTGGTCGAAGCAAGGAGGTGTCTCAGAAGCCCTGTCATCAGCCCACCTGAACAGCTGACATAACATAATAATTATCAAAACATTTTCTGATATTTAAACTAAAGGGAAGAGCAGTAAAAGCGAGGAAAAGTTAAAAAAAACCAAAACCTCTTCTGGCATATGATAGCGATCAGAAGAGAATCAGCAGTTTTCTGCAGACAGCAGGACTTGGCGCAGCAGTGTCAAATTCTACCTCATCCAATTATTGGGAAAGTTTTAGAAGAGCGTCCTACAGTGACAGCCCATTAATGATATATCCCATCATATGCACAGAGGTTTTAAGTATCTGTTTTCAATTGACTTCACTACATTCTGCCTGGAGGGTTAACATCTCTGTTTATCAATGGTTTGAGATTGAGAGCATTGCCCTGCTTAGGATTTTATTTTTCTCATGTCACTGTCAAATCAGGGAAATCAGTATTGTCTGCATTGCTGCTTGGGGAGCAGTGCTTGGGAAAGAAGAAAAAATAAACAAGAATCAAAGTAAAATGCCCATGTCTCAGGGAATAAAGTGCTCACAAATTCAACTTATAACACTCTGATATCCTTTTACAAACCTCTTTCTGACTCAGCTTATTCATGCACGCTGCAAGCCTATCACTCCATCAGAGAACACCCTCCATTATAAATAACTTCCTACTTCAAAGACTAACAAATTACTTTGATGCACTTTTAGAGTCAGTGTTTCCGATTCTCCAGCATTTTTGCCTGATGGGAAATCATTAAATAGCTAAGAACACCTTGTTTGCATTTACAACTGTTACCTCTGCGAGGAGGCATTAGCCCCTTTGCCCTCTGAGATACCAGTATCAGTAGCATCCACATCAAACAAGCTCAAAGTAAACCAGCCGTCCAAACTGCACCCATGCCTGTGTTTTTCCAGGAAGAGCTCATATTCAGAAGGGTCCTTCCTTTCTTCTCATCTATCATATAGTTCACCAAATCAATGAAAAATCACAGATAGGAGTCCTTTGTAATCAACAGAACAAAAGTGTCAAAAAAGCAAAGTAACCGACTATTAATCACATCTCTTTGATAACCCTGACCCTACTAAAACATAACATCTGTCTTGTGTTTTTTGTGGCCGAAAGCCAAAGCTGGGATCAGGAAACAAGTATTTCACTGGTCAGATGTTAACATAGCACAGCATGTTGACTTTATAACCACCCTATGAGCTCAGAGAATTTAATGGAACTGTCTTTTATTTGGCTTGGTCCCATTTATTAATATTACCAGAGTGAGTAACTCATATGATCAGACATGCACTTAACAGAGCTATGTCTAGACAGACCCAGAAGTGCCTACTCTCTTTTCCACAATTAGGCAAAATCTGAAGCTTAGGACTAGTAAAGCCAGAACAGTTGTTTGAATTCACACTAAAAACATTCCCATTAGTTACTGTCAAGGTAGGCTCATGAAAAAGCAATTACTGAACAGTAGCAGGCAAGGGCTTTTGCCTGTGGACCAGATGGTAAAAATTGATGGCATATATGCCAACTCAATGATCAGGTAGGGAGAGAAGTAATTATCACGGCGGTGGTATCATCAGAGGGGAAAAAAGAAAATTATTATGGTATTTCAAAGTGGAATTAGCTAATAACTAGTAAATACATCTGAGTAAGCAGAGTCAGCTACTGCTTCCTGGTACTACTGTGCTATTTGGTTAGCCATGGTCTGCATCCTTTATCAGGCAGACGAGATTTGGTTGTCAGGGAGATTCTAAGCATAAACAACCCCCAAAACTTCGCTTTGTTGTTATAAAGGTACAACCTTAAAATCCTAATCATGGCAGATATTTTGAAGTACTGATGGTCAGATAACATCATGGGCAAGAGCAGCACATTGCCACAGACATACACTATGCCCTTAGCCCCAGCAATATCAATACTAGACTTAAACAGCAAAATACATGAACCCTGCCTCGCCCTTCCCCTCCTCGTGCTCCTGAAGTCCTCCACAAGAACTATGACCAAAATTAGCATTTTCTCTGTGACTACCTTTACACTTGCATGAAATTATATTTCTGATGTCACTTTCATTAGTAATTTTTATTTTTGCAAAAACCCAGAGCAAAAATAATGACAGAATGACATGGAATTGCACCTCTAGCTACTGGTGTGGTAATTCTACTGTCCACAATCTTCACATGTTCAACTTATAGCTCCTCCTTGGAATAAGTCCTTGCACCACTCTTCTTGTAATTATTCGCATTTTTGTTGCATAAACAAACCGTGCTTTGAGCAAACATGGACGAGATCTCACAGCTGTAATGGACTTGAGTTACCTGGTCAACAAATACAAAGGCTAGTGAAGAAAGGTGAGAAAGAAGCTGAATCAAAGCCAAAACTGATATTCCAGGTAGTATTCACCTTATGCCATTAAAGCTTTATAGAAGCCAGTGTGTTTGCTAAACTGAACTGCCTCATTAGTTAGTGGAAAAAGGTGGGCTAATGCCTCAAAAACAATTCCTTTTACGCGTCTTCCAAGGAGTGACTTTCTTCTGTCTCCACTGGCAAACAAGGAATTTAGATAAGTAGATGGGGTTCTTACCTTTCTTTTAAGATAGCTAAACTTCAGACATTAGACATCTGTGCTTAAACAGAAAAAAAACCCTACTCTGTGTGAACCTTGGTTTTACTGCAAGCTTAAACAGACAGAAACCCAGTCCTCATATGCTTAAATGTATACAGGCTCACTGTAGCATGTATTTTGAACATTTTCATTCATTTCACATGGGATTTAGTTGTTCATGCCTGAACATTATTTGCTTATTAGAGTAAATTGGAGATTTGAGAAAACAAACACATCTTGCAAACACTTGAAACACTGCCAGGTGTCTCACCCATGCTGCCTAATATGTGCTGCTTAAATCTCCCTGAGTACACCTTTCTTTGCTTGTCAGAGGCATTTGTCTGATTTTCTTCTTTGTCTTCCATTCAGTAAACTTTACTAAATCATTTAAATAACACAGGTGTAACCCTGAAATATGCACTGTTTTGAACAGAGAGAGGAGTACGCACCTGGGACGCTTGTTCTGTTATCACTTCTCCAAATAAACACAGTCACTCACGTACAGTTGACATTGTACTTCCATATGGTGTTAATTCCCACATCAGAATTACTCTCCTGAATCACAGTTATCCTCTTTTAAATATGCAAAACGTTTCAGCATCTCTGAAGCCTTTGTGGCTAGTGAAGGTTAAGTGTTCTCCTGGGCCTTCGCTGGATGACAACTTTACTTATTCAAGTGAGAAAAGAATTCTAGCAGTTCAGCGGCCTGTTGATTTGAGGTCTGATTTCTCCCTCTAACTACAGGATAAGTCCACGTGGAGAAGCAAAACCTGGTTTGTTGGGTTTTTTGAAAAAAAGGGAAAAAAAAGAAACCAAACCCCAAAACCAGGCTACATATAACACTTCGGTCTGCATTTCAACACAGAAGGCTCTCAGACCCCATCAATGTGAAGGGCAAATCAGTCACAAGCTGGTATCCCACACACAATGCAGAAAAGAAGAAGAGCATTTACCAAATAATTCCAAACACCTTAATAATAACAATAATAAATAGAAATAGAATAAAATAATAATATAAATATGATAACAATAATAAAAAAAATCCAACACCTCAAGAAGTATTTGAGTATCTCATTTTGTATTACAGTATTGATTTCTGTAGAAGCTTAGCAACTGATGTCTTTTGACATGTTTTCCAAACACTTAAGATCCTACAGGACCTAACAGAAATCAGAAGCCGCAAGGCAGGTGCTATTTTTATTTTAAACAATAAAACAATATTCAGCTCACTGTACAGTACCCACAGCGGGACTTCTTAGTGTAGACCAGCGTGGAAAGTAAATGCATATCAGAAGAGTATTTAGATTAAATCTGAGGTATGTAAGGCCGTTCATGCAGTCTGTCAGCATCCAGCCTGACAACGCTCGGGCACAATACTCAGGTGTGCACCTCACCCGTCACCACTCCCACGGCTAACCAACCTGTCAGCAAAAGCTGTCTGGTGTGAGAAGGGAAATAAGAAGGCAGCTGGGCTCTTTTTCTTTTTTTTTTTCTTTCTCTTTTTTTTTTTCCTTCTCTTTTTTTTTCCTTTTCTTTTTTTTCAGGTTTTTTTTTTTGTTGTTTTTTTTTTTTCAAATGAGACAGGGGTATAATTATCCCGACACACATCACTGGAATTCATTGTGGGCTTTTGTTCTCCCCGGAGCATGCAGTGTTGTGGAGGGAACCTCAGCAGAAGCCGGCTCTGAATTCCCCATAAACCCAGGCTGAGACAGGGGCACCTGGAGTGGAAGAACATACACAAAAAATCTCTGGCCACACTAAACCACCCCCCTTCAAAATTATCAGAGTGCAATTAGCTGAAAGAAAACCAGCTAGGCAAAACAAATTGCTTTATACAGTCCAAAATACTTTTTTTTCTAGCATGGACCTGTACAGAAACTCTTCAGTGTGTTTGGCTGACTCACAATAAAAGGAAATGCTGAAACACTGAAGTCTTTTGTGACGCAGAACGACCGTCCCCTGGGTACCTGTAGTAGGGATAGAGATTTTATGACAGTAGGGAAAGAAGCAGAGCTGGGAAGAACGTAAATCCCTGCTTCACAAAGAACAAAAAAAGGGCAGGAGGGCACTTGTGAAATCATAATGCATAGTGGGTGCAATTAGTCTTTGCGTAGAGCATGTTTTAATGAGACTAGATCTTTAACCAAAACTGTCTTTACAATCAATCTGAGAATTTTCCCCCTGCTTCTTCCCATGACCTCCCTTTGAGGGAGCATAGGTAAGTGCATGTGAACTAGAGCCAGGAATGCCGTGTTTCCGTCCTGTGCTTTGAGCTAGCACCTCCTAAATAGCTGAGGAAAGTTGTTTCTATTCACAGTCCCGCGAAGCTGATCCACCTCTAGACCGGCTGGGGACACTCCATGCCTTGCCACTGATGCGTCACACTCAGCTGGAGCATGGGCAGGTGCAGGCACTGCTCGGGGGGGGGCTGCAGACCCTTCCCATCGCTGTTGGAAACACCAAGCAGCAGGTACACCAGGGGCTCGGGTCCTCCTCGGGTGCCATTTTTGTCTAGCATGGCTCCAGCGAATTCAGGGTACGTGCTCCTCATTTGTACCAGTGTGAGCAAATCCCCGGGCTGGTCGTGGTGAAGAGAAGTGTGTTTCTGTGATACACCAAGCCCTTGAGGTATCGCAAGTGAGGAGTTTCCTTACAAGAAAACCTGCTCAGGATCAGTCTGCCCTAGAGTAGACGGTTCCTCCTTTTTGGAAGACTGCTTTGAAAATGAACTTGTGGCACTTGAAGTGGCTTTCTGCAGTACACAGCTTTGTGCGTCTGGTGGATCCTTTCAGTACACACTTTTAAATGCTTATGGACAAGCAAAATTAATAGGAAGGCTTCAAACTCTGCAATTCCGAACTCACACCCATTTCCCCAAAGTCAACCCTCTTGACAGCTGCCTCAGCTGGCAACAAAACATATATAAATGCAGACACAGTTGAGTTTGGGGTATCTTTGTTAATATTTATATAGCCTGCCACCGGGTGTTTCAGCAGCACAGCTGTTTCCAGCTGATAACTCTCTGCCTCCAATCACAATTGCACAGTTTTATTTCATGAGGGAATATGTATAATCATAAACATGATACGACCGTCCTGCCTGGTTTATTAGTGTGCATATCTCTAAGGACCATTTTGACATTCCAGATACACGGTGTGTTCAAGAAACTCTTCAGGGATCAGGGACTACCAGATTTCAGAGCTCTCCTATAATATTTTTTAATAAAATTGCCAGTACCTTCATTACTGGGATGCAACAGTCATAATGCCCAACCATCCAGCAGTGATGAGTGAGTGTCAGTCTCTAAGCTACATAGGCATGCAGATAGACAGGCAAATGAATAGATAGACAGATAGATACGGACAACATGCTCATACAGATATATATGCAAAAGGCAAATGGGCTTAGAAAAGAGATTTTTCTTCCCCTCTCCCTTGCAGGAGCCAAGAGCTGTTGAACAACTGTTCACTACTAGTGAAGCAGAGGCCGAGTCCTCCTCTTGTCACGTTAGTGCATTTGCAGAAGTGAGGGAAAGTGTCACGGGTGTGAAAAAATGAGATAAAATCCAGCCCCAGATCTGAATCTGCTTCAGAGGTTTCCATCCCCTGTCATCAGGCAGGTAGCTTTACCTGCTGCATGCACCGCAGATGAGATACTGCATGAAGAAACCCTGCTTGAATGCTTCTGGAGGGCAAACAGAAGCAAACCTGATATCACACTGCAAGGCTGGTCCACAGCACACCATGGCAAACCATTATTCCCGTGCATAAGTCCCACCAATTCCCCTTTGGATGTCCAAGGACTGGTTACATGACCTAAATTTTCCAGAAATGGCCCTAGAATCTTTACAGTTTCTTCCTATTTCTGAAAAGTGGGGCAACTGCCTGTCTGTGGAGCCCACCAAAATATTGCTTTGATGTGGAGCTAAGCTGAAGACATACCCTGGTGATAAGTCACTTATGCAGGAACAGACAGTGGGCCTGGTGTGTTACTTACACATATTGTCTTCTCAGACACTGACATTTCATCTTTTTTACACAATAAATCTTCATCTTCTGAGTCGAACTGAGGGTTTTCCTCTAAATAACAGAACTGACAATGATACGTTTCAACACAACTAGATTATAAAACTGTCAGCCCCAGGTCTGTTCCCCAATGCCTACCCCTGTCAACAGTGCTGGCTGTGGGAATTTCAGCCTGCAAACCAGTCTAATACTGAGTAGGTTTTTGCAAGTCTGCAAAGGGAAAGAGAAGGAGGGAGAAGAGGGCAAACCTCCGTGTGGCTCCAGTCCCAACCCATTCCTCCTCTTATACAGCCAATTGCCACTGCTAAGAACATCACCACTTCACTGTGGCCAAACTGGAAACGTGGACCAGGGTAATCAGAGCTTGAAATTATTAGCTACTTTCTGTGACAGAAACCACATTTTTGTGTGCCTTGGAGGGCTGCATGTTGGGTGAATGCTGATATGTCATTAATCATCCCTAGATAGGCTTTGACTTAATCACATATCACCACATTGTCCAGCGGGCAATAGGTTTTCACTGCCAAGACAACTGTACTACTGTTGTATTTTCTTCTTTTAATCACAGATGAAGCAAAGAAACCTGCAGTGTAAGAGAAAAGCATCCATATAACTCCCACACAGCCAACCAACCCTTGTGCTGTAATCAAACCATAGCTACTAACAGCTTATGGAACTCAGCCCGCACTTCAGTAAGCCAATTACACAACTTAAAATGTAAAGGGGTTGGGGTGGGAACAGGGAAGTGGAGACATAAAGCCAACCCATCATCTGTGGTCGTACATAAACTCATTCCAGTACGAATCGGTAAATGGGTATGCACAACAGATAGGACTGCAGTATAAACACATCTGCTCAGTGAATATAATCCATAAAAGACTTCAAAACAAATCGGGAGACAATATTCAAGCTGTTGCTTTATAAAATCGTTATTAAATGAACTAAAATCCAATTAATCCATTTTTCCACTGAAGTAAAAATCCCACTCATTTTCCAAAGAGTACAATGAAGCCAGAAGCACAGAGTAATATGTAAGGGCCCAGAAATTTTCTTGCTATAAGGGATTTGACAAGTACCAAATGCTTAAAAAGAAGATTCACAATCTGTTACACAGGGCCAGGATGGGTGATTTGCTGAGTAAAACTCCCTTATTAATTATAAAACATTAGAGATTAATTTAAAACCTCAAGAGAATTTATTGTCTTGTCAGAAGCATCTGGCTCTAAATATTCTTTTCACAGACGTGACCTTTGAATTTTTCGGATTTCTAGACTTAGGAGCATCCAGCATCAGTGAGTCCACAGGCAGGACAAGCTACTGGATAAAGTATTTCTTTTTTGTGTGTTAAGTTAAAATGTGGAAACTTCAAAATTTAATGCCTCCCCTTTGCTGTATTATGAGAATGAGAGAATGGTGGCTCTCATCTCTTCTGAACATCCTTCTCCAAACTACTGGTTCCGTTATGACCTTTTACCATTTCCCTCTTTATTCATCTTCTTCTAGTACAAATCCTCACAACCTCTTCAGCCTCCCATCAGAGAGACATTTTTCTAAGTCCTCAAATATTCTCATCACTTTCTCCTTAACCATTTGTAATTCATAAAACGTAGTCACTCTTGCCCCAGAGCTGTGACCAGACCTTGAGACACAGGAAAAAATATTGACAGAATCTGTGAATCACTATTGTTCTCTAACTTCTGCTCAGGCTTGCTTGCATCTCCTCCAGTAAGTACATTTGTACTCGTCATAAAATTTTAGTTGTTGTCTTTGTCAGCATAAGTTTTTCCACTGCAATGAACTGCAGAAATGTAGAGCTCCAGTGTTTCTTGCTGTTAAATTTGGGCATCCAATCCCATGGGAAGAGTTCTTTTCAGTTTTTTATATCAATACAATTACATAACTATTTAATATTATTCTTTTTCTTGGCAAAAAAAAAATATGGCGGCATTCATCTCAATTATTCATGTA
>JAOXNO010000020.1:76935769-76954900 GCA_028565335.1 Limnodromus scolopaceus | reverse complement strand
GAGATCATTGTCCAACACTACGAACCTCCAACTACACTCTAACCAAAACCGACTGGCACAGAACAAAAGACTGGGAGAACTACAGAGGCTGTGTCACAAGACAAAACCCATGATCTTCAACGCTTGTTATCTCAGTAGCCATTTCTTTGGAACACATTCTTGTTATTTTTTATTATTGTTACACACAAATGGGCTTTTGTTCACAAAAGTGGCTGATAACCACACTGATATACACAATTACATGAAGTAAAGGAATTAATTAATTCATATGTCTGTGTCACATTTACTGTATGTTTTCCTTCCTTTGCTATCATTATTCTGTTGTTTGAATCAGTGCCCTGAGATCCAGGATCTATATATACAGGGAAGCTGTAGAGATCTGTGTACATCAGCTTGGAAACAATGGGCTAAGTGTGGTCAAATAAACAATTTTAGGTTATAATTATTATTTAAATAGAGATAAGAGCTCTGTTTTCTTAGGCACTGAAAAAGCATCTAACAGTCTTCCTCCTAAAAGCTATGTTACTCCAGTGAAGAAAGGCCTGTTTATTGACTTAACTTTTATTTCTGATTTAATGCTTGCCAAAAGACAGCAACTATAAACCAATTTAAGAGATTTCACAAAAGGCAATTGAATTAAGATCAGTATACTCTGACTGACTTAGCTGAGTTAGTTCAGCTTGTACATCCAGGATGCCTTAGAGCTTTACCTTACAAGGTGTTACAGCAGCCAGTTTTTTAGCATGGTAAAATTAACTGCAGGCTCAACTTAGATACCCAAGTTCTCCATTTATTTGCAGAAAAAGTTAAGAAAGATCCAAGGAGCTAGGTTCCTGCCTCTCAGGATGCATTTTATAATGGAATCACACAACAGTCCAAGTTGTAAGGGACCTCAAAAGACCATCTAATGCAACCTTTTGTGGGAAAGAGACTCTCAATGAGATTATCTCGCACCCTGTTCTGTCACATCTTGAAAACCTCCAGCAAGGAGATGACCTCCATTTGATCCTCTGAAGAGATGACGCTCTCCTGTCTAGAAATAGCCTCCATTTTATGCACAGCCTACAGCAAAAAGATTCAGCGAGAAAGTCCTGCAGTCTCCCTGGACAGAAAGATGTTCCCTTTCTTCAGGATCATGAAGCTGGACAACTCTTTCACAGGTGGTTTTTCTCTGCAAAAAGCCCAGAAAACCAAGTCTCAAAGCATATGGGGTTAGAGCAATCCAAAGGGACGTGAGAGACACACATTGAGCTGGTGCTGGAAAGACATATCTTGGATTCATATCCCAGGTGAGCACCCAGCTGTCTTTTGGTTTGGGTTTGGTTTTTTTTTTTTCTTTTTCTCTGTCTATTGGAGCTGTAGAATTCTGCATACAAAAACAATGTGCTGGGTTATAGCCATAAGCTTACATGCCTAGTCATGGGATTTAATTTTTTTTTTTATGCAGAGCAGACTGTCTCTGCCAGAAGACAATGACAGAAACCCACTTTGAATAACCAGTAGTCCAGCCATTAGAGCATTTGTCAGGGATGCAGGAACACATTCAAATGCTCCCTGAAAATGAAGAAAAGAAGGGACTGGGACCTGGTCACTCGTGTTGATGTCTGAGCATTGGGATTTCCCAGAAGCAGACACACAGTCCCACCTTGGGGATTTCAACATGCTCTGAATACAGATAGAGAGTTACCCCTTATTTGTGAAAGAGTGAGGAAAACCTACTTAAAACACTGTTTCAAAGTCACTGCTGCTCCCCCCCAGATAAATGTGTAATAGAAATAGCTTGTTTACAGGGCTAAGTTGGTTCACGAAACCATTCACATTTTAAAGGATGCCTGTGGTTCAACACAGGTAGACTTGGATGCCTGGAAACGCAGAAACGTGCCATACAGGATGAGAATTTTCTCGTACTTTTAAAGGAAGACAGTCCACAAGTTAAACCAGGGAGAGGAAATGGGGCTCACCTCTACCCCAAGATACAGTAGGAAGCCTCCTGCCCCCTGCACAGACCCAGCAGAGCTCTGGAGAGACAGCATGAAGCCAGCTAGACACTTACTGAGGCAGGACTCGCATCTGCCCATCAGACAATTTTCCCCCCACCAAGCTGGGACCAGTTTGAGTAGAAGTTCATGGGGACCGGCTTCACTGGCTGGGTTCTCTCAGAGACGTGTGTGCCCCAGGCCACTTGGCAGGGCTGGGGGGGATCAGGCTGAGCCTGTGCAGCAGTGCTTGCAGAAACCTGCTGCAGACCATGGGAAAGCATGACCTAGAGATCTTCAACTCTGTGAACCAAACCACACACACACTGAACCTTTTCAGCAAGTATTCCCGATAACCCTCGCATGGGCGGAAACAGGATCAGCTCTGAGCTGTTCACAAACTGAAAGAAGAGATGCATTCATCTGAGAATTTCATTACAAAGGATAAATCTATCAACCAATACTTCAAGTCACCTCTTTTTTCAGTGACTTAAAATCACATGGCGAGATTCCCAGCAGAGATACAGATGCCTCCGGGAGTTTTCGGGCAACTGCTACCATTGTTGAAAGTCAATGGAATTCACAGAGCTGCCATTTAACCCCAAGTCCTTAACCGTCTAACTTCTCTAAAGATTTGCTTCCTGGGCATGTCCGAGAAGCCTCAGCTTTCACAACACTCAATTGTTTACACCTGTCTCCTGTAAGCCTGGATCGGGTTCACAAAAGAGGTCTTTCCTTGCCTTCAGGGCTCGCAGCTTTGCTCTCAGACCTACGGAAAACACAGTGGTCACCTCACTCCACTGAGACGTGTCCTAAGCCAGGGTGAGGACCACCTCTTCCATTGTCTAGGAAAGGGACCTGCTTCTCAGGGTGGGGGGTCACTGCTCCCCCACTGCCACAATAACAAGGTCACGGGGTTTTAAGCAATGGCATCACATTGAAAAGTCCCTCTTGCTCAGATTCAGTGACTGCCTTAATGCTGAAATTGGCCTCCTGAATCCCATCCAGAACTGCTCTCTGAGATAATGAAGTCTGGAAAGAGGCCGGGGGTGGGGGGGGGTGGGTGCGGGAGAGCAGTTAATATCAGCTTCTTCCCTTGCAAAAAGTGCTCAGGCTGATCTCTCACTACCCTGGTTGCCTTGCTGGCTCTTTTGAGTATGACCATGCCATTAATCTCACACTCTGAATAAATACCTACTGGTTATTTGGAGATTTTCCCACTCTCATATGGAAAGTCCTTTCCATCCAAGGAGACGCAGCTGTTTATTGACCAGTGGGTTTACTTGAGATTTTAAAAATTCTTGCAACATACTCAATTAACTTTGAAACAGTCATGTTACATTTTTGTAACAATGACAAACTACTTCCTGAGCAAAACAATGAGATGTCAGCATATTCACAATATTTCAACATTATGTGCTAATCCATTTGTATCCACAATGTTGTTTCTAGAAAAAAATAGTAGGACAGCATAATGCAAAGGGTACTTGGATTTATTTTTCTTTCTATTTTTCCTTCTTTTTTTTTTCCTTTTTTTTTTTTTTTTTTGTTATAAATATTCCAGGGCACACCCTGTGTCAGTCTTGATAATTCAGAAATGAGACCAATTTGCTTCTCAAGAAGGGAGGTCAGATAGAGAAACAAAGAGAATATCCGTAGTTCAAAAACAAGGTACTATCCTTATTCTGGGAGGAGAGCAGCATTAGCAGATCTATAGATGTGAGTCTTGTTCAGCTTATCCTTTTCTACTGTATTCCAGACTGTTATCACCTTCCAGTTACTGATCTGGAGCTTAAGTCCAGGAGACGGATTTATTTCCCCCAAAGTTTAGGAAGTATCCTCCAAGTTTAGGAAGTATCCTCCAATTTTCTTCTGGCTGACAGAAGGTCACATTAAAACATGAAAGGGCATCATGCAAATATGCCCCTGCATGGGCTTGCTCTGGGACTTCTTAGCAGAGGGACCCACAAGTAAATGAGTTGTCGATGAAGATTTCTTTCCCAGCTACGGGCTGCAGCACACTCAAGTTCAGTGTTGATCCCTCTGCGCTGCTAGAGAAAGAGGAAGCGTCATTCACCCAGACCTCAATGTGCAGCACCCTTCAGAAGCACGGCAATAAAACCCCACTGCCTGAATTCCTCTGCTAGACCCTGCGGTCAAGTGCACCTGGATAATGTAGGAAGTGAATTTGCTTCACTTCTGTTTTTATTTCCATGGCCAAAACCTGTCGTCTTCTACTCAATTTACAGAGAAGAAACAAATCCAACTAACCAACCCGCTGTAAAAACGTACCCATGAGCTAGCAAGAATTACCTCTGTTAAGTCTCTTTTGAAGATCTCCATTTGGGAAACTCTTTCAAGAGAGCCTTCAAAGAGAAAGTCTTTGGGAGATGATAATGGTGAAAGGAAGGAAGAAGGCTCAGCTGCAATAATAGAAGGTGGAGAATTCCTCCAAAAGTTATTAGTGATCATTGCTTCCAGGAAAAAAAAAACCTCTGGATAAATTCAGCTTTCTGGAAAAGTGTTTAAACTTAGCACATCCATTTTACTGGTGCTTTGCTTTCCAGCATAGATAAAAGGTAATGACTGACATCAACTGCATGAAATCTTCTCACTTCTCCACACCTCTGGAAAATATGCTGGGCTCTACTTCCTTCCCGGCTTCGGTGAGGCCCACGTTTTCACCCTGACATAATCTTTCCCATGTGTTCAAAAAATGAAGGTCTCTTTGTATCTGGAGTGTAATCAAGTCCGCACATGCCCTGAACATGTAAAGTCAATTTGTGCCCGAGGAAGATCTACTGGAATTCAGGAGTACTTCTTGGCACGCTGTCTCAGCCGTTGATTATACATCTGCCTTGATTTCTTCCTGACGAAACACCCCAGAAATCACCTGCGTTATCCAAGTGCCAACGCACCAGCCTTTGCACAGGTGAAGCATCTCAGACCTTCTCCTCACAACTGTAGCCTGGGGCTCAGTCAAGCAGCCAAAGAGCGGCTGTGGCAGGCCAAATCTTGTGAGAGAAGCCCATTCAAGTGGAGATGAAGCTGATGGCCAGCTAATGGCTTGGAAGAGAGCTGTTTCTGCTAGTTGGAGGGAAGCCTTTGTGCAAGACACTTGTAGAGAGTGTGAAATTAAGTTTCACTTGGCATAGGAGTTCTTTGGGGAATGAAATGGTATAGCTTGGACTGAGAGGCGTGCTTGGCATGATCCCAAGCTCTACACTAGCCCAGTGAAGGGGATGTTACTGGAGCTGTAGTTTTGTGTTTGCCAGTGGACATGAGAAAACAAGGCAGTAGATGGACAAACCAGCAAGGCTAACTCAGATTCCCACATCACACTGCCTTCGCTTTCCTCCTCCAGCACCCACAATTCTTGAGAAAACCAGCCCTCAGCCTGGGTGGAAATGAAGTTGGTGACAAATGACAGCCTGGGACAGGAAATGTAAGGGCAATGCACATGCCTCTGCAAGCTCCTTTGAACTGTGAAGATATTTAGTTAGCATTTCAGGCACCATTTATTTAGCTTGCATCTGTGATTTTGTCTTCGTTTGCTTTTCCTCACTGAGCATCACCCTTGCAGTTAAACTATCAGTTTCTGGGAGATTTACAATCAGAGGACATAAAAGCACCCCTGGAAAAAAAAAAAAAAGTTAAAACCTGTATCTTTTTACACTGGGGCCAATATTCTCCCAGTCTTGCTCTTTCTCTGCTCACTGAAATGCGGGAAAAAGGAAAGGCAAAGAAGCAACTGCCTCCCATCCGTAAGAGTACGGTAAATCTATTGCAACAAAGGGACAAGGTCACCACTTTCAAGAAGAATTTCGTTGTCTTTCGCATGCAAGCCTAGGTTCTTCATCTCTGTAGTGATGACAAAACCTGCCCTCGGGCTGCAGGAGCTCTGCAACCCGCACTAGGGGAACACGGGATTCTGAAATAGTCAGGCTTTATCCTAATGTAGAGGATACGAAATGCAAGAAAAAGCGTTCGTAGCACAGGAATGAACCAGTCCTCTTTGTTTCTGTTTTCCCCAGATTCCCTACTCAGAGCTAGATACGTGGGGCGGACTTCTAAATGTCTCGGCCTGCAGCCATTTTAGAGCCCTCCATTTCTGACAAAATCCTTTAAAGGAAATATTGAAGGCCACAGTACGAGGGAAGATTGGCACCATCCAGTGTTGGTCCATCCACTAGTTCAAGAAGCTTCCCAAAAATCTGAATTCAATTTCCAGGATGCTGAATGGTTGCTCGCCTGGCGACAATGTACCAGCAGCTTCATACGCTTTTTATTTTCCGTTAAGAAACCAATTGCCTTGGATTTTGGATGAGAATTAAAACAACCCAGCTCCCTCTCGCTGTTTGTTCATTGTTCATAAGCTGTTCTACATTTGTCCCGTCCAGCGAGCTATTGTTCCACAGGGGCACTGCAAACCTCTGCGAGCACAAACTCAAACCACATTGTAAATAGCACATGGCTTTGTTTAATCCAGAGCAAACCCCTCGGCTTCAGCTGGAGGGGCCGTCACAGCAAAGTGACCTGCCTGGTTTATCACCGCCCTTAGATACTGCCCGCTGTGTCCCGGTGCCAGGCCATTGTTTGCCCTATTTATATTTTATTTTTGAAAACACAGCAACACGAAATGCCTCACCACGCTGACTTGTCACGGTTGCAAGGATGCTTTAAGGGTTTCCTTCCACTAGTTAAAACAGCATTGTCCTATTAAGCTCTGCTAGCAACTGCTCCCGTCATTACAGCCCTTAAACGCAGGCTGCTGATGCCCTCTGCTGCTGCATTGCTGTCGGTTTGAGGGCTTTTTGTTCTTTCTGCAGAGAGCCGAGATTAAGCTACTCGGTATCATTTTCACTCCTAATAAACATGTGTGTCTTGTCAACAAGCTATTGCAAATACTTCCCAGCTCGGAAATCTACTACCGGGCAGCAGAGCAAACTGTTCATCACAGCGCTCTCCCCCCGAGTTTAAATTGTAAGTTTGTGAGTTTTCTATTTTCTTTTTTTTTTTTTTTTTAATAAACATGCTGTGTCAATATTTCAGCAATTCATACATTATCATGGGAAAGGAGAGGAGGTCATTATAATAAAATTACCAGCCACCAAATCCTGGAATTCCACTAGAGTTGACAGAAACCAGCCTGGGTTGCCACGCTGCCTGGGAATATAGGTTGTACATTTACATAAGGGCACTGTCTGAAAGTTTGCTGTGCTATATGGGTGTATCATGGCAATTCTAACTGTTGGTGTGCACGCTTTGCACACCTACACCTGCACTGGGAGGGAACAGCCACCGCTCACACGCCTGTATATGCAACAGGCATACACAATGTATATGTGTGCCTGTATATATATGTATATGCAGGGGGCCACAAAGGTGATCAAGGGTCTGAGGCACCTCTGTTACGAGCTAAGGGTCTGTTTAGCCTAGAGAAGGCTGAGAGGGGATCCTATCAATGCTTATCAGTATCTAAAGGGCAGGTGTCCAGAGGATGGGGCCAGACTCTTTTCGGTGGTGCCCGGTGACAGGACAACGGGCAACAGGCACAAGCTGGAACATGGGAAATTCTGTCTCAACACAAGAAAAAACTTCTTAACTTCAAGGGTGGGAGAGCCCTGGAACAGGCTGCCCAGAGAAGGTGTGGAGTCTCCTTCTCTGGAGATATTCACAACCCGCCTGGATGCGTTCCTGTCCAGCCTGATCTGGGTGACCCTGCTTTGGCAGGGGGGTGGGACTAAATGATCTCCACAGGTCCCTTCCAACCCCTACCACTCTGTGATTCTGTGATTCCATGATTCTGTGATGTACAGGGCACAGAGCACGGGGACCCCTGTACACACACCGGGAAGATAAATCTGATATTGTTCAGAGCAGCAGAGAGCCAGGTCACTGCTCTGATGGTCAGAAGAGAACCACAGCTGCAGCGTCCTGGCTCAGAGGAGTCAACTTGTTTGATCCCTGCAGAAAGACAGCAACAGGGCAAAGGGTTAAAAAAAAGATATTTCTTTCTTGTTTGTGGACAAGCAAGCCTTTCCAGTGCTGAACATGAAGTTAGCATCTCTCTGCAGCAATGGGGGCAAGTTAGCTCTGTGGGATGATCGTGGGGCATTGTCACCCATTTCGATTTCAGCAGTTAGCCAAAATTTGGGGACAGACATACTGTTTCCATTAGGAGAAGTAATTGATGAAGAAATCAGATATTTCTCTGATGCACTCCTATTTTTCTGCAGAGAATGTACAAAGCCCTACTTCCCTTCCCCCATTGTGTTCGACCAGCAGGAGACAAGACTTTTCCGTTCAAATCTCCAAAACGTTTTTCAGCGAGGGCTCTTCCTGAAGACTGTTTCTTACCCTTTTTCTCATGGATGCACAGCAAAATGCAGCGTTGGCCATCTGAGGCCTTTCTCACTGGCTTTTCCACCCATGTATCTGCATTGCTCTGAGTGCTTCTTGCTGGGCACAGAGGATGCACTCTCTGCTCCCCCAGCAGCGGTCCATTCCCAGAGGCTCAGCACAGCTCCTTTGTTAGGCATTTCCCCCCCAGAACAAATGCACCAGCAGAGATGCTGGCATCAGCCTCCCTCACTTCATGCCAGCAACGTTGGCTTAACCCCTTTTAAAAAATAGGTCTTTGCTAACAACTTGTTTTCAGCTGGACTAAGTTAAGCGGCAGGCACAGAAGCAACTTGGCCATCAGACCTTCAGGGGTGAAAACACCTGGGCCATCAGCAATAAGGAGCCAGGGGCAGCTGAAGATGGTGCCCAGGCCCACTGTCAGGGCTGAACAGAGGTAAGGATGCCTGTGCACAGCCTCCTCCAGCCCCCTGCCACGCACAGACACACACACAGTTTGGTGGGACGACATCGAAGTCCCCACGCTTGCATTTTCTCCTCAACGCAGGCAGCCTGGCTGCAGAGTGCGGGCTGCTAACCAGCCCTGCGTTTCTCAGATGTGGCAGTGTCCTTGTTCCCATCAGCTGCGACAGAAATTAGCTCCCTCAAGGGCTTTTTTCTCTTTCCCCGGAACAAAGGACGGCTCTCCACCTCCTCCGTGTGAGATCTCACTCCAACCCTAGCAGCACGCTTTAGTAGCACTTCAAACAGGACGCCTGAAGAAGCGTTTTCTGTCAGTGCTCCATCCCTGAAATACAGATTTCCTCTTGTTAGCAGGTACTAAATTAAAAGGCGATAACCAGGTGGAGAAAGCAACCTGGAGAGATGATTCCTCCCTCCGGGCACGAAGAAATCTGCCCCCGCAGAAGAAAACAAGATGTTAAAACAAAGCAGAATAAATAAACCTTCCCTCACTTCTGGGCACTGCACACAGCTGTAAATTCAATGCTTTCTGGAGAAGGTCATGGAGTCCATCTGCTAATGGGTTTCCTGCCTGAGGGTATTTACAGGGAGAGTACGTTTGATGGACAAGGGCCATCACGGGTGAAAACAATTTGACAGCGCAGAAGATGAAAGGGGAGAGTGACCAGAGCAGCTCAGAGCAACGTCCTTTGAGGACATGTCATGGTAACAGCTCGGACACCGCACACTTCTGGCCAACCACGTTCAAAGAAAGAAAGATGCTCGAAGAAACGCGGCTGACAAGGGCTGACATGAAAACTGCACGGCAGAGCTCCGGGGGGAGAGGAGGGGAGGGAGGAAGGAGCGGGCACACATGGTGCCCTGCAAGGGTCATAAGGAAGCCTGCACTTAAGGAGATACAATTTTCAGGTAAATAAAAAGCAGATTTATAAGGAAACCGGCAAAATCTTCTAAGATTATGGAAAGCAATAAAGAACTGATCAAACCTGTCCCTTTTATTCCTGTTTTTTTTATAGCCACTCACATCAAAAGATGAATGTATTAAGAGATGTTGAAAGGGAATATACGGAGAAAGTGCACAAGGGATTTTTTTTTGGTCCATCAGAGCATAGGAATTGCATACTTTGAGAGTCATACACTAGCTTTTAATCTTCATGTTATCTACCTATTCATCCATCCACTATTTGAAACTGCTTTGATCTTATCCTGTGTCCCTGCACTCCCTCTCCTGGCTGTGCCATGAGCAGCTCCGTCAGCAGGACTACAGATTTGCAGTAAGCATCAGGACTCTATGTGTAAATGACAAATCCTGACTATTTCCCTAATCCTAGCTGCTTGCTGAAGGAAGAGACAATGGTTTCTTCTCACAGAATCACAGAATGATATGGAGTCCGAAGGGACCTCTGGACATCCTCTAGTCCAACCCGCCTGGCAAAGCAGGTCCACCTAGAGCAGGTTGCACAGGAAAGTATCTCTCTATTAAGAGGTTTTGAAATCTGGTCAGTGACTCCTGCTCTTCCTGGCTATACCGGCATGCACCGTCCTTAGCCACGCATCCGTATAAAGCACGTTCGGTGACGAACAGAGGAGCTGCCCTCCTGCCATGTGGAGCACTGATCCAACATAATTCTGCAGGGATTTTTAAACCCCATTAAGCCAGCAGTGACGCTGCTGCCAGGTGTGAAGCTTGCACGGATGGGTCCATGCTTTGATGCAACCCGAATTTTTAAGCTGCACAAACAAGCTTCTTGCTCCGCTCCTCGCAGCCCCAGCGCGGCGGGGAGCAGTGAAAACAATATCGTCCAAGGAGACCTCACTGTCACTCTCCACTTGGCAAGTACTTTCAGACTGTTTCTGTCACTGCTTGCAAAACGCAAAATGGTTGGGGTTTAGGTTT
This sequence comes from Limnodromus scolopaceus, assembly GCA_028565335.1. Taxonomy (NCBI): domain Eukaryota; kingdom Metazoa; phylum Chordata; class Aves; order Charadriiformes; family Scolopacidae; genus Limnodromus; species Limnodromus scolopaceus. The sequence continues at coordinate 76,944,202 of JAOXNO010000020.1, read as the reverse complement.
TGGGGGTTTTTTTGTTTTTTTTTTTTTTTGCTTGCAATAAACTCACGCAGCTGGCAACTTATTTGGCTTTCTCATGTTTCCCCCCATAGTAAAAGCATTGTTTTGCCCTTCCTCGCAGGCCACCCTGTTTCTCATTAGTCTGTGTTTGTCTCTTGTTTTATGCATGACAACTAAGTTCCATTACTATTACACTTTCAGTTTTCGTCATGGCCTCTTTTCTGCTTCACTACCACATAAGACACCGTTAGGGCAGCGTGATGGAGCTTCGTCACCATCTCCATAGCATATGGGTTTTAGGTACATCACTCCTCAATCTGCGTTAACGAGGGGAATCAGATGCTTAAATTTCTTTGGGAATTTTGGCTCTAGATGAGGGCACAGTTTCCCTTCCCACAGAATAAGGCAGGGAGGGCTGATTCTCACACGTGGAGCAGGAGTGCAGCCAGGAGGGAGGCTCAGCCGTGGGAGCTCTCTTCAGACTTGCAGTTTAGATGGAGCAACGGTGTTGCATTTTCCAATGTGCAAACGGAAAGCTCCCAAAACTCAGAGGCGTGTTAAGAGAACCAGCGGCAATTTGCCATGGCTGAAACCATGGCCGAAACCATGGCCATGGAGAAAAAGTGACTGAGACAACCCAAATAAAAGTGAAGGGCAAAGTAAAATGGCCAACAGAAGAGGAATGTTGAGGAAATTGATTTCGTCTCTTCCTTTTCGTGTCACCCTGAAACTGGAGCAAGCAACAGCTGCTTCCCATGTGCAAGGTACAGCCGTGATGCTGATGCCTTGTGAATGGCAGGCTATCTCCTTCCCTGTGCTCATGGAGAAGTTTTCCAGATTAAGCCTGGCAGGCATTTGAGTCAAGCACCCTCTTCTCATACCTGAGAATAACTCTGAAGAACGAGGCTTCAAGCAGGTGTTGACACTGACTCTGCCATACAAGTTTCTCAGGTTAAACAATATTGAAGGAAAGACTTTTGAGTGTTTTCCACTAGCATGAGCTGCTTTTGGGCAACATCATCATTTTTCGTATATAAGACCTAAAAGCTTGTGTGCAAATCATTAATATTATACATTTATTTATATGGTTTTTTTAAACAAAACAGGTAAGAGGTGTTCATTTCTATCACATCAGAAGGAGTTGGTTAAGATAGCACCTTTCATTTCACTCTGAGATTTAGGTTGCGATTTTCCAAATGACCCTTGGAAAACAAGGGCCAAAGCTACTCTTTAAAGGTATTTGGACACTGGAAATACCTGGATGATAAAGCCTGTTAATTTTTAAAACGTACGTGATGTCTTAAAGGGTGTCTATAGAATGAGGGTGTCTTCTATGCTATTCTTTGTTCTGCAGACATTTTCCATGGAGAATCTCATTGGGATAATGAGCAATTAAATTGTCATTTTAGATTTCTTTCCAATCTTTTCTTCTTTCCAAAAGAAAGCAACTGCTGCCATGTTTGCTTGATTAGAAAATATAAATCCCTGAAAATTGCTGATGCTTTTGAGATGTGGAAAAATTTGGGCAATGAATTAAGTAAAACAAAAGACTTGTCGAATGGCTGCTCTCTCTGGGGGTTGTTTTATTTTCTTTGTAACTATACACTTCCCCATTCACCTGGCTATAAGGGAATGTCCCCTTGGGAGTGCTGTAGCCCTTGTTTCATGGGACGTCAGCTCCTGCGTGGGTGTACCAAGGACTCACAATCCACAAATCCAAAGGGGTATGATGAACTTCAGTTGAAGTCTCTTTTTAAATAGTATCTCAGGCATAGGGTAACCCTATCCATGGACTTCTAAATTAAGTCCAAGAAGAGGTAACCCAGTCCTCCAGAACAAACTGGGATGTGAATCCACCAAAAACCCATGCTCCAGCAAGTGCTGGATGAATTTCAGCTTAGGTACCTAAGCTCTTTGGTAGACCTGTATCTCAGAAACATATTTTGGGGTGAAAGGAGAGGAGGAGGTGGCTGCAACACAGTCATAAACAGACTTTCTGTGTGGTGGCCAAAATACGTGCTTGGCCACCTCCAGGGTTGGCTGTGGTCACCATGGGCAGTCAGCCTTCACACAAGGTAGTGCTGGGCTTGAGAGGTCAGAGACAAAAGCTTCATACGGCAAGTGTTAGGTGGTTGTGCTTATTTCTTTTGAAGGTAAGCACTTAATTAAATGCTCAGTAAAGAAACTCCTGTATTTACCATGCTGCCTCCTGTACAGCTTGGTCTTGGAAAGCATTTACAGTTTGAAATCTAAAAATAGAGTTTCACATCAATGATTCCTTTGTCACTTGTGAAATTAATAACTGCAAGTTAATAAAGACTAACTCAATTCTCCCTCGAACAAGAAGGTCAGGTCTGGTTTTAATTATTAGTTAGGTCTAGACCAAGAATATTGTCTAATTGCAACCCAGACGCAGACAGCGCTGGGGTCACAGTCAGAGGGGAGTGCAGGTGAACTTGGAATTACAATTTCCACACCTCTCCCTCCTCCAGTTTTTAAGCAGCTTGAGATGGAAGTTTCATTCCAAAATTATAAATTCTTGAGCCATCCTATGCCAAAATTAAGCTTTTTGATAGTAACCTTTTTCATTTGCATTTACAACCAGAAAGGGACTACACAAGTCAGTTACTTAAACTTCACAATGTATTCAAATGTGAGCCAATGATCTGGACTTGTTTTCTCTGAATTTCACATCAAATTTTCAAAAGCAATTTTTTCGAGGGTCAGAATTACTCGGAATTGAGAGAAGCCTGGTGTTAATCCAATGGGTCTACATAATCAACTTATAATAATTATTTGCCTTCACAGTGTAAAGGCCCCAGTCCAGTACAACACTTAAAGCACGTGCCAACCTTTAACTTCAGTAGGGCTTAACTATGTGCAAATTTAAACCCAAAAATCATTGCCTTACTCTTTTTCCCCCCATTATTTGTACTTCATCTAATTCCCAGCAAAAGAAGAGGGAATCTGCATCTGCCTGGTAGCTCCTGGATCAGGCCCTTTCACAAACGACAAATAATTTGCCCATCTTTTTGTCTTTAATCTAAGCCAAACATTCAGATTAGAAGTGTGTGATTACATATGCCAAAAATTGTGTGCATTTATTATCATTATGGACAGGTTAAGGGGACTGTTGGCTGCTTTTTTTTGTGAGGTGAATGTCTACTTTTCCACCAGTCATCAGACATTCGTAATCAAAAAATTAAGCACAGAGCTTTAAATAGAGTTAGCATTAAATTAAAAGCATGACTCAGAAGAACACTGAAGGGATAATGCATACTGCTTGACCTGGTTCACTTGTCAGACCTTATCCCTCATGAAAGGTGGTTTTCATAAGGAGACTCAGCAGGCTTTGCCTAAAATCCTTTTTTTTCTGGATTTTTGTTTTGTTTTGCTTTTTTTTAAATAAATACATCCAGACCTCTTAGCTGGAGAAAAGTATAATTTTAATAAAATCAAACTACTATTTCAAAGTTAGGCAATGAGTATTAGAAAACAACAAGTCTATCAAAATGTAAGTGAAATTAACATTGTGTGTCATCCTGGTATGTGGCTAATGGCATTACGTATGGTCAGCAGTGTAACTGCAATGTCCAAGCCTCTAAAAGCAGTAAATTGCATACCCTCATTCAAAGACATTTACCATTAGGGAGGTGCTGAGTTGTTTTAACTCCTATGAATCTACTGTATATGAAAAAACTCAGCAGGCAGGCAATATATGTACTTAAGTCTCTACAGGTCTTAAGTGTAATTGCAACAGGGGGACGTAAGACTGCAATGTGTGCTCTTACCAGAGGCTGTTTGGGATTCTCCTTTAGACAATCTGAAATGAAAAAATGCATATAGAGTATTTCAGTGATTTGTTGGATGGATGTTGACTTGAGACCAGCTTTTGTAAAATCCTATCATATTAAATATATGACTAGTCATTATCCAGTCTGTTGTGCAAAGCAACTCAAGTGTTTGTTCTGTTGCAAATACAGACAGAATACGACAAAGAAAAAAGTTCAAACAAATTTCTACATCTTTGCATTCCCAATTGTCCAGTTTCATGAAAAGGCCTAAATCAGAGTCTGAATGGTTTGATTGTCTTTTTGGTTTTTTTCAGTAGATGACATCCCAAACAAGCCTTAAATACAGACATTTTGTATTTTCATCATCACAAAATCTTCCAAATGCCAGGACACAAATCATCCATGATCATCCAGCTGCTTTCCAGTGCTGCCTCGTAATTGAGAAAAAGACCGATCTTTTTAAAAAAAAATCGTGCATACAGCACAGAGCTGATCTACATCAATTTTCATTAGTCAATGGGTGTCATCTGGTTAAAAGACTGAACAGTTCTTTGGAAATTCACTTTATGGCTTTTAATAACTACTTTTTGATGGTTAACACAGTGAAGTTGGTGTTTCCTAAGCAATCAAAACAAAGAAGGAACAGGAAGACTGCCCCATAGGGTTATGGGCGACACTGGATGTGGAGCAGTCCCTGCTCATTGTCAGCATTCAAGTGTGCCCTCACACCAGCCTGAAGGGAGGGGGGATATAGGAAGACACAGAGGACTCAGCTGCTAACAAAGCACTTGGTTGAGGGCCCTTCCAAAGAGGTTCAATAATGAAGATACACCAGATTCAGCTGGCCCTCTTTGTCTTGCTAAGAGTCTGTGAGTAGAACAGTCCCAGCTGGCATGGTCTAAGGTAGGATAGTGCCATGCAGAGATGTCATACACCTGACCTTGTGTTTAAAACCCTGTTAGCACCCAAGCTTTCCACGGTGTTTTGCTTTCCGCTGCACTGCATGCCCTGTAGGTACATCCTTAGACCACCAACTTCCCAATTTGCTTACCTTATGGTATCAACAGCAGAGATAGATGGTTGACCCTTCACCAATATTCATGGGTGGAAAAATGGAGCCACACAAGCAGGAATCTGGTGAAAACCATGAAGTACTTTCATATTCTGAGATATTACTGAGAGGCCTCTTCCTGTGATCATAATGTGTCATGAATTTTTTATGACCAAAACTATGACTAAAGGAAAGGAAGAGGAAAGTATGTTCTACATCAATGCAGCGACAGCATTTATTTAGCCTCATTTCAGTTAGAATGAGTAAAAGAAACAATGTTTTGAAACTGTCTAGCTAAAGCCATGTGCCACAGTATGAAATTTTGTCTTACCAGTATAATATATAATTCTAACTGACCACACTGATTCTCTCACAAAGTCAGAGATCAATACTGCAAATACAGTCACAACAGCAGAGTACTTGATGTCCGTCCCACAGATTATGAAGTTAATAAATGCAGAAGCAATCTCTTCTATTATGAAACCTCCCTTCACTTTCAGCAAAGGACATCTACCTGTATTAAAATTAAATTATATCCTCATGTTTATTCACCTACAGGGTGGGACTCTCCAAACCACTCAGCAGTGACCTGATTTTGATGCCTGTGAAATCTGTAGGTATTTCAGTATAGACATCAGTAGGGGACAGCTAGAACAGCTATGAGACCTTCTGAAAACCTCCTTCATATTGTGCTGAACGATGAAAGCATGATTTTCTCTCTCACTACACAAAGGAACATCTAAGATTTGTATTTTGTTAATTAATGGCAAAAAGGAATGAAGGAAAATAAATCTTTTAGATAAAACCAAATTTAGAGCAATAGTCTTTCCAGTGTTAATATGAATCCCTCTTGGTTTTCAGATTGCAGCACAGACTGTGTGTCATTCAAAGGTGGTAACCTCTACCCTCATCCTTATCTGCCTCATCCTGCCTACGCCAGAGCTTTATCATCTTCCTTGTGCTCTGAGATAAAATCATTTCATCTGGGGCCACATCTAGTTAATCCTTAAACTTGTCACATAAAATTTTGCCCTTGGACCAGTCCCATTCATTGTCTTCTCTCTTTTAGGTTCTAGAGTTAAAGGGCAGCTGCCTTATTACTGTCAAACCTAACGCTGCTTTGCTTTAATCAATACTGCCATGATCCCTTCATTTTGACTTCAAATTATTGCTGACCTCTTTCAATTTCTTATTAACCTCTGTGCCCGCTTTATTTCTTTTTGAAGGGATGATTCAAGCAGATCTAAGCTCTTTCCCTGCAAGCATTTACCCTTGTTAGGGTGCTCTGTACTGGATTTTCTCGGTTCAAGTTCTCCACCCCAACAAAGCACTACCTATGAGTGCCTTAGACCTCCCAGAGCTTGACACGGCAAACACTTCTTAAACACTTGATTTTGTCAGAAGGACAGTCACAGCTAGACCCGGGCGTGTGAAAAACCTCTCCACCTCCCATAGGACCTGAACTACACCCCCAGATGATTATTTGGGCAACCTCATCTCTACCCACTGGCCTCCACAACCATCAGCTCTTCACACGTTGATGACGTTGGTCTGCAGACACACGTATTCTGCCTCTGACATGGCACTTTCAGCTCATAGGTCTCTTTAGTGCTTATTTATCTTCCTGGATGTCACCGTTTAGGCTGATGGCACGGTTTCCACCACACTCCTGCCATCAGCAGCCAGCAGAGGCAAAAGCCCAAGGCATGTTACATTTAGGAGAGACCAAACAGCTCCATCCTAGAATACCAGATGAATTGCCACATGAAATTGCACATTCCACACTGAGGATTTTAATAAAACTGTAAAATCTGAGTGATGATGCCCAGCTGGAGCAAAGTAAACACAGGATTGGAGTCACTTGCTGCAGTGTGTGTGTCTGTTGCATTGATTAGTACATCGGACCTTCTTTACCATCAAAGTCATGTGAAAAAGTCAAAGGCAATTTTCTCGCACACCAGACGAGGTATCCAGGAGACAGGTAAGCCATTAATGGTATTTTATTAAACCGGGATGAAACCTCATCTGGAACAGCCTATAGAGTCGAGTCATCTGTGTTCAAAGACAAGCTAAAACTGGAACAGACATGGGGCTGGGTTGCTGGGACCATCAGTGGAGGAGATGACCGCCGTTGCAGAGGATATGTGAGAGTCTTGCTTAGCATATCAAAGTCAGCGTCTAGAGGGAGCGCGATTGATCTCTAAAAACACACCAGTGGGTAAACCTCGGGGAGGAAGGATGGCTATCAAGCGAAATGACAGTATTGGCACAGTAACAAAAGTGTATAAGGCTTTATAAAATTGTATAATCTACAAATACTATTGGACTTCAAATCCAATGGCTTCTACACATCAGAGCAGCAAGCTGACCTCCAACAGGGGCAATGAAGGGCAGAATTTAGCAAGTTTTATATTGGCATGTGAAAAATGAGTTACAAGGATTATATGACAGATTTTCACAAGGTATTCCGTCACATCCTGTATTTTTTTACCTTACTGTTGACTCCCATTGACTATTGTTGTATTGTTTTGTTGTATTTCATTTATTCATGTATCTTTCCGCTAAAGTCCTCACATTTTTGCCCACCAGGTAATTTGGGACAGCACGTAGTTATCTAAGTTCCTGCAGGATCAGCCATCAGCCTGATGCCTCATATAAAAATTCTGCTAGGCAAAAGTACGAGACAGAATTTGTCTCACAAAAATGAAAAACCCTGAATTATTTTACATCATATCTCATTGAATACAATACAGCAAGTTCCTTTATGGTTTAAGAAGTTTTTAACCTCTTTTAAATCACATTTTGGTACCAGAGTGTTGTTTTGACACAAATTTTAAATGTTCCATTGTAAAAAATCTTAATTATTCCTTTTGGCTTTTTAAAATTAGGTTGAACCTAAAATCTTTGTTAAATTAATTATAAACTCACAAAATCTTTAGAATAGCAGAAAATTTTAATTTTCAAATATTTATACAAATAATTTGGTCAGTCCAATAATGTAACTGAGGTAATAATACTTTTTTACAAGACATTTCACTTAATGCTGCACAACATTCTAATTTAAACAAAAAAACCCCAACAACAAATAACCCACACATGGCGTACATTAAATAGCAGATTTCTAAGGATAATTATAAACACACAACCAAAACCATGTAAATGTGCTTTTACTGCAATTACAGGAATTAGTTATTGACCCTACACTATGTAACATGTTGTGAATGATCCAGGGAAAATACATAAAATTAGTTGTTAGTGTTGACGTTTGCAGGTGACAGCAAGCTTGGGAGAAGAGTAAACAATGAAGAGAGAAGAGGACACTGAGTGAGAACAACCTGAATTAGCCTTGGCATGTTCCAACTGTACCTGTAAGTCTGAGCAGACATACAAAACCATACATGTAAGATAAATAATATACAGGATATAGTATCTCTTCCATGGGAAGCAATGATTTTAAAGAATTCAAGGATGGATAATCTCTGCATCATGATCATAGAATCATAGAATCATTAGTGTTGGAAGGGACCTTAAAGATCATTGAGTTCCACCCCCCCTGCCATGGGCAGGGACACCTCCCACCAGACCAGGTTG
>JAOXNO010000020.1:76918732-76935669 GCA_028565335.1 Limnodromus scolopaceus | reverse complement strand
CCGGGACCTGCTGGCCACACTTCTCTTGATGCAGCCCAGGACACGGTTGGCTCTCTGGGCTGCCAGCACGCACTGCCAGCTCATGTTGAGCTTCTCATCCACAAGCACTCCCAAGTCCTTCTCCTCAGGGTTGCTTTCCAGCCATGCTCTACTAATACTAAATATAGAAGGGTACTAAATGGGAATTCTGGGTGTGTTCACAAGTAATATCGAATAGGAATGTTAAATGCTTCTGCGTTTATCACTGGGGCAACTGCTACAACAATATTCTGTCTGTTTCTAGTATCAGTAGGTAAATAAGGACATTGATAGTGTGGGGAAGACTGGCACAACTCTAAAGAGCCTTAATGCTGACTGAAGAATAGGAAAATTATGATTAAGGGAGAGAGAAAAATCTTGGGAAGGTTCTGCACAGAGAACAGACATTTGTCATAGTGGTTTTCAGCTGGGCAAGCATAGCTGCACCAAGCAACCAGGAGCTGGAAGTGGAAGTAGAAAAAGACTGAAACATTTTACTATCTACTGTAGTACATTTCCATCACTGCTGATTTGCAAATCAAGAAATTGAGGCTGTTGTTAAAGATTTGATCTATTCGAGAAGAGAGTGAATTGAGGGAAGTCCTAGCAACCATGTCAAAAGTCCCATGAGCTGATCCTGGTGACCTCTCCGTGCATACAGTAAACCAGAGAGACACAAAGGCTGGAGGGAAGAGGAAAGTATAGCTCCATGAAGCTGTTCTCTCTGTTCTCACGTCCCTCTCTACGCTTCCTTAGCACTAGTCCTGCTGGGACTCAGTTGCCTATTCCTAGAGCGACCTTCCTGATTTGGAAACCACCCTGTAATTCTCCTGCCCTGTCCCTGGAGGTCATGGTGACCCCCGTACAGCAGGAGGTCAGCTCATCTCTTACCTCTCTCAAGATTAGTCCTTTTATTCTGGGGTATGTTCACAGGCTTCAAAGGGAACTTCAGATCTTGACAGCAAGGTGGCATGTGGTGGCACCTTCAGCATTTCCTTGCAGGAAGACCTGATGTCTGTTGTCCCCAAGCTTTTCACTAGCACTGGGTCTGCTACCAATCTGACACATCTGCTGTAAAACAGAATATATTAGACCTAAGGAGATAAGCTTGTCATTGTCATATTTTAAAAGATACTTACTTTTGAGCATTGTGTAGTCTACTCAGCCTGCACACTGTGCCAGCTTTCCAGCTCATGAGATTTTCCTTGATCTGGCAAACACACTGTTTCTTCCCTCACCTGCTGGCACAAACCCAAAATATAGGCTTGTTTCTTAAGAATAGGGTTTCTGTCTACTATCCCATTCTATCCAGGTCATATGTATCACCACCACCACCTGAAGCCCATGTTCCACTGCTGGAGGGTCTCCATTTCCCCAGACATTCGGACGGCATCCACTGCAGGGAACCAAACCTTCTTCCCTAGGCATCCACGCTGACCTCCATTTCAGCAGCCCCTGAGGTCTTCTTATGTTCTGGCGTGGGCAAAGGAGACATTACAAAGTCATAACCATTTTGCTATCCTCTATCAACCTAGCAGTCTGTTTCTGAAGGCAGTTTTTTATTTGCCTATTTCCAGAGCTGGCCCTAATGTCAAAAAAATCCATGACAGTCCTTGAAAAATTTTGATTTATATTTATGGTAAGGAATTCATAGAAGTAAACTTTGTTTCATGAGTTTCTTATTTATACTTTTCCAAACAAAACAGGCAATGTTGTCTATAGACCACTTCCTTCTTCCATCCCTTTCCTTTATCTTCCCTTGCCTAAGCATCCCTGTCTCGACTACCCGTTTTCCCACAGTACCTCCAGGCTCCCAGCAGTAATCTGGATGCAAAGATGCTGTCACACTGGAAGACTAGCTTTCAGTATCAGAAAAACAAAATCATTTTTTCCCCACTGATTCCCCACTAACAGCTACTTCCAACCTTCAAAGTAGTCTACAACAAAGACCAAGCCCCTGTGTAAGAGGGGGAAAACAGTACCAGGTGAATAACCAGCTTTCTATGCATCGCCAATAGATGATTCAGAGCCCAACACTGAACAACTGGCCATAGTATAGGGACTACTGACCTCGCTTTTCAACATCGATCATGTGAATAATCTGTATTCTGCAAAGGAAGCCTGCTTTGAAAAGGAGAAAGTAAGATGAATATCCTGGGAGCAGCTCCTACTGCTTTTTTGCAGAAACCTGGGGGTATAAGTGGGGGATGACAGTCCTGGTTCTTGTATTAAGCACATCACATGTCCTGCTGGCACTCTAGGAATAATTGCATTTGCAAAAGTGGAAATAAAGGACAATTTTACAGTCACAGGGGTTTAATCACACAACAGCTGGAATGTATTTTAAACAAGATCCCTACTTTACTGAAGTCGCATGTCCTATAGTTTCTAATTAAAAATCCCCCGAATCCAGGTGCTACACTTCCTTGCAGTAAAGCTGGATCAGACTGTGGTGCGTGGGACACAAGGGAAGTCCTGTCATGCCGAAAAGAGCATCTGCTTCCCATCTATCAGTATCCTTTGGAAATAAGCTTGCACCCCTCATTTTTTCTAACTGATAAATGCCTTTGTAAGTAGTCTTGGGAAAAAAAAACACAAAACCAAAACCTAAACAAACAAACAAACAAACAAAATAACCACCAAAAAAACGCAACTAGTAATGTGCATTATCTGTGTATTTGTAGTTGAAGATGACCTGATTGTGCAGCTGTTGGGATTTTTCTCTAATTGAAGAACCTTCAGCTTCTTACACCTCAGAACTGGGTAAAAAAAGCAACTATGCCACCCTTCTGTTTGACCCGGTCCACACACAGAAGCTGTCTCAAAGGACAGAGACCTACCTGAATGTAGGTGGCCACTGTGCTCTCATAGGAAAAACATAAAAGCTGATGCAGCTTGTGGCATGGGGGGAGGTAAATTAACTGGAAATGGCCTTGAGCACAAGGTTTGAACTCACATCACTACATCTGCAGCCGAGTCTATTCACCTCCCTGCTCCCTCCCTCCCTCCCATTTAAATAAAGCCCGTTGCTCCACAGCCCCTGCATATTATTATTTAAACTAGACTTATTCAGATCAAGGTTAAGTTAGATAGGTAAAAAATCAAATAATTGAAAATTAAATGTGTTCTTCAAGCAAAACAGCTTTCATTCAGAGGACTGCTGAAATGTAGCTACTTTGGTTTTACCAAGGCCACGCAAACAAATGCATACTGGAGACCTAACATTGGTTAATTTAGATTCAGGAAGAGTACATGAAGTAGCCAGAAAATCTGCTAGGTCTGTTTTCTGATCTCTAAGTTTACCCTGAAACCAGCAAGTACCAAAGCCAACTGAAACTATGCTAGGAGTGAAGGAGGAGTTAGACGCTCACCCCTGCTCTGCAGCATTCAGCTACGGACATCAGACCTGATTTCTGCAGAGGTGAATTGAACAGTGTCAGAGCTTTCCCTGAACTGAGAGCTTCCCTTAGTTTAAGGCTGATGGGTAACACATCTGATGGAAAAGGCTGTGCAGCAATCACATGATGAGCTTTTACATTGCACGAACAAGTCCAACTAGAAGGAACAGCCTGTAAGGGGAGCAGGACAGCGCTGAGTGATGTGTAGGAAAGAGATGAAGAAGTTCCAGAAGATTTAAAAAACAGTAAAAATTAAAAATTCACTGTGTAGTATCACAGAGTCATAGAATAACTTAGGTTGGAGGGGACCTCTGGAGGTCATCTACTCTGACCTCTTGCTTCAAAGTGGGGTCAGGTTCTTCAGTGCCTTGTCCAGCTCAGTTTCAAATATCTCCAGAGACAAAGAGTGCACAGACTTTCTGGTTAACCTGTCCCAAAGCTTGAGGACCCCCACTGTGAAAAAAATGGTTTTTTATAGCCTGTTGAAATTTCCCATACTGCAACTTGTGTCCACCATTACTCATCCTTTCACCATGCACCTCAAAAGAGTCCCCACACCCATCTGTAGGTAGTTGAGGACAGTAAGCAGATTTCCCCCGACCCTTAGCCTTCACTTCTGCAGGCTGAACAAAAGCAGTTCCTTTGGCCTCCTGTTGTCCACCTTAGTCACCTCTGCGGCCCTGTGCTGAACTTGTTTTACATTATCACTATCTTTCACATAGTGGGGTCAACAAAACTGGACCTAGATGCAGCCACCGGAATTCCAAGCAGAGGAGGATAATGGCTTCCCTTGACTCACTGACCCCACATTTGACAATGCGGACCAGCAAATGGTTCACCTTCATGGCCAGATGTGTGTACTGTTGAATTGATCATGTTTAGCTTGCTGTCAACATGACCTCCAGATCATGGTGAAGATGCCTCCTACTCTGTGAACGCTGAGCCCTGTAGAGTTGCATGGGGCAGGTGCAGGGCATCACACGTTGCCAGATAACCTTCACATCACTAACTGTTCCACTTTGAGCCCAGTCACTCCACCAGGCTGCAATAACTGTGTACTCCACCCACCCAACCCATATCTCCAATTTGTCACAAGGATACTACAGAAGATGAAGACACATGACATCTACTGCTCTCCCCTCATATGCTGGACCAGTCACTATAGAATGCAATTAGGTTGATCAGGCAGGACTTTTTTCCTTGAGGAACACCTGCTGGCTTTCCCCAAGCGTCTTATTTTCCTTCTTATGCCTGGATATGGCTTCCAAAAGGATTTGCTCCTCCATCTTACAAGGGATTGCGGGGAGACCAACCATCCCGTTATTTTCTGCATCATTCCTCTTGGCTTTTTTGAAGATGGGTATGATGTTTTCCTTTCTCCTCCCATAATCACCAGGGCCTTTCAAAAATGACACAGCCTTTCAGTGATGCCCACCGATGACCTTAACACACTGGGGTGCAACCTCTCTGGTCCCATGTCTTATGTATTTATTCTGCTAAAGACTTCCATAATTCAGCCTCCCTTTGCTCCTTGGCAGAGCTTCTTCCCCAACAAAGACCAAGACTGTATTTCTGTAGACCTAATTTCTGTAATTTTTAAAACAGTGATCAAGAATATATCCAGCCTTCACCCATACCAAATCCATTCTGGAACACTTTAAAGAAGAGGTCTTCTTTGGTGCATGATTTACAGCTGTCTTTAGAGTAAGTCAGACTACACCAAAAATCAAGGGCTACAGTTCTCTTTAAAATACCCAGAGGACTGCAGCAGACAGATTTCACAGACAGACAATTCATCTCAAACCTCACCATCAGACCACCCTGCACCTCATCTATATACTGCCCCAAAACCCTATTCAGTAGCAGAGACTAACAGAGGAGACACACCTCACAGCAATTCACTTCCAGGGGCTGACTTCATTACATGAGGCATTTTGATTAAGATGAACAAGCGAATTTCCTAATCTTTTGCACCCCTGGTACCAGCCAGGCAGAGGAGGATTTTGTTGGGAAACTCGTGTTGAACTCCTGGAGACACTCTGTTTTTTCTCCATCTTGATGCTAAGCCCATCAAAGTCAGAGGAAAGATTTTATTGCTTTTCAGTGTTTCCGTTCTTCTAGTACTGCAGCTGCAAAGTTTTAATTACAAGTAGGCTGCTTCCGATAGGAACTCCAGTTTGTCAAACATATATGCACTTTTTTAAGCTTAGTTGCTTTGATCTAGAGATGGCATGCAAATTCTCAGCTGTTTAGAGCTCAAAATAAAAATCATTTACTCCATTTGGCTTTTATTACCTTTTTGTCCAGTTCCTCTCTGGACCAAATAAGAGGTAAAAAGTTATTTGGCAAATGCCAGCACTTTGCCAAAGCTCACAGTTTCCTGACGTTGTGGACAACGGTAACTCAAAAGGTCTGTGCACCCATCTTCTCAAAACAGCTTCTGTGCACTTAATTTTCCATAACCATGTGTGGAGTTGTTGTACTCTACAGTATTTCATATAATGTCTTGCTGTGAAGCTGGAGTCACAACATCTGATGAACACCGATCTTCCATGAAAGCTTTAGATTTGATGCAGCACTGTCCACCTCTCCTGGTTGATCAGTTGCTTCCTTGGCTCACATGTACTTGTGTAAATGTATGAGTGCACCAACAGCAACAGCACCAGGACTCCTCGATGCTCCTGTGATACAGATAATCTTTCAGCTAAATCAATGCTTTTGTAGTTCCCTAAACAGGAGATTCAGTCATTAGGACACCTCAATCACTGGTGACACAAGATTGGAGATGCATGGATTTAGACGTACCTTCATCTTTAGAGTACTTGCCAATCCACGAAGCATAGAATCATAGCATCATAGAATGGTTTGGGTTGGAAGGGACCTTACAGATCATCAGGTTCCAACCCTCCTGCCATGGGCAAAGACACCTCCCACCAGACCAGGTTGCTCAAAGCCCCATCCAGCCTGGCCTTGAACACTTCCAGGGATGGGGCATCCACAGGTTCTCTGGGCAACCTGTTCCAGTGCCTCACCACCCTCACAGGAAAGAATTTTTTCTCTCAGCCTGTCTTCATAGGAGAGGTGCTCCATTCCTCCAGCATGTGAGATGGAACACAGCCTCTAAGAAGAGGCAATTGGCTTGGGGAATTCATTCTAACAGGAAAACATTCTAACATTCTAACAGCTATCATCCTTAAATAAAAGAAGAAAAAAACCTACACAACAAAACAAACAAACAAACAAGCAAACAAAAAAACCAACAAAAAACCACAACCTTGTCACAAGGGATTAACACTCACAAGGCTACATGCGGCCGTGTAAACTCCTTGCAGGAGAGATCTGCTAAATTCAGGGATCACCTTCACTCTGTAAAGCTGGAAGAAAGAGCAGTGGGGCAGCAGGGGTAGGCAGTTAGTCAGGGAACGTTAAGCAGCTCTTTTCTCCTCAATATTCCATGGAGCCCTGGCAGAAGTAGCAGGGGAATATAGTAAAGACAAAGGAGAGGGAAACTTATGGAAGGTATGGCAAATCACCCTGATGCAGTAAGTCTTCATTTTTACCTCCCTGGGACAGCTAAAGCAAGGCTGATACACAGCTGTAAAGGAAAATGACACTTATGATGGTCAGGGGTAATCTGTCTCCTGCTAAACATACTGCGTGTCTCCCACTGATTTCGGCAGGAGTGAAATCAGACCCACTATTTATGGGTATATTCAGAAGATGCTACGTACTGCAAAACAGGCTCAGTGGACAGTTTTAGATGCAGACATGAAGGAGGAGAGCCACCTTCAACCTGTTCTGAGATGGAAAATGCAACAACATCTCCCAGGATCTTCCTAGACATTCTCTGGAAATATTATTTGGATTTACACTTCTCAGGCTCTGTCCTACCATAGCATCACCTGCTTCCCATAACCCTGTAGGACAGCTGACTGTCTGTGCCTTCCACCACGCAGCATCATGCAAGTGACACAGTGAATCCAGCCCAGCTCCATATTTCAGAACTGAGGACTTCTGAACTATTTAGCAGCTCTGGAACTTAAAGACGGGTGTCATAAGCCATAAGTCATTTTCTGGGTTTACAGATGCTTCCTTTGATATGTCATAAAACTGCTGGTAATTGAATCCCATAAGGGATTGTTTTTGGAGCAGTCTGAGAATCAAACTCTGTTAGCAAATAATGAGTTTCTCATGTTTCCCCCTGGAGGAATGCGATTCTGCAGAGCCTAAGGTTTCTCGGCTCTCACCAGAGCTGCAGATGTCAGGGGATGTGGCCCTTCAGAGGGGCTCAGCGGTTAGGTAGCAGGTGTTTCCGAGTGGATACGCAGCAGTTAATGGAAGGAAAAAGGTGCAGAACTGCAGGTTTACAAGCACAGCTTGGTCAGTCTGTAAGGCAACTATTTCTTTGTCCTGCCAGGGCTCTCAGACCTATACGGTTACCAGGGCTGCACTCCCTTTGCCTTCTCACCAGAAAACTCTTTCTCTGCTATTTCTCCCTGGTTTCCACTCACCTTTGCAGCCTGGCCTGGTCGGTCTCTGCTGCTAACCTGAACCCCACATCCCAGCTGTGCTCTGAAAGAGGAACAGGAGTGGGGAGAGCACCCTGATGTGGGAATGGGACTCTGTGCTTCTCCAGGCAGTGCCAGCAAACCCTCCTTGTGCTGAGCCATTAGACCCCAGCCAGGGACTATGCCAAACTTTCCTGATTCTGGTCTTTGCTTCCTGGCTCCCTCCCTCCCAAGTCCCCTGAAAGCCTCCCCAGGCATCTCCAAGAAGAGATGGTTCTTGTCCATGCCTTGGTGAGTCCCATTCAGCAGCACAACTCAATATATCCAGGGACTTGGACATGGCAGGAGGAGCACTGACTTTCCCTGGCAAGGTTAACATTTCACAATCTGGCCCCAAAGCCAGAAGCAAATTCAAGGAAGGGGAACCATGCTCTGGCATCTGTTTTGTGTCAGAGGAGGCATAAACCCATGACTTTGATTTGAGTGCTTCTGGGTTTCCAGGCCACTAGTAGAAGAAGCCAATGTGACCAGACCTACCTGAAGGAATCTGTTAAAATGCAAAGAAAGCAAACAGGACCTTTGTAGCTGTGCTTGGTTTTGACAGACCACTCCTTAAGCTGACATTTTGGATGCTTTCGATCAAAGCTTCAAAATCTTTGTGGCCAGTCATTTCCCAGACATCTGCCTGTATGGATCATAATTTGGGTAGTTGCCATCTGGCAGAGAGAGCTTCCACCACAGACATCCTTGTTTTTCAAGCACTGGAAAACCTCTCGGATTCTGGCACAGGACCTAATTCAGACTGTTGTGGCTGCAGAAAAAACACCTGGCAAGCAGAATGGGACCTGCAGTGGCAGACAGAAGGAAATCAAACCCTGTGTCACCAGCCCTGCCCCTCTCCCATGACACTTCCCCATGCAAAGACTTCTGATGAGCTCACAAGCACGAGTGACAAAGAGATGTGCACGGCTTTCACTGCAGGGCACATGCCCTGGCTCATTACAGTGGAGAAAGCTACCAAACCCTGCCAGGAGAATTAGCCTCTTGCAACTGTCGTCGCACTGCTAACATTAAGGAGGAAGTAAAGACCTGCATCAGATTCTGACCTGGGAAGGATCTCCAGCTCTTACCTGTAAGCACGCTGTATCTGTCTCCAGATCTTTTCAATCACGATTCTTCAAATTATAGCACCTGCCTTCTACGAACTGACAGCTCACAAGTATCTGCCTCACAACTATGCACAGCCTTAGAAAGCCAAGCAGCTTCCTTAAGCCACTACATTTTGCTGCTTGACATTGCTGCTTCTAAATTCAGCAGCAGCATACAATTCAAGGGAGGTCCCACACCCCCCAACATAACGGAAATCATAAAACACCGTGCTGTGTCTAAAATAATTATAATAGATCTATGCACATACGAGCATACGAACAAACGTGATGCTAGGGAGTATCAACAGAGAGGACTGCTGTCCTTTCTCCTCCAGCCTACTATGGATGGATGATACACTCCATCTTCTCAAGCACATGCTCCCCCAGCATCAAGAGGAGGACACTGCATGAGAGAGGAGGAGATGCAGAGGTTGGCAGGGGAGCAACAGGGCTCTTCCAGATGGTGCATTTCCATCCGCAGAGCAGCAGAGCCCCTCTCCGGCTCCATCATCCCACGTGCCGACAGAGCCAGCTCACATCTGGGGAAAGGGAGGAGAGGACTGCCACCCCGTGCTGCACATGTGCTCAGCATGGATCCATCCAGGAGGACGTGCAAAACCAGAGCCAGCTACATCAATCTCACTTTCCGCACGCGAGGCCTGGCAGAGCAGCCGTATTCCCTCACACCCCTGGGTTTCCCTGTGTCGCTGTGAACCACACATATGCACGACACAAATAAATTCAGCTGACTCGCCTGAAAGATGTTGCCCTTATACGCTGCAAGGGGACTCCGTGTCCTGAGATCAAGGGGGTTATTTGAGAAAATATCTCTTGTTTGGCTGTCTTTATATCCTCCAATAAATATATCACACTATCGTATTTCCTCCTCCTGTTCGCCTTCCATACTAAATAGTTCTGGTCTTTTTAAAGTTCTCCTCATGTGGTTTCTCCTCCCCAGGCACTGGGTAATTTTCATTGCCGTACTCTGGACCTTTTCTCTCATACAACAGCCTCCTTTAATCTCTTCTCCAGTGAGACCCAGTCGTCTGCCACAAGGTTTTCAGGATATGAGGGGGAAAAAAGATTTTCCACATCTTTAATTGCATCAAGTTGGGATTGTAGAAGAGCTGCCTTCTCCCCAAGCATCTGCATCCCCTTATTAAATGGGCTGCCTTCATCGGACTGGCAGCGCTCATCACAGCCAGCCTTGACCTGACCCTCTTCCGAAAGAGGAAGAACGCCTGAGGCTTGTGATCGCTCCTCTGCTTCGCATCGTCTCTGTAAGGGACCATGGGAAATCACATCTGACAACCACAAGGAAATGAAGAGGGGAAGTGCAGACCCCAAGGAATGAATCTGCGGCGGGGCAGACAGCAGCAGCGCTCGGGCTTGTTAAGTATAAAGCCTCTCAGAGTTCAAAAAAAGGTTTGGAGGAAAAGAAGGAGGGGGAAGAGAGCAGGAGGCAGATGGGGGAAAACCCCTCCTTGTTCTGTAAGGTGGTCCACCAAGGGTGGGCTCTGGGTTACCGGCGTGTCACTGGTGAGCAGCTATGGAAGAGGTCAGGTAGGAGTCGTGTGACAAGGGCACACGCAAAAATCACCAGAAGGAAGGCTCTTACCAGCCATCTGCGCGGCAGAAGACAGAAGAGGGAAAAAGACCACGAGCGGGATGCTCCTGGGGCTAATTAAGGCAGCCGTTCCACAGAAGGCAGATGCCAATCTTCTTGACTGACAGCCAGGAGGGGAAGATCATATTGCCAGAAACCAAGCTGAACAAGTAAAAAGAGGGAGTGAGACGAGCCGGGAGAAAACCGAAGCTCCCCAGCAAACACAGAGCAAGAGGCTCCGCTTGCTGCCGGAGGGCAGAGGCTGTGCCTCCATGGGAGGTCAGAAAGGCCTCCCCTCGGATGTCCCACACAGCACAGGCTGCTGCGGCCACCCCTGCTTCCATCTAACCCCAGACTCCCTTGTTACCCACCACTGGATGGATAGGGGGCGAGGAGGGGAATGGACCACTGGTCTGACCCACTCGTGCCAAATCCAAAGCCCACTAAACCCCTGGAGAGATCCCTGCTGGCTTTCCAACATTTCAGTTAGATTCCTACATTTCACATGAGGCCAGAAGTGGTCACAATAAATACGGCAAAGCAGCAGATAAATCATCTAAAGTTGATTACACACCAGCTGAGACTCTGACTCAGCAACCCAAAGCGTTACGCGCAGTCAAGTAAAGCCTGTTTATCAGGCAGAAAAATGCTTTGTTTGGGATGTTCCTAAAGGCAGATCCAACAAGGGCAGTCAGACAGTTGCTGTGGCAGAGGAGAAGTCTAGGACTGATGAGGCAAGGCAGGAACGGGGTGGCAGCGGGTTTTTCCTGGGCAGGGAATGAAGGGGTCTTCAGACTCAATCATTTTAGCTTCTCTCCTGTGTTCGTTTCTCCTTTGTCCCATGGTTAGTGACCCCAGGGACCTAGAAATTGGTAGTAGGATGCCAGGTAGAGCCTCATTTGTACAAAGCAGGAACTCACCACCATTTTCATAGCACAGAATCACAGGATCTTCATGGTTGGAAGGGACCTTTGAGATCATTGAGTCCAACCACAATAAATAAATAAATAAATAAATAAATAAATAAATAAATAAATAAATAAAAATTGTGTGTTCTTGCCTCAGTGCACAGAGTCCAGCTGCCCACCTGAGAAGCAAAAAGGCACATAAAGCTGTTTTCCTATGCAGTTTTTTCAGAATAAAACTGACATTCCCATCTAGAGTGCTTTTGGGCAGGTTAACAGCAACTGTGGCATTTGCTAACCATGAATACTTATCAGAGACAAATAGACAAGGCTGATACGTGAAAATAAACTTTTTTAAATAAAATCCCACTGGCTGTTAAAAGCAATAATAAGGGTGTCAGAACAGTACAGCAACTGAATAGGCTCAAAACACCGTAACACTCAGATTTCTTCTTCCTTTTTTTATTTTGTTTTTTTCATTGTGCTGGGCTGAAAACCTTAGATGAGAAATAACTCCATCTCCTGTTGAAATACTTAAAAGCTGCCTACTTTGCTTCCACAGGTCTTGTTTCAACACACAAGCAGAGGCTGACAGGGGATGTCCTCATGTTTTGTCTACAAGAGCCAGATGAAACTCTTCTGTGTTCAGAAAGGAATGTGTGTCAACCCCCTTGGGCCAGCGGAGATGTTCATCCCTTACTTGGTGACTACCAGGAGAGGGCAGCTCTCAGATCAGCTTCTGGAGGTTAACCATAAGACATCTTGAAGCTCTGCAGCTGCCCATTGCCATGTCCACATCTCCTCGCTGGTCTGTCCCACTCACCAGCTGGTTCCAATCCTGCCCCAAAAAGAGAGCGGGTGGGAGGCAATTTTAGCACTTGGAGTAGGCTTCCTTCCGTGAAACATGGGACAAAGGAAGACAATGGGTAAATCTCGCCAGAAGATAGTCATTCAGGCACAGAAGGGGACATACAAGTCAATAGAAACATCAATATAAACACTTCAGGACAGGGACAAAAGACTACGGAAAGTAACTGACCTTCTAACCAACACCTACTATCTTTTACTTGTTGTTCCTGAGCGTGCAGAGCAATGGGGACTGGATTCTGCTTGGCACCTCTGGAGGACTGCCCAGAAATACAAATAGATAAATATCCATAATTGATCTCACTGTCATACAGACTAGAGCCACAGTCGGTTCCCGCCCCTATCTCTGATTTGATTAGTCAGAAGAGAGAAATTTCTTTTTTTTTCTGTGGCAAAGAATCCTTGCTTGTCTCTTTAAAGGTTTCTAAATTCAGAATGAAGGAAAAATAAAGTGCAAATGCCCTCAAAATAATAAGTTAATGCCAGTCTGCAGAGAAAATGATGGTCTGAATTCCCAATGTTCATATCAGCAGCAGTTCCATCAGCTTATAAAAAAAAAAGTAGAGCAATGTTACAGAAAAAATGCAATGGTGGGCAGAGACTGTAATATTTTACCAGATGCATCTTCCACTCAAGGAATGGATATTTTCTGGAAGCCTCAAAGAATGCCCTAGCAAATCTACTCTGGTATATCAACTTACGGCAAGTGTCTCTACTATTTTTTTGTTTCCAAGCTCCGTTTACTGTTAAGGCTTTTCTGCTTGTTTTTGTGGATGTGGGATCTTTGCACCATATGCTTGCTTTCCTGTATGTGGTCCTGCTCCCGTAACAGACAACAGGAAATTGTTCATGGCAGCAAGGCTGAGTCCACAGCTAATGATGTCCAAGTAATTTCCTCATCAATCAATCTTGTTGGCGCATTGAATCTGAAATACAGACCTGAAGACACAAAGATAGTACGTCCACATTGAAGTCCTTGGTGATAAAGGCCAAGGTGATAAGGAGAAACAGAGACACTCTGTTCACAATAAAGTCCTTGGGGATAAGGAGAGTCTGGCAGATTTTTTTGTTGCTGTTTTACAGAAATTTTCTACAATTTTTGAGCCCTGTCTCAGCACCTCCTAGTAGAGCAGTTTTCTCTGAGCTGAAGGCAGTTGTCCCACCACTCACCTCCAACCTAGAGAGCAGAAAATCTGCATTTAAGGTCATGCTGGTGGCATCTGCTGAAACACAGATCTTGTATGCATTGTTGTGAAGTTGCAAAACAATCCAGAGGCCTAGCATAGACAACGTAAAAACAGTGGCTAACCAAAATAAGTATAGACAGGTTTACCATTATTTATTTATTTCCTAAACTGAAAAAAGAAAACAGGCTTTTCAGGGAAATTATTACAGTTGGTTTTAAAGAAATCATTAAAAGCTTATTGCTACAGTTTGGTTCCTGGGTCCTTTAAAGAACAGTTCATAGTAAAAAAACTACTGCATATATCTGAGCAAGACTTCATACTCTCAGCCTTGATAAGTCCTGGTGTCCTGGGATGAAAGGAGAGCAGCTAAGCTGGTTTTTACAGGGCAGAAGACTCAACAAAAACCAACCTGACAAGGGATCCCAGTCTCCCTCTAAGTGTTAAAAAGATGAAAAGAGGTAAAAATTTATAAAGCTTCAGGAAGAGCATAGGAAATATTCAGCCAAGTCTTGCTCTTCCTTTGTTTCACATAGAAGACTGTAAGCCTCTGAATGCGTGGGTGAAAACTACAGATACTATCTTTTTTTCTTGATGGTGTTACCTTCCCAGTATCATGTTGCAAGTAAGAGGGGCTTCAGGTAGAAGTTGTGGAAAAGGCAGCACCTTTTGGAGCAAAGAAGTGTCTCCTGCCAGCTCCAGAGACAACAGGTCCACCAGTGAAAGTGCCACAGGTATATTTAGTTCCACATTTTCTTGACCCAGGTAAGCTTATGGAGATGATTATTGTATTTAAAACTCCCTGTGAGGAGTTCTCAGCCACCACAGAAAGATGGCTGTCTACCTACAATCACAACCTCCACCCAAGTGACATGATGAAGTCTCCAGTATTGCTGAGAAATACCCATTAGCATGAGGCAAACTGCCTGAAAGAAAAAAAAAGTTTCGGATCCTTTACATATTTTATTATTTTTATTTATTATTTTATTTTTTTTTATTTATAATATTGTTTATTAATATCTATCACTATTTCCTCTTCATACAATACTTAACCAAATTTTTACATAGAAAATGTGTAAATAGTGATCTATCTATTGATCTAGTGAAATCATACCTGTTAATCTAGAATATCATTTGTCACAGTTTTGGCATGACTACACACTGGCCCCAGCCAAGCCAGCTTTTTCTAAAGTCTACTTATTAATGGATATTAAACAGAAAACTTACCAGAATACATGACCTGAAAGACGGAATTAGCACCTAATAGAACTTTTTTATGACTACTGCTGTCCTGTGAAACATACAGAAAGCTTTTACATATGTAGCCTTTGAGGAATCGGGTTTTTAAGTATGTCATAGAAAATAAGCTTTGATTGGATTATGTTGAGCCATTAAATAAAAAATATATTTATACATTGAACACAACTCTGTGGGGAGGAGCCTCAGAAATTTTTGACTGGAAAACATCTGTTTGAAGTGATAATTTGGCTCCCTCAGTGACCAAACTGATTACAGGAGAAGTGGAAGAAGATGCTGGTACACTCCGGAGTCTCAAGACTGCTACAGCATAAAACTGAAAGATTTTACAATTTTTTCCCAGATTTTACTATGGAAGAACATAGCACTCTATGTTCATGTAAAGAATATATCTTATCTAGATTGACAGTCCTAGTGGAATTTCTTCTTTTCTAGTGCATATATTTTTCTATGCTCCTGCATATGACCACAACCAGACAGGAGTGTGTTAACACTACGCCTTCAGCAACATCATTCTGCATTTCTCTAGTACTTGAACCTCAGCTTCCCTAAAGACCAAACAAGCTGAGACAGGTGCTAAGAGTTTGCCAGTGATCAAATATTTCCCTCATTCTCCACATGCCAGTCAAGGAGACAACACCGCTGTCTTCAACCAACGTTGCACGACGTTCACCAACATCACACCCTCCCAGGTAGGCATCAGACAGCAGCTGGGGGGTTGCGCTATTGTTGGCTCCACAGATAAGTGGTTCCACATGAGGCATTTTCTCAGGTTATTGAGAAGGAATTCAAGTCTAGAAGATGACTGTGGTTGTAATGGTAATGGTGGTGCTATTATTATTCCTCACAGTGCGCTGTATATTGCACCAGCAAGAACGTGCCTCAGTCCCTTCCACAGCCACAGGGCACCAGGGTGGGCTTCATCACTTAAGAGGGTTTGACAGCACCAGAATATGCCATGGAGTGGGGTGTTCCTGATTTGCAAAGGCTGTAGCCCTGAGTACATTAAATCTTCTGGAATTATCCTGTTAATTTGTAATCTGAGATGCTTTATAAGTTTCAGTCCTAGGAGTTTATGTAAGCTCTGCTGGTAATACACACTGTATGGCAAGTTGGTTAAAAAGAACAAATAATGCCCCTAGCTAAGAACAGAAAAATAAATCAATATGAAGTTTAGATAAACGGATGTCAGAGAAGCAGCCCATAAATTAACAGTCTTGAATTTGGGATTGATTTTTCAGCTGAATTTTTCCTCCCCCACAGTGAAGTCTTTTTGTTAACATATGTATGCAAACTAATAGACCTAATGAAGCTGTTTTGTTTGTGCAATTTTAATACAAGAGAGGGAGGCCACATTTTCAGGTCATTGGATGTAGAAGGTCAATAGAAACATAATTTATTTGAGCTTCACCAACTAGAATTTCAGATTATTCTACAATTGCTCTTACAAAGCAGCTCCTACAGAGTTAGGGCTAGTCTAGTAATTCAATGATGTCTCATGAATTTTTATTTAATTTATTGGAAAATCAAGAATGTCTGATAAAATGTATGACCTGAAGAAAACTTCTAAATCCACAATATTTAACTGAAGCAGTGAAGGTCCCCAGCCTCATGAGTCTCTTAGGGAGATCAAAAAGGGCTAATCAGACTCAGGTATCGATTAGTCCCAATCTTTCAGTGCATTTATTAAGGACAGGGAACTGAAGATGTTGCTCCCTCCAGGGATAACAGTAGGAAGAAAGTGAACCCTTCAGAAAACACCATGTGATCAAGAGAGAACTGTCAGAGCCCTCATGGACACTAATGGGCTTTCATGTCCCTGACCAGCATCCCCCAACCCTTGCCCATTTCCCAGGGCCCTGTTTCAGCTCAGCTTGGGCCCTCAGTCCCTCTTCCACAGGGTCTGTGGGACATCACCCTGACCCTTGGGTAGGAGCCCCCACTGCACCCTGGCAACGGCACTTTGCTTGTCCTGGCTCACATCACACTGAAAAACTCAGTTGGGTCTCCAGGCGGAGCTCCTACCATTTGCCTTCCCATTTGTGG
>JAOXNO010000020.1:76887062-76904156 GCA_028565335.1 Limnodromus scolopaceus | reverse complement strand
TTAACCAGGCTGAAAGCTGGCCTAAAGCCAGAACAGAGTATTTCTCTTAACAAAGAAGGATGGAGAAGGGAAAAGTTTAAGGGACTTTTCTGGGATGAGAAAAACTTGGTAATGCATCATGTGAGCCACCCAACCATCAACTGACATAATATACATCTGCCCTTAAACCTGAGATTACACAGCACCATTCAAGCCAGTTTTTCCCTTTCTCCTCTGCTCCAGTCACATCCCAATTGAGAGAAGATCTACCCAAGACTCATATTTGGCAATCACGCTGAGTCTAATCCTGACTCATGAGGCCAGATTATCTATTTTCCTATCTATAGAGCATGATCTCTACATATAGGGACTTCAATCAGTACTTGGATGCTGTCAGTGGAAATGAATTAATGGATCCTTGAAACGTACAGTTTCTAATGACTCAATATGTGGAATCTAGCAGAGATGCCACAGATCTGTCAAACGTCCTGACAAATCCCTTCCAGCGAGAGCTCTCTTCTTGGTTAGGATTCTGGAGTACATTCAAAGGGCAGGAGTCAGTGCAAGTGGCATATCTTAACATCTTCCAAATAAGCAAAGTATAAACATGCAAGAAAGTAAAACCACTGGGGAGGGGTAGCATTTTCCTCTCTCTCTCCACAGAAAAAATGACAAATGCTCAGTAGTCACAGTATGTCTCTTGACCCCAGTAAAACCATGTCAGCCTCAGCTTCAAACTAAGCATCAAAGTCCTGCCTGCCTTTAGCAGCTGTGTCCCTAATTTGAGTCTACTCAGAAAACTATGGGAGAAACAAAGGGAAAGATCAGAAGACATGGCAGATAAGAGGGCTCTGGGCCCACAGATTTTGCAATCAAACCTCAGATATGGTGAAACACTGATAAAAAGCAAGTCAAGGGTATGCTGCAGAGTAGTTCCGCTTCCTGACTCTTTCTGTAGCTTTTTTAATGAAAAATGTGTTCTATAAATTCCCAAATATCTTCCAACACAATGCATCCAACAGAATATATAGCCCTGTGGTGGGTTGACCCCAGCAACCAGCTAAAGACCCATGCAGCCACTCACTCACTCTGCACACCCCACAGCAGGACAGGAGAGAGAATAGAAACAACAAAAGAGAGAACGCTCATGGGTCAAGATAGAGTTTAATAAGTGAAGGAAAGAGGAAGGAAAAAAAAGACCAAAGTTTCGCATGGGCAATCACAGACTGTCTCCCACAAACAGACTTATGCCCAGCAAATCTCAGCAATCTCAGCAGAAGACACAACCTCCACCCACTTCTTCCTCCTCTACCCCAGCTTTTACTGTTGAGCATGACATTATATGGCAGGGAATAAATATAACTTTGGCCAGCTCGGGTCAGCTGTCCAGGTGTTGTCCGCTCACAGCCCCATGCCAACCTCAACCACTGCAGAAGTGGGGGCAGAGGGACAAACAGAGAAAGCCTGGACGCTGTGCAAGCACTGCTCAAAAAATTCCATTCTCCACCTCTGCCTTTCAAAACATAGTGCCAGATTAGTTCACGTGCTGATGATGTGAAAGTCAGACTGCTTTGTCAGATACTAAGATACCACAGGCAGAAAGCCTGCCTTCTTTTTCAATTATATTTTTAGTTTTCTTGTAACCTCACTGAGAAAACTCACTTTCTAACTTCACTTTCTATGCATCCTGGGTTATCCTTCACAGATGTATAATTTCTGTGGAAACATACTTAGATGTACAGGTGAAATGTTTCATAGCAGCTAAATGAAACTGCTGGTTTGGTCATGTTATTTTTATTCTTGTGTGTCATTAACAGATTTAAACTTCATTTACGGCGTAGACTCAATGCTCATGTTCAGCACGTGCCCAGTTAGGTATCCACCTCCTGATTTTTGGATTGTTGCCTACCAGAGTGGAATCAATGACCTGGCACAAGACATGAAGCCACCCAGTATATTACATGCAGGGAGAGAGAAGTGGTCAGGTATACTACAAAGGGAATCAAAAAGCCTACATGCCATGCTAGGATAGCCATGGGATTTGAGAATTTTGGATCCAGATAGGTTAATATATGGCTCTCACTCAGGACTAGCAGAAGCAAAGCATTGTGTTCTTCATGCTGAAGGAATCCATGACAGACCGGGATGCAGAGTTCAGGTTTTCTGAGATTCTTTAGGCCACATGCAAACCTGTAATGATTTCCCTCTTTGGCTTGAGCAACTCATGGATCATAACTGTGGGACTTAGAGCTACCTAACTTTGTTTCTAAATACACATTTGCATCTTGCACCAGTGGTTTTACAGTATTGCTGGCACACATCCTATGAAGGGATAGGCAGTCATGCACAGCCAGCCCCTAAGTCCCCACATGCAGCACAGGATCTGCTATTCAATCTCCCAAGCAGCTACGTAAAACAGCTGGAAACTACAGAGGTCAACACATTCAGCCTCACAGGCACAAAGAGCAAAACTGGCTGGCCACAAGGATTGACTACACCACTGCAAGAGATAAAGACAGCTACATACACCTATGTACCCCATGGAAGATTGGTCTGAAAGTATGATCTTACCCACGCTGGCCTGCTGCCTGCAATGTCAGGGCATTATAGGAAAGAGCTTGCCCCTGCGGGTCTGCACCACATAATACAAGGTCCGTTTCCTTCAGTATACATTTACTAGATGTGTATCTGGTACTAGTTCCAGTGGGAGAGTAGAATGCCACCTTACATTGCATTGTCTTCACTGCAGTTTGAATCTCCAACATCCACTGTTGCATGGACACCAAATGTCTTCTCCGTCAAATCCAGCTGCGTGTGGTTTTCAAACTTAATCATGATCCTCTTGGCCCAGAAGAGAATGCAGGGGATGCCATTAACTGTGACGTTGAGAGGGCTGTAGTGGCTGTGGGTGAACGGCCTCCAGGATGATCTTTCCCACTGTCCTTTCCTGCTCAAGTTGTAGCTGACAACCTGATTAACCACATAAAAGATCAGCATCAGAAGATGTATATTTCAGGAGTTATTCTCCATTCTACCAGAATAAACGAGGCCAGCACTTGGAGAAGATCTGTGGAGCCAGTTCTCAGCTGCAGCAGGTCTCAACTGAGGAAGCAGAGAAATCTCCCTTCCCACCATGGGAACAGCACCACACAGACCTCCACATCCAGCACAACTGGCCAGAAAGCCAATATATTTATTCTACTAGGGCACTGTTACTGGGGTAAACCACATTCTTAGCATGGTCCTATCTTACCATAGAGCTGCACAATATAAAAAACTGAAGCAAAGATAATACAAGGTGCTCACCCCAACAGAATACTCTCTAGGACACCTACCAGAATTACTTCAACACACTAAAGAGGGCTCAGCTTGGGCAAAGGACACAGCTACCATGCTGAAAGCACACTAGGCAGCTGTCCAGGTGAAAGAAATGTCCAAGTCTACATCTACCTGCAGATGGTTTGGCTCGTGACAGGTTTAAAATCAGGAAAATGCCTGCTGCAGAACAGAATGGCTCAAGTATGGATCTCTGCCTTTACAAAATCAGTTGTTTGAAAGATCAAACCCTGAGGATTGCAGCTTCCATGTCATCTGTAGATATGAGAAAAATGCTATCACTTCTAAGAAAAATTTCATAGCAGAAGGAGGACAATTAGGCCGCCAGGCAATATAATTTGAGACAGTGAGTTAGGGCTCAGAAAGGACTTCAAAATGTAACTGTCATTTCAGTATTTCAAACTGAAATTTCCAGACAGCAGCTCTTTTCCATCCACACATATGTACTATCTGAATATGATAACGTATACAATGACTGCATGGCTGTTTTGCATGTCATGATTAAGCAAGTTCAAATTATGTAGAAACAAGAAAGGTATTCTGAGTCCCAGTCATAAACAGCATCTTACCAGCCTCCAGAAGGGAGGCGGTTAAGCCCCAAAGCTCTGTCTTGGCTTAAAGAGAGAGATGTTTTTCTGTTCAGATTAGTGAATCACATCTCCCAGCTCAGACCCCGAGAGACCCCTTTTGATACTTGACCTTACATATAGCACAAGGCTGCTTTAGGATTAAAATTACTAAGTACTGGCAGCAACAAGCTGAAAACAAGGTAGGATCATGGTCAGAAAACGTGATGCAAGAATTTATACAAACGATAGTCATAGGCAACATTTCTTGTATAAATGACAGGGCTGTCTTCTCAGAAGTACAGATGAGAGAGATTAATCAACAGATTATTTACATTAGATTGCATCATTTGCAGGGTTTTTGAAAAGGAAGCCTTTGACAAAACATACAGGCTGGACTCAGGAAAAACTCCCACTACACTTAAACAATCAGCAGTTTTGCTTCAGCGATTCTTTTAGTCCTAAGGGATTCAAGCAAAATACTTGCTGTAGCAGTCAAATGGCACTGTACAGAAATATGGATGATAGGATTTGGTTCTTTCAGTAACAGCCTGTGCCCAAACCCATTGTCAGCCACCACCAGCAATGTCAACTGAAGTCTCACCTCACTTCTCAGAAAAGCAGAAGATACCTCGTACACCTGGTGGTGAATCAGTACCACATCACAATTACCTAGACAGTTTTGTTGGCTATTTCATTTACCCAATGTATTATTTAATTCAATAACGCAAATTAAAAGATCTCAATGTGCTGTGAAAAAAATCCACAGATCCAGTTCGTTCAGACATTACCTGTGTAATTGCCACATGATTTACATTAAATTTTGGCTTCACACCACCGTCATAACGTCGACCTGCAGAAGAAAGTGTGTTATTAGCCTACACAGAAAACTTCCAATCATTTCTAAAAGCATTATCTCACACGCTTTTATGCAAACAATCATTATCCCTGCACAACATGTGCATTTCAGAACACCCAATTTTGTTTTGGAAAATATTTGGCTTGGTGCAAGTATTGCCTTCAAATACATGCATTTTCTACTTTACTTTACTCATACAATGAGGTTCCTCTTCTTTTCATTGAACATCTCACCATCCTTACTGGGAAGAACTCCAGTGCCCCAAAATGACAGGTTTCAGCCTATACATATATTTATTCATCCCGAACACACTTAACAAAAACTCTGTTGTCAAAGAGGCTGTGCTGAATTGCATGGCAAAAGTGTGTAGCTATGGGTAGGAATTTCTTTCCCTGCATTGGCCAGCGACGGGAAGCTATGATAAAGAACCCGATGGCCTGAATGCTTGCCAGGGGAGCGAAGCTTCACAAATGACAGATCATTTCATGGACACTCACCGCTTCATCCTTCAAACATTTAACTCTGTTTTCATTCAGTTTAAAAAAAAAAAAAAAAAGAATGAATAGTTCTTTCTTCCACACTCTCACTGTATCTCAGAGTCAGTCAGTAAATTATTATTTTAACCAGACAAATCCTTTAAAGGGTATTTTTTAAAGAGTGATATGCTTTAACAACACATTTGACAGAAGAACCACTAATGCCAACAGAAGCAGCATCTGGGAACGAAGACCTTTTACAGCCGCACTAACAGAGCCAGAATCCAGCCATTCACCCCACTGAAAAGAAAAAAAAAAAAACCAAGCCTTACCATTTCTTTGCACAGAATCTTGATCTGAAAACACACGTGAACTAGAAAAGAGGATAAAAATATTTTACTGTACAGTAAATGGACTTAAAAGTCTGCAGCAAGTTTGCTGGAGAGAGCTCCTGCTTCTTATTCATTCAATAAAACATTCAAAACGTAACTCAGATCCTTGGATGGCTAATGTCACAAGGGACAGGGCAAATTAATCCCAAGGCTGGTGTACCCAGGCTAAAAATGCCTCCTCTTCAGAGATCCCCCGGGTGGATCAGCCCCACCAGGCATTCCCACATCCTTACCATATTGACTAAAGGCTTCATTATCCATCCTGTCCCTTTCCATGGGACGCCAGTTCTGGGTTAGAGACTGAACCAGTTCCAGCCCACAAGCAGGGGAACAGAAGCACAGCGTTGCATCGTCCTCAGCCCCCAGTAAGGATCAGAAGCAACACATGGAATTCCTCTGGGATAGAGCAAATGCACCAGACTAGTATGCCTTAAGCCCAGATGTACAGCCATCCAAAGACAGCTCCTGAATGGTTCCAAGCTATCCCAAACCCCGTAGAAGTCAGCTGCAAGACAGGGAGCAAGTGAAGCACATCTCAAGTAACAACTACCAGGCTTGTGAAATTTTCAGCCTTTGAGTTTCTTCTTTAACTCAGGGGTAAGCCTTCAGCCGGTGTAAGTACCTGAAACAGAGAATCAAGCCCAGTAGATTCACGTACATTCACGTACCAAAAAGGTCAGAGAAAGTCCAAGAAACCAAGCTCTCCCTTAGAACCAGACTCCACTCCCTGAGTCACAGAACATCTTCCTGCCCCCTCCACTCCACAGCAGCTTCCTGGGGACCTGCAGCCCCCTACAGTGGATTGATCTACGGATCTGATGACACGTGTCTGCTTCCCAAGCCTGCCGTCAGCATTCCCTGCTGAACACACCAGCACTCCCACACTCACAGATGAGTATGGTCCCACAGAGACCCTGCACACCCTGCCCTTCTTCTTCTGCCCACACAGTGACTTCCAGGCCATAAACAATGGTGGGACTACAGCTGCCTCACAGCCACTTCATGTGGAAATACACTTCCATCTTCTTTCTCTTGCCTTGCTTCTTACCAGCTTTCCGACCCACCACAAAAGCAAAATACTTGAAAAGATATATGCAAACACCAGTAGATAAGGATTAGGGATAAGGGCAGTTTTCAGAATTTATGTGTAAACTGTACCATAAGGTGTTTGAATTGCAGAGTTAAGCCTTGGCCTTGCTCAAGGGGAGCCCTTGAACAGCTGGGTGAACCCACTCCACAGCAGACTCCCTGGGTAGGGGGATCTATGTTACCCACCAGAATGTACTGCAGGAGTAATCCCAGCCTAATTTCCATCACAGCATCCTTAATGGAAATAAATACGAGTCCGAACAACAACATAACACCACGAGAAACATGGGATGGCTTAGAGCCTGCCCTGCTTGCTGCCATGCCCTTGCAGCTCTGTCAGTCAGGGAGTTTGATCACACCAAGCCTGGCTTGCCTGAAACCCAAGGCAGTGTTACCTGCTTCAGCAAAGCCCAGGTTTCACAGTCAATGTCTTTACACTCAAGGTTCAGGAGGTCAGGCTTATTTCTTCTGATCAGCGCCTCTCCAGCGAGGATGTCCTTTTGCAGGCACACTCTCTGCTGCCACAAATAGATCTCTTGTGTCCCCTTGCAAACTCCTCAAACCCAGGAGGCAAAAGAGACAAAAGCGAAGCAGAGTCTGTATTCCAGCTTGTCACTTCGCCGCCAAACACCAGGACTGATGGAGCTTTGCTCCAGACCGTGGGGAAGGCTGCGCGGTCCCTTCAGCAGCCAGGGCAGTAAAGCAGAAGACAGTCTCCAGAGAAAACGTAACACAGCACGAAAAGACAGCCAGGCTCTGCAGCACCGCAGCGGTGACTGTGAGCTGAGCTGAAGGAACCTTAAAAAAGATCTTACGTTCAAAAAAAGTTCAACGTAGGTAACATGGTTTAAAATCAACCTGGCAGTTTTAATTACATATAGTGAGACCACCTCTGTCCTCAATCGGAGCTGTGAAATCCCAGGGACTTCAGGGAGACTGTGGGCTTTCAGAGTGGGTCCTGCTCTCCCCCACTGCACTTTCTGAGCTGGGGTTAACGCTGAGCTGAGGTCTCTAAGCCGCTGGAAGGTCTCATTCCAATAGCGAGCAGCCTTCAGAGAAGGGCGGAAATAATCCTCATTTTGACAGAAAGGTAACAAAAGACATGGCTAAAATGGGCCAAACCTTGTTTTCTTGCTCAGGTAAAATTCTCTATTAGGTTGATTAATGATTAGGAACATGGGTATTGTTATTTGATGCAGCCTTATTTTTCTTTTCTAGTTTTCCTTCATGAAAGACTATGCCTTCAGGTTGGAAAAGGCAATTTGGGGGCATTTTTTTCATTGTAATAGCTACAAAAACGAGGGACACCAAAAGAATTATTTAGTTATACTAACTGTAGTTGTATTTAGTTGTACCTATATATATTTAGCTATACTTTTAGCTCCTCCCTATATACACAATTAAAAGCTCATAGCTCCAGTTTGGAAATCGCCATGCTGAAGTGTGCAGACTAGAACACTGGGATGAGAGGGCCCTGGTGTAGAATTGTGTAATTCACTTCATTCCCTCACTGGACTTGAAAGGATTTTATGTTGCTCTGTGAAGAGGAAGGCTTATTTTTGTTTTCCTTATTGTCAATTAAAAAAAAAATAAAATCATTACTTAGCTTCCCATCTGGGATAAGGCTAGTACCATGGTCATGCCAATTAAATCACCTTGAGGAATGCTAATTGATAGGCAACACCATGGCTTGAGGAGAGCATACAGTGAATATATGAGGCAGACTCACTGCAAACACCCCTGTGGGGCTGTATCCTGAGCAGAACGGTTGTAACCAGTCTCCGACACAGCCCACGGGCACAGGATGGCAGCTCATGACAACACAGTCCGACTCCTCTACATCCCACGTGAAACCACAGCCATGCGCAGTCAAACTGCTCCAGAAGAAACGTCAAGGGTCTGCTCTCAGCAGGAAGATACTCAAATATAGATGAATGTGCACAGCTAATGAAATATTCATGCTTTTGTGAGGAAAGCAGCGGAGAGAGTGACCCGGGAACCACCGCTGAGTACCACGGCATGACAAATACAATCATCACACGGCAGGCACACTCGGAAGGCAGGCGGAGACGTGCAAGTGCAGTAACTCCACCTAGGCACTCCTGTTCATTACTCTGCTCGTTAGCCATGCCGGCTGCCTCCCTTCCTCCTGCACAATGCACGCAGCCCCGTCAGGGAAAGGAGAGGGGAAGCCACCATGGCAAGGCTTGCAGTCTTTGCTTTGTCTTACTAAAGTCAGATCGCTACGGCACGGCCTACTCAGTAAGGGAAGGATCACCTCCCTGTTTCTGAGCAAGCAGAAGTTGGTGTTGATGTTATCAGGTCTGTCCGTTGCCTTTGACGCTCATAACCCTCAGGTGTCACAGAAGCATGTGGTCTGTGTCGGGAATGGGTGGCCTTCAATAGCCATCCTGCTGCCACATCAGCTGCCTTTACAATCGAAAGGCAAGCTGGGGAGCCCACGGGTGATCTCTGGCAGCAAAGCCCTTTTGCCCTCAGCCGGAGCATGCTCCACAGAACAAAAGCATTGGAAGAAAAAATATGAAAATAACACCACGTTAAAAACATGTATTCCCTTTTGTATATAAAAATCTTCAATACATGTGTAAGAGACAGGAAACTAGCTAGCACTAGAGCCGCCTTCTCCACTGTCTGCAAAACTATCAGCAACCAGTGGCCAGACTTGCTAATCAGTGACAGCAAGTAATTTTTAGCATGCTGAATTAGAGACTAGACTTTTTTGTCATTTTTTCAGTCGCTCCACCATAAAACTTCAAATTCAGTTGCAGACATGGTATATGTTTTCATGACCAATATTCTTCCCTACCAATTTGTAAATAATTTGCCCAGATACACCCGGACACATGTTCTATGTTGAATTTACCACAACAAGCCTGTCAGGAACCCACAAGAAATTGGATTAGCCCTAATACAAAGCACTGGGATGACTAATCACTATGTAAACCCAATTAAATAAGATTATAAGCATAAGGAAGTGTAAATTCCCTCTTATCAGATGACATTATCCATCTACATAAGATAACCAAGTCTGGCTTGTTCATCTGAAAAAGTTCATACAGACTCCAGCCCTTAAAGACTTTCACGTGAGCAGTCTTTTGCCCGCTCAAACGAGCTGGGTGATTAAGCACTCAAGAGTGACTGAGCGTGGAGTCCATAGACAGTTTTCAAAACATCAGGTTAAAGAAAGCCATATTGACAGTGTCTTTTACTCTTCATATTGCTGCTCTGACAAACTGCATCAGGTGGCAAAACGTACTCTACCGCAGTATTTCGATTACTCCACAATTATCACTCTAATAGTAATATTGTCCAGCTGCAGACTTCTTCACTGGTTGCTGAACAAGTTTCACTCAATTTATGAAGCATTTAATTGAAAAATAACATATGAACCTTCAAACGCACTAAAAACAAACTTACGATGACAAGCGATGAATGTTTGCTGAATGCCTGGTAGCAATGAACCTGGTGTAGTCCTAGGGACATTGGTCATAAGTAATTTCAGTTAAGTTATTAAATCATAAATGTGTAAGCCTGGGAGCCCAGATTCAGGGCAAAAGCTAGTTCCTTCTAAGAAACACCTTAACAAACAATGCTATTAAGTATCTTTTTAAGTTCTAGCATTAAGAAGTATCTACAAAGCTCACAACTCCTGTAGTTTTTAAATTTTGAGTATTCTGTGTTATATTTTGGTAGCCTCAGGTGATTTGACACAGGGAGACAGATTTACATAATTATTTTACAATGTACTGAGTACTAGGGTTTGATCTGCACTTTAATGGATGTCTGATAAGAACTGGATCAGAACAAGAAGATACTCAAACTTTCAGTTTTAATATCAAAAAAGAAACTGAGCTGGTAGAACTTCTAGCAGATTAACACCATGCAGGCATGATCCCACCTGCACTGAACACAAAGGCAAAATCCCCATTCAATTCATTGGCATCAAGATTCATTTCTTAATATTTATTAGAATAAAGTTTATGTAATGCTCCGCTGCTTGCTCTCTTAGATTTTGATCTGATTGCAGAAAAGTGCAACTATGCTAAGACCCTAACAAATCTGAAAACTGGCAGAGGAGAACAGCGAGTAAGCTGTTTAAATGAAAACATATTGTAGTATTTATTGGTAACTGACTACCAGATCTCTTAATACAAGCTTAAGCAAATCACCACATGTCCTTCTTGCCTTAAATGCACAGATTTTACTGCCAGCTGTGATCTTCATCAGCATATTTGATCTGTGTATTATTAGTGACTTTGGGGCATGATTCAACTAATACATTTTTCACTTTTGTAATGCTTGGCTCCTCTCTTTCCCCTGCTATGATTCGAGCTTCCCATTTATGTTTCAATAGACAATGAAATAACACTATAAACAATGATAAATCCAAATCTCTGGTAATTTCTTAAATTTAATCCTTCTTTGCAACAGGGAATTCATGCTTCAAATATTCATTTCACATAAGTAGAATATTTTAGCACCTATGTTTCTAGGAGTAATTTTCACACCCTTGCTGTTATTCTATTTATAACTTTGTTCTTACACAGACCAGAGAAAGTCAGGGTGAGAGTCATTAAAATGTAATGAAATGTAAGACAGATGCCCAGAAAACACTCATTTTAAAACCACCATTTCTAGTATTGTTTGTAAAATCGTTTTAAAGTGTAGGTTTCAAAATAATTTATTTCTGTATTAGCCCCAGGTGTTTTCAAAGCTGAAAAGAAAATTAAAATCACATTCTGACACTCTAAACTGCAGTTGAATCTGCTTCTACAGGGCACATTACAACATTTAAAACATGCACTCTACTCCAACAGAGTTTGTGGATACACACCCAATTACTGACCTGCCATCCACCGTCGCGATCATTTGCTCCACAGACACGGCAAATCCCACGTACAGAAACAGCAGCAGGAATCCAAGGGCAGCGTTTCTTTCCATTGGGAAGAGAGTCGGTCCTTCCACAGCCAGTACATCTGCTCCTCTGGTCCGGAGGGCAGCCGGCCGCCCGCGCTCTGCCCGGCAGCCTGACGGGCAGCAGATCCGGCCAATGGGGTCCAGGATTCACCACTCCATCGCTGCACCGGCACCCACGGGAGAAATTCCTCCTGTCCTCAGATTAATTCTGACGGCAGACACCGGCTGCGGGCACAGCTCCTCCTTCCTTGTGAATTACAGATTACACGTTCTGGGGAAACTGTACCAGGATGGGAGCTGTTGGCTAAGGAAAAAAAGAAACAACATCAGTTGGTCTCTCCAGGCTCTAAAATAACACCGAAGAGCCCTTCTTATCTGTACTCAACCCTAACCTTAAAGAAAGGTGAAGGTGCTGCTTCCAAACAGCTTTGAAATTTCTCCTTCCATATGACAAACAGAGAAAGAATTACATGTATTCTGAAGTCTTATAATACCTTCAGAGTAACAGTATTATCCCCATCTTACAGATGTGAAAGCAAACACAGCAAGCTTAAATAAAAGTCAAATATTTGGAAGTGGCTTCCTTTCCTCAGCTCTAATTCAGTTTGTTTGTGTCCAGCTTTCTCACAGATGCTTACAGATAACTCTAAGCCAGACCACAGATGTTAAATGCCCACAGAATAACAGCATCTCTGTTTATGGACTGTCAGATGGAGACACCGAGATGCACAACACACCACTGCGCGTATAGCAGGTTGGTTGTGGGGTGGGTTGTCCTCAAAAGATATGTGGGTCGCAGGCACTGGTAGGTCTTCTGCAGACCCTCTGTCCTCATCAGCCTTCTCAAAATATGCATCAGCCGTGCACCTGATGGCAAAGAGAGCAAGGCACATTAGCTGACTCCTCAAAGTCTATGACCCACATGCGTTCCCCACATATGACCCGCTAACTGCAGCTTGCACTCAAAGTGTCTACACTGGACCAGGAAAGCTGAAATCAGGGTACCTACCGGTGGACCAGGCACTGCGCTGCAGCACACCTGTGTGCAGTCTGGCCACCTTCAAGAACACAGGCAGAAATGGGTTCTTGGTACCTGCCTTCAGCGTGGGCAGCTCACTCTCAAAAGGAAGCTCAGACCAGCACCTGGCTGACATTTAGTCCCACTACACCCTTCTCCACTTCAGTATCAGACAGGACGTCGTCACAACCTGCTCCTGCTAACAGCTACGTGTATTAATGTATGTGTATACCTACCTATGTACACACACACCCCCCACACCCCCTCACTGCTTTCTCGCTCAGCAGCTCCCGCCAGCTACCCACTGATGTGATCACACAGTAAGCCCCGCTTCGCTGATTAAGAGCTCCTCCTTATTGCATCCCAGATATGAGATAAATATAGGGGCTTCAGCATCGTAACTATTAAAAGGATTTACCATCTTAATTCGTTCTCTTTCAGTGACACAGAGAGTATTCACTAATCTTTAAAATCTCTCAACAGCTTGCCCTCAGTAGTACTGCTTCTATCCAATTTAAGGAGGAATCCAGATACTTACGTGAGAATCCCAGCTTGAAAAATGAGATAAGGGAGCGTAGTGATAAACAAGTACCAGTTGAAAACAATCTCTAAACGTTCTGTGAAGCATCAGAAATGTATGATGCTAAACTTAAAATAACTACACCAGTACAGAAGCATGGCTCAGCCGAAAATTTTAAGGAGCCCTGGAAAAAGGCAGAAGTGTCACACGCTCATCTAAAAACTGTGAAGCCACTAGTATCACTGGCCTGTTAAACATTTTTGTACTCCTGACGCATAGATTCCTCTGAAATAAGTGGGGGGAAAAAGCAGAGAGCTTTTTGATGGTGCTTTGTGATTTGAGATTTCATTCACATGCTGCCGTTTTCTAAGTGTTCTTCATCAGCATGGGAGCAAAAGCAAAGAAATAATACAAAGGGGGTTTTGCAGACAACCAAGAAAACACGTAATGCCAAACTGCTAACTTAGGTTAAAACAGTTTAAATCAGTGAAAATACACTAACTTCCTCACCATACATTAATATGACAGGTGCTGATAGTAATTCACTGATCAGCAATCATCATCTGAAGAAACAGAAGCAGCAAAGGGCATGAAGAAAAGTCCTTACCTCTTGACACTTGCTAATAATAATAATAATAACAACAATAATATTAAACACTTGATGCTGATCTCAAAAATGTTGCTTTCTTACGAGGTTCGAGGATAAACAGAATCACACGGTATCTAAAAATAAATGAGATCCACTGAAAGCAAAGAAGTCATCCTAAGTATTTACTTCATTCTGATGAAGAATGAAAACAAAACCACCACCTCTGTGTTACTGAGTTTAAAAAGAAAACTTGAATGGAGTCTCTCAGGACGGGCAAGAGTCCTGACAAGGACATGATTAGATGAGCTATTGTGATTCAGTTGACAAGTCACTGTTGTACATTTGCCTGTTTTACGTTGAAACCAACCAACCAAAGCTCGCTCAGCGACAGGGTTCAACCACAGTGGACAACGAGTGAACAGAGCACCATGAGCAAAGCCCACATACTGTTTTATGGAGTACATAAGCGTCACATTCAACTCCACGATGCATCTGATGAACTTCCTGCAGGACAAAGTCAATGGGAATTCAACAGTTTTATTTACATCCTACAAGATTACTATAATCAGCTAAAAGAGACCAATGTTCCAAATGAGAGGATTAAACTGCTGTTTATCATCTTTTTTTCCCATTCCGGCAGTTAAGTTCTTACTCGTGATTACTGTTCATGCAAAACTCATCCTTTGACAATAAAGCGGCTATCACTTAGTTGTTTCTCACTTCATCATGGCAGTTCAGACACTTCCACTGCCAGGGAGGAGGCACAGCAGATCTCACTGTACTTTAAAGACTGTTCTTTTTTTGGATCTCCCTTGCAGGAGAGAGAAAGCAAGCAGCTGCTGATCATATTCAGCACAAGGGCTCACAGTTTTGTGAGGTCTGTGAAGCAAGCAATCAGAGACTGATAGGTGGCCAGTCTGTAATGCTGGCGTCACACACATCCCTGAATGTGTCACCACAGTCCAGCAAAACCCCTGTCAAATGAGATGATCACATAAACATTGATGGAGACCCCGAGATGACAGCTGGTATGCCTGATGCTGCAGTGATTTTACACACATGGAGTTTGCACGCAACGAATGAGACTGCAGACATAATTTTAAACACGGATAATTTATCTCTTCAGCTAGCATCTCCTCAGGCAGACTATGACACGATGTTATTTTCTACACAGTTTATAGTTACCTTCAGATGACATACCAGGTCACCATGAACTGAGCAGCTTTCTAAAATAACAGAACTCAAGCAAAGTACGAGGTATCAGCCACTGTACAAGGTCCCAGCACTTAATACATCATTACTATTATTTTACTTTGCGACATACACTGTTCCT
This sequence comes from Limnodromus scolopaceus, assembly GCA_028565335.1. Lineage (NCBI taxonomy): Eukaryota > Metazoa > Chordata > Aves > Charadriiformes > Scolopacidae > Limnodromus > Limnodromus scolopaceus. The sequence goes on along the minus strand of JAOXNO010000020.1, from coordinate 76,889,061 downwards.
CCAATTCAGATATATTCACAATGCACTGACAATGCAACAGGAGCATGGACAGAAAATTTGCCTTAATATATAGAAAAGGCTTGTCTCAGTTCCAATAAAATCCTCTCTCTGGGCAACTAATCTGCCTGCAGGCCTTTCAGCCTTCATCTTCACCACGCAGTCTGGGATGATGCAAAAATTAATCCTGTTACAACTCTCTTTCCTGCCTCCCTTCTACTCCTCACAGCCTTCCCAACAACTCCAAAGGATGATATCCTATCCTGAGAAATCTCCATACAGACTCCAGGGCCTACTGCAGCTGGTCTGGATTGAGACTGGATCAAGAATGAAGCCCCTGATTCTTGGCCAGGAAGGAGAGGGACCCGCTGAGAGCAGAGTCTTTTGGCTGCCTCTGCAAGCCACAGCTCTGCAGGGCCTGGCAGGGCACCTGTTGTGGTTCGGGCTGGGCTGGCCACTAAAACAAACGACAGACGCTCTCTAACTTCTCTCCCAAGTGAGAAAAAGAGAGAGTTATCAGTTTGAAAGAAACTAAACTAATGAAATATTAATAATAAAACAATAAAATGAAAAGATAGTATCAGTAAGAAAATAATGAAATACATACAACATATACAAAACCATATCAAGCTCCCAGGATGATGATCACATCACCAGCAGGCACTGGGAGAGTCCCAGACTGGACTAAGCGCCAGACAGGAACTGCATTGCGGATCCAGATTCAGGAATACACAGACTGGGATCAAAGGCAGATGAACACACCAGGTCCTCCTTGGACACTGGCCATTGAAGAAAGAGGGCTGACCCCGTTGATCCCGCAGCTTTTATACTGAGCGTGGGGCAGATGGGATGGAATATGCCATCGGGGTCACCTGTCCTGTCTGCTCCTCCCCACAGGTGGGACCCTTCTACGCTTTTCCATTTCCCACCCTCCAATGGGGCAAATAACAAAGTCAGCTGACCTTGGCTGTTATAGAAATAAGCATAAGCAAGAGTCTCTCTGTATACCATTCCTTGGTATTAATTATAACCATCAGGCCTTATCTCTGACAGAAGCTGACAGTGCCTGAGAAATATGCCATCAATTCCTGAGAGTTCAGTTAGTTAGATGAGGCTGAAAATTAAAACTGTTGAAAAGAAAACTGGTTCTGTTTTACCTCAAACCAGGACAGCACCTGCAGCCGGGAGCATTGGGGACGTAGCCACATCTGTGCCTGGCACATGGAGTACCGGGATGCCAGCAGGGACTGACCGTGGGGCTGCCCCATGTGAAGAAACTGCTGCTCGATGTCCGGTTTGCTCCTCTGTCAAATGGACCTGCATCCAAACCCAATAAAGTTAACTGTCCCACTGTAACAGTTTAGAAATAGTAATGTTACACACCCTACACTTTGGGGAGTGTAGAACTACTGTGTTCTTCTCATTAGTAAACACATACTATGAAATCATCAAGCTCAAGTTTTCCAACTTGACGCTATTTTGACAGACTCAGGGTTACATCTACTCCACCGTACATACGCATGTGAGTCTACCAAAGCTAGTCTTGACTTTATTCTTATTTGTTATTTCAATTATAGCATACGGTTGTTTTTAACAATCTGGTTATTGCTAAATTCTAGGAGAATGACAAAGGTTCTGGTTACTGGTTTTGGTAAGAAGGGTCACCCTGTTGGTGACATTCATGGAGTTCAAGGTCGCCAAAGCAGACAGTGTTTCTCTGTTGGGCTTGTACAGGGACGAGAAGGAGAGACCAAGACCATAAGCTCCTTTAGTGCAAGCTAGAGTACTGTCATGAATGTCAGTTTTAGGGTCCTGCCCAACTTTGGTAGCAGCAATTTATTAAAACAGGATTAGGTTGAATGATTTTTAACAATACTTAATCATCAGACTGAAAGTGTTATTAAGCACTGGAATGGGGTGCCCAGGGAGGTGGTTGAGGCATCATCCCTGAAGGTATTCAAAAAATGGGTTGACACAGTGCCTAGTGACATGGTTTAGTGAT
>JAOXNO010000020.1:76853505-76874540 GCA_028565335.1 Limnodromus scolopaceus | reverse complement strand
GCAACCCTGCTTTGGCAGGGGAGTTGGACTGGATGATCTCTAGAGGTCCCTTCCAACTCCGACAATTCCGTGATTCCGTGATATGTAATAACAATACCCATCAAACCAGCTGTAGGTCCGCATGTGGGAGAAATGGGGGGCACCAACCATTTTCAGGTGACCCCCGATCACAGGAAACACTGGAAAGCACTGGATGAGCAAAGCCAAGCGTGGAACCGTGACTCACAGCGCGCAGCTCTGACAGCAGGTCCTGGTGCCAGAGACAGATCCCAGCCAGCTCGCTTCATCTAGACATCATGGTCTTGCGTATGCAAATGTTATCCTACACAACTCCTGCTGTTAGAATTCCACCTCGGTTTCTGCAGGAGATACATCACTTCAGCTACAAAAATCAGCAGCTTTGGTTCTGTCCTTCCAGCAAACTGAGCCTGCCTGGCTTGCTTATTTTAATTTGCTTTCCTTGCGTAGCAAAAAGTATTAGTAGGGCTGCCAGTAATGCTCCTCTGGGGAAAAAAAAAAAATAAAAAAAATAATAATTTTACTGCAGCCAGCGAAGAGGACTATCAAAGTCCTCGCGGCCCAAATTCTTTTCAAATTCTGAAGGCAGTCCGGCAGCGGAGGAGGGGAAGACTCACCCGGAGCCAAACGGAGCCAGCCTCCAAAAGTAGGGCATTGCCATGAGGCCATCTCGCCGCGAGGTGTCGCTATCGGCACGACCAGGGGGGACGCTGCCTCCCGGGAGGCGCAGGCCAGAAAGCTGTTGGTGTGGAACTTCAACAAAGGAAATCTTCGAAATGGGGAATTTGGCTTCAAACGGATTCTGTGAGTCCCCGTGAGGAAAACGGGGCACTTGCTGCCTCGTTGCCTTCGCGCGCCCAAATGGTGGCCAGGCGCCAGACAGAAGCACCAGAGCTTATGGAGTAAATTAATGCAAAATCTTGTTAGATCAAAACATGGAAGAGAAGAACACGAGATGATGAGGGGCCTGGAGCATTTCCCTTACAAGGGGAAAGACTTGGGTCTTTTTAGTCTAGAAAAGAGAAGGCTGAGGGGGGATCTGATCAATGCCTATAAATACTTAAAGGGAGGGTGTCAAGAGGATGGGGCCGGTCTTTATTCAGTGGTGCCCAGGGACAGGACAAGAGGAAATGGGCACAAACTTGAATAGAAGTCCCACCTAAACATGAGGAGGAACTTCTTTACTCTGAGGGTGGCAGAGCCCTGGAACAGGCTGCCCAGGGAGGTGGTGGAGTCCCCTTCTCTGGAGACATTCAAACCCCACCTGGACACGTTCCTGTGGGACCTGCTCTGGGTGGACCTGCTCTGGCAGGGGGGTTGGACTAGATGATCTCCAGAGGTCCCTTCCAACCCCATATCATTCTGTGATTCTGTGAGTGCTTATTACTCTATCAAGCATGGGAACATTTTACAGCTTTGGTTGAATTAGGGGCTTGCTTTGTGTGGGGTGTTTTTTTAAACTCCCCGCAACGTAGCAGAAGTGAGGCTGCTATTAAGGTGAAGGGGTAATAATAGTTATCAGGCGTAGGAGAACGCACAGAAGTGGGAGCAGGACAAGCAAAGCACCCAGTTATTAAAGCCAGTTTCACGTTTTGAGTTGCACATTTTATTACTTGTTCTACAAGCATGTTTAGCACATGACATCTAGTCAACACTTGGGCACCAGGATTCTTCCAGCAAATGTATCTGTGGATTCTCTCGGCGCCCAGGAATAGCTTCTGTGATCTGTACACTCTAGAAGGAAGTCAAAGGAAGAAGGGCCAAGCCAGGCCTCATCTCCAAGATACTATTAGAGGGGGTTTAAGCCGAATAAAGAAGGGTTGAAACTGTGTGTTATACAACCCAAATCCTCCGAAACGGACAAGAATCCAGAGAAATCAGAGGAGAACTCAAGCAACAGACACCGCATTCCATGTTTCCAATTCATTGGCAAAGCACGTGTAAATATTAAAAGACTCGGCTAACAATATGGTGCTGACAGTACCTGACTGCTGTGTGCAGGAGAACGAACTTCTCAAACCCTGGAGAAGCAATCAGTGCTTGGCGGAGTGAGGCCTGCCTGGAATCCACCAAAATTCAGCTCAGGACTTTGATTTGGATCAGGCGCAAAGGAAAGAAGGACTAGTTTGTTTCCACAGCTTGCCAAATCTTTTCCCACCTGTGCTCAGCCCGTGTTCTCCCCTCCTGTGGACTCTGCCTGCCCCTGGAAATGGAGTGGCATCAACTGTGGTCTTTGCTCAGCAGAAACAAAAATCATGAAGACCAGCTTCGGCATTTTACAGCGACGATTTGCAAAAGGGACACAGGGGATTGTTCCTGGTGACACAGGTGACTTCTGGTGAAAATCTCCTTACTGGGATTCTTCCCTATCTATAAGCAGCAACACAGGTAGGGAAAGGCATCACCCAGCCTCATCTCCTCAGACAGGGCCACCTCGTCCAGCCTGCTGGACCGACATCGCCACTGAAAAATAACACCTCAGGAAAACACGTTGTTTCCTAACAGGCTGGAGGAAAAAGGGTGTTCAAGGCAAGGCTCTGTAAAGCCGTTCCCTTTCCAAACACAGCAGCGAACGCCTGCCTCTCGCCTGAAGTTGGAATTTGTCTTCAGCAGGTGACAGTTACAACAAGTTCTCAAGTGGTGAAGTGAAAGCTTCCTTGTGGCGCGGCGTTTTTTAAGAGTCTAATGAAATCTAGGACATAAAGGTAACGGGTGTGACACCTTCCTAATTCTTCCTGAGCACTCAATACATGGTTAGTCTCTTCGGGGATACTCTCCTACCTGGCTTTTTAAATTCAAGAATTAAAGCTCCAGCTACTTGACGTGGCAGTTTTACAGCTACGAACCTCAGATACCCTTTTTTTTATTTATTCTAGACAGTAAGAACTTATTGCTAAGAAATGCTCTGAGCTCTCTGAAACACTTTTAAAAGCCTACATGTTACTAAAAATAGGCACAGATATTTATACATGCACTGTTCTCTATTTTTTTTTGGAGGAAATAGTTGTAACTTTACAGCTCAGAGGAAAAAGCAATCGTTTTTCCTTTGTGTTGGAAGTGAAAAACTATGCGATATGAATATAGATGTCCAAACAAACTCATTAAACCATAATCACAGCAAATGGCCAAAACAAACAAACAAACAAAAGTTATTGAAAAAGTTTTGCTGTAATTCATGAAGTTGCAACAAGAATTGACATTGATTACCTCGCCATATCCAGGCCTAATTAACTATCTCAATGTTTACTGAACATTTCTTTTAGTAACCAAAACCGACCAACTACAAACCTTCTGGCAGACGAGATGGGGGTTAAATTCTAACCTGACCATGATGACACAAAGGAGGGCTCATGTAGGTAGCAACTGCTTTCCAAAGGAAAGCTTATTTTTGGCTTATTTGAACACATAAAATTCATTCTTCTTGCTGATTCTTGTAACCAAGGGCAGGTATGAGTCAGTTCTCTTAAAAAGAAGTCCCCAGAAGCAATGGTCCTCAATATGTCTTCACAGATTAGCAAGGATGAACGACTGAGCAAATCTACAAAACTGTCTTGAACTGGAAATTCTCTTTTTGGTAAGCTGCAAGATTTCAGATAGTGTATGTTGACAAAACGCAAGTTGAGATCTAAGAATCTTCAATAGATTTGCTAAGTAAAATTACAAAATAGTGCTGTAATTAACTTGATTTTGAAATAAAATAGGATTTTTGTACATGAACATTCGTATAAAATATCCTGTAAGTCATTAAGGCACAGATGTAAATGGGAAATTGGATGTCTATCTCCCACTTATGCCATTAGAAAGTAGATATCTAAACAGGATTATATCTTTCCTTGATCCCAAATATTTATGTTATCCTGTATTTATTTCTCAATCAAAGCTTAGGGTATTTGTACCAACTGAGTTAGTGTCTACTGGCATTCTAGACCAATTTCAGGGAAGCACTGCCACTCAAGATGACACTGCTCTGTGTTTATGGTGTTAAATGGTTAAGAGTTGTGGCAGGGCAGGAGAACTGTTGGTTTGCTTATCCATTCCATGCTCCCCATGACCACCATCGTGTCTCGGTAACTGTGGGAACAGGGTCAAGGCACTGAAGAGGAATTTGGAGGGGCGTTATCAGCAGGAAGGAAGCAAGACAGAGACAGATGCAGAAACTGGGGAGAACTGGAGCATCCAGCCAAGGGAACGTATGGTCGTTAGGTATCTAGGAGGCAGAGTGATTGCTGGGAGAGGACGTCCAAGAGTTAAGAGTGTGACTGTCAGGACACTGGCAAAGCAGCGTCCCGCTGTGTGCAGCCACCCATGAGACAAGCGCCGAGGGTTGTATCTGACAGCAGAAATCTTCAGTCCAGCACAATGTGCAATGCCCTGTCCAAATAATACTCGATTCTGTTTACAAATGGTAAATTAAAGTAAAGGGTGTTGAGAATTCCTCCATGAGAAAGAAAAATATTTATTTCTCATTTACACACACAAATGCCACTTTTCTTGTAATTCTTGAAAAAAAGAAGAGAAGATTGAGGTGCAACGGAAGGCTGACAGCGTGGAGAAACTGAATATATTCTCTCAGACTTACTTCATACTTGTTCTCTTTCATCTGTAACTACAACCTGTAAGTTGCACTGTCACAGGCAGAGTGTCACATGGATGAGACGCTGACTTTCGGAGTAGAGCAGTGACACTTCACAGACTCGCAATAAGCAGACTTGCCCATCGTGAGGAAACCCAACTGGCCAAATCCTATTACGAATAACGCTGTTGTTCCTGCTCCCGAGACAGAAACAGGAAGAGCTGACCTCCAAGAAATGCCTGTGAAACTACCCTTATAAATTTTGCACAGCAGCACCTTAGCAGTTGAATCTTCTCAAAGCCTAACAACTAGCACTGAAAATAATACTCAAGAGCTGTTGCAGGGTCTTTTCTTCTCCTTTATCAAGGAACAGTATATGAGGACACTAAAACCAGCATTTCCACTCTAAGTTATTCCAAAGCCACTCTGTATGCGGGATGGCATTTTATTATTTCTATTGTTTAAAAGTGGAATTTCTTCTGTATATTCAGCCCTCAGTGCAGTACCGGGTAACAGCTGTGGTGGTTTGGGAAAACGAGCGTAACTGATCCTCAGACACGCCGAGGTAGCATTCAGTGACGGTGGCTTAGAGGGAAAAACTCCCTCAAATCCTCTCCACTGCCCTGATCCCAAGGACAGCAGGAGCTAATTCAGACCCTGGTTTAAATAAAGCTCCGAGTTATACTTCAGGCCAGTTCTAAGTTATACTGAGAATAAAGGTCCCCAGGGCCAGCCAGCAGAGCCTGAGCGTGGATACGCTGGCAGGAGGCAGGAGGAGCTGACAGAGAAGCTGCTTAGCAATGCAGGGCGGCTGAGGAGGAGTGATGGATTTTTCCCCTCTGTTCCAGGGTATCACAAATAGAGATCACAGAGCAGGCATGAACATTTAACAGCTCTTAAAACTGCTGTTGTCTGCTTTTTTTTTTTTTGTTTTTCCTCCCATGTAAGCCTCCCTTGAATTTGAAAATGGGCTATGGATGCAATTACCAAGCATATGTTAGCAAAAGTGTTAAAAAAGACAATGTAGCTACTGTCATGGTACATGAATGCAAAGCTGTATTTTATAAATCTTACATGGAAAAATGGCTTTTCAGGTTGCTATGATCCGGACCAGGATAAGTTATGTGCTTTCATTATTGATTCCAAATGGCTGGCAAAAGAATTCTGCACCAATGGAATTTTAAAGACTGCACTGTATTTCAATCCACCAATAACAGATGATGTAAGTTAAAAATATGCAACCAATCAAAATATCTGAAAACCCAGAATCTGAAACCCGATGCATTTCACATCTCCAGCTCTGATGTGGCATACGTTGGACTCTGGATGCAAGTGACATATTGCTGAACACAGAAAGTAAAATCTGTAATTCCATCTCAAATGCTCGGGACTTGTGGTCTGGTTTATACTGCAAATAAAATGTGATTGGGAAAGGATCCAAGATGACTTGTATGGAAGTTACTTCTAATCTGTTTTTCGCTGACTGCACTACTATGCAATTCCTACTTGCCCAAAACTCAACAGCTGTCAGGGGAGGCTTGCACAAAGACTGCAGGATAGGGACCGAACCTGTGAACAACTACTAGCACAATGAGAAATACTAATTGACTACAACAGTCACTCCCACAGGGTATGGCGAAGCTTCCTCTGGAGGCAGTGAAGCACAGAAAAGCCAGATGTTCTCCCACGATAGCGTGAGGCACCTTGGGCTCTAGAACTGCAGATGCAGGCCTTAAGTATCCTGTCTACCATCCTGATCCTGTCTGTTCCCTGAAGCGTGACGTACACAAAAGATTCTCAGCAAAGTATTATTCAGTCCTTGGATTAGGATATTCTGTGTGTGGTGTGGAACACGAGGATGGTCCATACATCAGGCTGCGGTGGAGGAGGCGGTCCCCAGGCGAAGCAGTCTCAGCCCATACACTGACTGCCACAAGCTTTAACCACATCCTACGAGTATTTTGCTGTACGTATCCTCACAGACGGTGCAGATATTCTAGGGACATGAATTTTGGCAGGTAAGTTTAGTAGATCCAAGCCCAGCATCTCAATTCTGTATCAAGGAACCACAGGCTTGTGGATTTGTGTGCAGTGTTACTAAGGCCACAACCATAGCAGAACAGAGGTAGGATTCAAGGGGTCAATGCAATCACAAGGGAGTTCAGGTCTCGGTGATGCTTGAGAGCTGTTGTCACAACTGCCACCAACTCTTAGGTCTTCAACTGTAACCAGGCAAGTTTTTGTCAGAGAAAGAGCCATGAACAGTCATCTTTCCACATTGCATTGCTCACCAGCCAGGAAGGATTCCTTTGTTTGATTTCATCCCTAGGAATGTCTGCAGTAGCTTTACTACAGTTAACCATCATCTGTCCATCAGCTCAGAGGTCTGAAATGGAGACCAAACAAAGAAATAAAGAGAAAAGATGAAATTAAAGTTATTGTAGCAGAGGTATGCTAGATCACACCACCAACCATGTGCTGGAGGGACCACCATAAAATGCCTTCACACACCTGAGAAAGGCCCAAGACATCAGGGACCTTCTGACAGTCATGAAGAGTGACAGCAATGGGCGAAGCACATCTCTCTCAGTGCAAATTTTCATTGCAAAGTCAGTAAGGCAACAAGGCAGCCATGCAAGCAAAATGCCGAAAGGTTAAGTCCTAAACAAACTGAATGAAGAGCTCACGAGGAAAAGACAGTGCTTTTGCTAGTCATCCACCTGATCTTTTTAATTTCATAGGAAGATGGGAGAGGAAAAAGGTGATTTCATTTTCTCTTACCTTTCAACTGAATCAGCATTTGTATTCTGCTCAGGTGCTAGTTTTGCATAACTCAGGGGCAGATTGAGACCCACAACTGGGCCTACAGTACTGAGCCACAATATAATGTAATTTGTGTGTCTAGGAGGAAAAAAAACCAAAACACCATAAACATGTTATCCCAACCTTTTCTGAATTGCAGTCAGACTTGACAGTCATTACATAACTTCAGAGGGAAGTATTCTTTCACTTTATCAAATAAATTTTAACTTTTAGCCCTTAGGTGACAATCTAGAATCTTAATTCTATTTGGACCAAGGAAGTTGTTTTGAGCATTTTCACTTCTGGGCTGATTTACTTTACCTGCATTGCATAAAGCCTTGCAAGGCACCGTGCTGTTTCTCACCTGTTCTGTTTCCGTGTGCTGGTCAGTACAGAAGACATGAATTCATTAGTGCGGCAGGGGTGCAGAACAAAAAACGGCTGCCCAAGTAAGGGGTGCTCCTAAGAGGGAATATCAGTTGTTTTATCATGCCAGAAGAAAACAGAAAAGACACCGTTTGCATTTGGAAAAGACAAAGCAGAGGCCAATTAATCCTTGATGCAAGTTTTCTCATTTCAGAATCCAACCCACATTGCTCTTCTACTGACAGTGATGGATAAATTAGTATCTTGGACTATATTCTCTCATCTTCAAAGGGAAATAAGATCACCCACCAGGCTATGCCACCATTTCAGTTAAAATGTAACAGTTTTCAAAAGTAATTCAAGAAGTTACTGTATAAGCATTACCTGAATGCAAGCTACTGATCAAATGTAATACATAAAACAAACGCTCTCCATGGAAAAGCTCGTTAAGAGTCTTGACTCCCTGTCCTTGTATCTTCTCAAACCGGTGCTGGGAAGTTTAATCTGGGGGCTGTGAGGGGGAGCCAGGAGGAAGAATGAAGAGCTCTCAAGGTGGCTTTAACTTCCACTAGGTGGCATACCCTCATTTTAGGCTATCGCACAGAAAAGCGTCCTAAAAAGGTTGATCTTCAAGAAGCCCAGTCAAAACTGTCCCAAAGGAAAAAAAAAAAGAAAATGATTTAGCGCCAGTTAAGTTTTCAGACACACTCCCTACAACATGACAAGACTCTGTTCCTCCACACCCTCACACCGCACGTGGTGCTGCCGAAAACTCGGTCCAACGCTCCATGGAGCTTTGGCTTTCATCTCCAGCCGGCACTCGAGCAGAATACGTGTTCTGACTTAATCAAGCCTGCACTCGGTGCACAGCCACAGCAGTGATCTCATCGGCTCTCACACGGGCGATACCACCAGGGCAGCGTATCCCACCGTCTCGCACACCGTGCCCCGGGGAAATGATTTTCCTGTAACGCTGCTGAGGTCACTGCCACTACTTCTGCACCAAAATAAACAAATCCTACCTCATCCACACAGACACACACACAGTAAGGGGTGTAACAGCACAGGAGGGAATGGCTGGGAAGGGATTCCAGGCGAGAAAGATGTCATATATGAAATGCCACGACAGCCTGTTTGCAGCGAGGACTAACGTGATGGGTGTTTTTATCCTGGGTAAAGGCCCTTTTCCTTAGATGTGCTTCTTCTGGTGGCTCAGTTCCTCACTGGCAAAGAAGAAGAAATACTAAATTTATGTTCTGACACAGATCTCCCTCGTCCTAGCTGGTGCAGTTGGAATGAGAGTTCCCTAGTTCTGTGACGGCATTTTACTCTAGCATGTAGTAAACTACTGCACTGGTGAGAAGATGGTCACAGAGCAAGTCTTGCTGCTATGCAGTAAAAACTTCTTCTCCAACCCCTTGCCTAGAAACAAAAAACGAATCCTGGCCTGCCATACTCAGAAAATAGGACATGTTCTATATTATAAAGTATTAAACAGGGTCTCTTAAAGCTGCAGCACGCTTGGCTCATAGGCTGAAAATGTACTCATGAGGATCAATCATTTTGTGTCTAGAGACACTCTTAAAAAACTTCCAGAAGCTTTAACACATACAGAAAATAACATTCACAAAGCTTTGTTCTACACTGCAGTGCAAACAGGTAACTTGCACAAGAATGCTACCATCTGCTGTTGGTAAAAGTGAACTGATGCTGTTTTCCACTTAGAAAAAGTGGTAGTTTGAATTAAAAATCCTAATTATCTGCGAGCTTAAATCATCTTAAATAGGTCTTCAAATAATCCCAGAAAAATACATAGATTGTATCGGTGATTTTCCTCAAAGATAGCAAAAAACAAAACAAAAATATAGTTAATAATATTTACAAAATTATTAAGCAAAGGGAAATAAAAGCAGATTAATTTCAGCCAACTCCCTTACACAAAGAAAGAGCATAAAGAAGGAGCACACACTACCAAAAAGAACAGAGAAGATAATCTGTGCTTTAAGTGACTTAGCACTCTGAACATGCATAAAGATAAATCCCAAAGCTGAATATTCAGCCTGAAGTCACTCCCAACCATCCTGTCACCTGGAATTTGATTCTATCCTGCACTTCTTGCTCAGGCAAAGCACCAGTGAGTGACAAATGGAGGCCAGACTCAATTTTTTAAAATAGCTCATTAACTTCATATTCTAGATCTTTCCTCTCTCGGTCCTTCCTCTTCTTACAACATGACAGAGTGACACTGAAAAAATCCCTGCACTCTGAAAATTAGATTTCCATATGGAAAAGTGTTGAGTGCATTGCTACTCAGTTTTTCAAAGGGTAACATCCTTGGTCCCACCATCTTTGGCATCAATCTGTGACTTAGGAGCACCTTAGAGAGGTGAAATTTGTTCATTCTCCGAATTCCCTGCAATCTCTCCTCCATTATTCTTTAACGGGTAGAAAGGCTCTTTCTTTCCCTCCGGATCCAGCAGGTGTAAAGGGAGAGCTTTTTGCTTCAGGACCCAGCCATCAACTTCTGGGTTGATACGAAGGCTCTGCGGGCACTTGGTCTTTGTTTGTCAAACCTCTTTCCTAGCTTGTCTTCTTGAATTATCAAGGGTTGCTTCATATACTTCCCGAATTAACAGCTGTGCCAGGGTGGTGTAAATCTCACTATAATCCACAGAATTTTGAATGGCAACAATGAAATGACCCAGGGGTTTAGTTAAACTCACGCTGCTCCTTGGCCGGGCTCTCAGAATGGCATGCATTGTCTGCACATTGAGGAAGAGTTGTTTAGTTTCCATTTAGCATGGTATTTTTGAAAACTGAGCACTGTCCCTTATTTGTTCACCTCTAATCCAGGAAACTGAAGTTCATTACCACACAAATCCTTCAGCACTGGAAGTCCACAGGCATGATGTCATGCAAAACAGATGTGTCTTGGAATTTTTCAATAAGCTTGCTGCGTGCATCTTTCTTACCCTAAACAAAAGGCATGAAACTGCAAGAATGCCATGCTCTTTATTCAAAACCTGAAAGATAGGAGTATGTCACACACTGATAGGAAAAACACAAAAGCAGAAGAGATTAAAAGAAATCCTGAGCCAAGACCCATTAAGCAGGAGACTCTAAAAGGGGAAAAGGCTGAGGGAGGGAAGAAGAGCTGTTGAGCATCAGGGAAAACACTCCGAGAGAATCAGATCTGATTTAGTCAAATCCTAAATTCCAAATCCCGTATAAAATGGCATCCCCCTGAGGCTTTAATGTATATTCCAGGTTAAACCACTGACACAGCAGCTCTGAGGAGGAAGTACCAGGCAGCTGCCAATAAAAATGCAAGAGTTATCAAAGGCATGAATGATTTCAGAATTGGTAATGGGCTGCAGAGCATTTTCATTGCCAGGTCACCAGTTCAGATTTGGCCCAGGCTGGCGGCAGCTAAAACTCATTATTGTACAGCGGCTGCTGTCAGGTTTTGCATAGTCAAAGCGCCATTAATTACTGCCCTTGCTGGTAATCACTGCAGACAAGTCCAGAACTGAAGATGGTGGTTTACCTTCTCACTGCAGGGGGCAATCCCTACAGGTCAGCTCTGAAGTCAGGAAAAGCAGGAAAATTGCACTTTTGCTGCTCTTGGCGTGCCCTGAGAGAGAGGGGGTTTTGTGTCTGCAGCACGATGAATCCCACCTCCTTCCCAAACACCTTCAAAAGTGCGAGAATGAATGAAAGTTTGTGCTGCACCAGCTTCATAAGCATATTTACTACCTGCCACAGTCATCCGGTGGAATGATGGTATTCCACGTGCAGTGAAACATATCCTGAGCAAAATATTAGGGCAGCAATACTAGCCTTCAGCTAGCCTGATCCATGAGCCAGTGACATGAAAAATATAAAGTCCTACTGGGACTTCATGCAAAAAAAAAACCAAACCCCCAAACCACTTTAAATAGTATAAAAGAGCCTTCCCACTTTCAGTTTACAGTTAATCTTTTTCCAATCGGTCATGTAGCAATGCATTTTAGAGAGTAATGTGTGAGAGTTTCAAGTCAATTCTCACAATTACTCGCTGGCATTGTGCAGCAAGAATCCATTTGTGGGTTGCCTGCAACTCTTCTGGACAGTAATACACTGACACACAGTTTATTTGAAATCAGCAGCATTATTTTCTTGTAGCTATCTATGATCTTGTATCTATCTATCCACGAGGCTGATTCATAAGACTCTTCAGCACCATCCACTGGAGTCCATCATGCATCTGCACATCCCTTCCAGTCTGACTCAGCTTCCAAGGGAAATAAAATTTTTACAGACCACAACTAGCGCCAGTGAATCTGACAGCTCAAAATGTTGCTTCACTTAATTTCTGTAGAAAGAACTCTTTACTTGGTGACTCCAAGAAAGACTTCTAAGGATATTCTATACCTGTTTCTGTGGTTGTTGCTTCAACTCCTCCCATACAAAACCATGCAAGAGATAGATGGGTGAAAGATGTGAAATGCTTCCATTTGGTTGGATGAAAATTTATGTAGTTTTGGTTAGGAATGGTACACAAGATTGAATGTTCATTAGCTACAACTATAAACATGGGTGCACAGGATGCACTGCCTCGGTTCTGACGTTAACCTGGTGTGCTTAAACCTCTTTCACTGAGGTTCATCTTAGGTGCCTGAGCCCTCGGCAACAACAAAAAAAAATGAATGCTACAGGCTCCCAGAGGACTGAAAAATGTTTCAGCTGGGCAGCAGCTTTCTCTGTGTGCTGTAAGAAGGCCTCTTCCCATGAAGTCCACCAGGGATGTGAAGGCTTGATCAACCGTTCTTCACCTCCTGTCATCATTTACTAATGAAACCAGACCGTCCCTCACTGGGTCACCACGAGTTAAGATGTAAAAAAAACTTCATCCTCTCTCCTGTATTATGCCTATAGCACGTTAAGATGTTAAGACACAAATCTGAACAGTGGCAAAGATTGGGTAGCTCCTAAGTACAAGCATAATTAAGTCTAAAACTTCTGTCAGAATGGATTATGTCATTTTATCAAGCAGTGCGTATAGGAAATACTATCCATGTCTGATTTAAATTAAAAATAAACATTACTTCAGGTAACGAGTAATTGCCCGTAGGTATCTGTACTGTGCTCTGCTCTCCTCTTCCCCAGCCAGCAGGTATTTTGTTGTCAGTACATCTCTTGTAACAGCACCATTTATTTTCTCTGTCATAACCGGAGCTCTTCCAGTAGTAATGACTTCTATTTTCTCCAGTGCTACATTAAACTGCCTTCAAGCATCCATCATAACATTTACAGTCTCTCCATTTATGATAGTGCAAGGGATTTGTGCCCGAAACTGCCTCTTCCCTGATCCAGTTTGCATGATGTTGCTTTGGAAAAATAAATTCACGGAGGGGTGTCAAAACTTTCATGCAGGATACAACCACCAAACACCACCGCCAGGACTGATTCTTTTCAGACATCTTCCCAGCAGCGTTCACAATCCTAGTCATCAGGTCAGAAAAGGAAGGCAGGATTAATAAAATATGTCCCCCATAATCTCTTCCCTTTAGGGGAATGGAAACAGTGATGCAATGGTTAAAGAAATTGCATTCTCTTCCCTTTTCACCAATTTTTGACCACACTTACAGAAACAGATGCCTGTTTTTAAATAAAAATTCTTCACACAAGATTATGATACAGTAAGTATTTTATGTTCTCGAATTCACAGTCTATCTTCTTTTTCATTCCTTATTTTTATAGAGATCAATAATAACTTGCTTGTTAATAAAATCTAACTCTAACCATTCAGAAAGAAAGAAGTAAAATCTTGCTCTTCAGATTGACTGTGTGTTCCCACAACCAGAAGAGTAACTGTGCGGATGTGGAATTTAAACCATGCTGAACTTGTGGTTAAAGGGATTACTTTATGTTTAAAATTACACATGTGCTCAGGTACAGGTGTAAAAAGGGAGTAACCTTTTTATGAATGAGGGCCAGGGAGACTTTAAGCCTGAGCACTGAAGCCAGATGAGGGTATGGATGTTGTGTTTACAGGGGGCAGGGATGGTGCTTGAGAAGACAACAGGACAGCAACAGTTGTCACAAGAAAAATGTTCCAAACTTCCCTCTCTCCCATTCTCCTTACAGAATATTTTCCTCCAATAATGGAACTGCTACAACAGAAACTCTATGGAAACGCTATGTTGCAGACACAACCTTAAGGAACTGTAATTACAGAGGGAACATTTATCACCCTGACAGAAGGTGTAGATCATAGTAATAAAGCTGTTGTTAGGATGCTAATTGTGCAGGGCTTCTCCACCCTACTGACATTGGTCGCAACATTTCTATTACTGGTGTAACAGCCATTTCATAAAAATAATGTTTTAGTAATAGGACTGGTATTGGTTACAGAAAAATTACAATTTAAAAAGATTCCAGAGAGGGTAAAATGGCTATTGAAATAAATGTGCTTGCTGTAATAGCCATCAGCTCCAAAAAAGCCGAAAAAAAAAAGTAATCAACTCCAAAAAAACCCCATTTATCCTAGCGGACACGGGATACAGTTTATTACCTGGGACAGGTGACATATTTACAGTCGCCTTGATTTCAATTTACAAGCAGAAGCCAAGCCATCCTGCCGATATAACCGAGGAAAGTTTCTGTAACTTTGCCGTAAAACCCAAAGAAGCACTCCCACGGCTAAGCCCGTTGAAGATGAAACAACCTACTTCTGTCTGTAACGGGTGCTGAAGGATGACTGTGAAAGTGCAACTACTGCTGTTCTCCTCCACTTTCTTAGACAATCAAAATAAATCTGCAATGGTATCGCGCAAGGGAAAACTTGAAGGGACCCTGATGAGACAAAGGAGTGCAAACTAGACCGAAAAAGCAAATTTCTGTCATTACTGAACTTCTTTTTTTGGAGGAGAAGGCTGCAGAGGGATTTTGATTTATGCTCAAGGTCCTCTTTGCAGACGAGCAGTTGCAATTGCCCTTATGATTAAATGTATCTGCTCCCTGTGTATTTCGAAAGACATAACAACTAACTTTAGTGACAAGTTTTTGTTAATACTTTTACTACTACTAACCCCACACAGACAACTAAGCTGGATCCTACCCTTCTTTCATCAAATGTGAAGTCCAAGCTGAAGAGGCAATTAATCAAACAGCTACAGTTTTGGGGTTTTTTCCAAGGAAAATGGAAAAATGCTTTGGCAGCTCCTATAACGCAAACATCTGAGGACCCTTAATGCAGCCGGAATTTCTGTACAATGAACCAGACCTACCACTTTGTACCTGCTCCTTGAAGTCCATCATGGCCATGAAGGTGGAAATGCAGGGTCTGAGGGAACAAACACTTCACGGCACAAACTGCTCTTCTCGTAAAGGATGTCTCAAAGCCCTGCTAATGACATCAAGCCTGGCTGATCACAGCCTGAACGCTGCCTCTGGACTACAGATTGCAGTAAAACCATCTTCTCCTGTGGACACCCCATGCTCCATGCACACATCACTTCCACACTGCTAACTTACTGCTATGTACTTTGACAGCTGCGGCTTCTGCTGAATGTGACAGCTGAGTATGTCTACAGCTCGGTGCCACAAAAACATCAATCTTGCTTTTCCGTTTTTAAAGCTATCAGAACTATCAGGGTGCATCCAGAACAGGAACAATACCTCTATCCATGATCTCCAAAGACAGATTTACTTCTCTGGTACAATGCACACTGCAAGTTAGAAAGTCACAGAAAAAGCCAGTTTGCCAGAAGAAAAGTGTTTTCAAGGGGGGCATATAGAAATGAGTTTAAATCAGCTTTACTTTAGTAAAACTTTACTTTATATCTTTAGGCTCTTCCTATTTTAGGTGTATTCAAAAGATAAAAATATTCTCCATATAGTGATCTCTATAACTAGGACAATGATAACAACAGAAAAGACTGCCATAAGATCTGATGGGCATATGTGCTTTTTGTGCAGAGCTAACCTATCATTGTAGTACTTGATACTACAGAATAAAAAAATAACTGGATTACCAAGACCCATTACATATTTCATCCCCAAAATCAGTTTATCTGCCTCACTCTAGAATATTTACAGTTTTGAGGGAGTGGTGATCCTTTTTTACAAATTTATAATTTTATTATTTCTTGAAAAGTTATTGAATAGCTCACACAATATCCTTGAAAGCATACCTAAGAGGTAATGCAGGATAAGCTCAATGTTATAGCCAATACTGCTGATATTTATATATGTGTATATTTATATATTTTTATATTTTATATATAGAATAAGGATTCTGAATTACTGATTTTAAGAACAAGAGGAATCAAAGCACTAGGTGACGCTCAGACAAAACTGTATTTTTAAAGCTTAAACTTTTCACAAGCATGTAACTTGCATTTAGGATTCTTTAAGAAAACTTTTTAGTTAAAATTGGCAGGACCATAGTTATATTGTCAAGAAATGGCATCTCACCCATTTTCCTAAGAAAATAAACAGATGATTCTTCTTCCATGCTTGCCAAAATAAGATTAATTCAGTTGTCACCATTTCAGTTATGTAGCATATAGTCTTAATTAATTACTATTTAAAATCTGTTCTTAAGTTAAAAGATTCATCTAAGGTGCAAAACTGAAAGATACAACAAGCTGTGGAAGTATGGAAAAGATACTGGAGACAGATTTCCTACTCTGATTAAAAAATTGTAAGTTAAGAAAAAAAAATCCATACTGGCATTTGACAAATATGCCCCAAAAGGGTTCACTTTATAATCCCAGGAATTCCTGGACAAAAAGATATTGGGAAGAGAGATTTCGTAAGACTTTTGAGTTTGAAATACTGCAACCAGCAAATGGGATGGCATATATTCCTACCTCCTCTTTACCATTTATCAAGAAGGTGGTTTGACTGAGAGCTATAAGTCAGAAGACAGACAATTACCACAAGGTAATGAATGGAAAACAAATTTCTCCTGCAGCAGAGCAGCAGAACACTAATTTAACTATATCAAATATAAGGAGGCAATGACGTGTCCATAGAACTGTGACTCAACCCTCGTTTTGAGTTCAGGCCAAGGGAAGACTTTCTTTGTTCCTCATCTCTCCATACACCAGCAGATGTCTATGCTCGCCTCCTCCAGTCACAGCATCTTATTATGGCATTACCTGTCATTTGAAAAAAATTTGTTGGACCAAGTACTCTGAATCACTACTGAACCTGAATATCCAATGTTCTTACGTGGAGACTGTAGGACTTTCAATATACATGGTGATTCTCCTACTGACAGACTCACTTTAAGGCTACAAACTTATTAATACCTAAATCTCAGTTCCGTCACAAGTTTGCCCAAGGTACTTATGGATGTCTACATGCAGCATGGTGGAGTCAGAGGTTGAACCAGGGATTAGCAACCACCAGAACAGCGAATGCTAGCATGACAACACAAAACGGCAAAAGGACACTGGAACTGTCTCCTGTAAGGCTAAAGTGCCCATCTCTGGACTGTAGCTAAATGTTTTGATGAAACTGGTATTCAGAGTTTAGAAAAGACTTTGATCACATCAATGTCTTGGTCAACAGAGGCCTGCATTGCAAAGCTCTCTTCTGAGAGCACAGAAGAACTACGGCTTATGGAAGCTTGAACCCACCATTTCTAAAGGAGCCACAGCTCCCACTCTTCAGGGGGATTTTGGGTAGTCTCTCCCCTTATTCTTGAATCAGGCTGCTGTGCAGCCAGAAATACAATATACGAAAAGAGGAGCCAAAAAGGCGGTCCAGCTGACTTTCAACCTCAAGGGCTCTCAGCTGGTAGCCTTGGAGGCTGTATGAACCTTGGAGGTTGTATGTAGCTTTATGTACAAGTCTGACCAGCTGGAGTAAATTCATCTCCTTGGATGAGTTCACTTTCTTTTTGAACCTCAGACTGCCTTAAAAACATAAGAAGTGCCTGACTGGTCTGGACCAATGGTCCATCGAGCAATGCGTCCTGTTTCTAACAGCAGCAGCTGCAACACAAGTTTTTTTGGAGAAGAGGAATCTGGGCTCTTCCTGTGGCTCATTCCCTTTGTACTGCTCCAGCATTTCTGCTGTATTAAGGGTGACGGAGGACACATTCCTGTCTGGCAATTTTGCATCCATTTATGGACAAGTGGCCTCATGAATTTCTCTAAATGCTTGTGAACTGCTGATACCATCTGCTTCCACAACTTGAGAGCACAGGTGCTTAGGCATAAATTGCTTTCTATTAAAATGGATACCTAACTTCCATTGAAATGGCACTTACAATGCTTTTTTATTAAAAAAAAAGAAAAAAAGAAAAAAAAAAGTCTGCCAAAAGGACTGGCCAAAAGCCCTTGTTGCAGAAAACAAAAAGGGAAATTTTTATAAAGTTTCCAACACCTTGTGACCATACCATTTGCCTCTCAAACGCAGCTGAATGTGTCATCATGATACCCACTTCTTTCATATGGCAAAATCAATGTTGATGTGTATTTTAGAATTTTTCACAATATGGGGGAATGTTCAGTAACTTCTATTGCAGTAGTGAACTGTTAGAGGTCATGTCAGGGAGAAGACAGAAGAGCAACCCACCTCAGCCCACACGGAGAAATGCCAGACCAGGGAGAGAACATGCTGTTACAGCTTCTTCCACAACAACTCTCCTTGGGAAGTTCCGTGGAAGCAAAGCCACTATCAAATAAATTATCTGTGAATGCAATGTGTAGCACTGAAACAGTTTTTCTACAGAAGTAGAAAAGAATCAAGAGAATCAATACTGCTACACTGTAATTCATTAAATTAATTACATATGTGTAGAAAATCTCACTGAATCTTCATTTCAGAATAACTGATCAACTCAAGTAACAACAGTACCAGGACTTGAAAGTCTATCCTGAATTGTGCCCCAGAAATTGGCAAGGATGCTCCTACTGCTTTCTATCTCTACATGTAAATCATCCATTAAGCCCCTGTATTTGTTCTACATCATTTAGTATTAGTCCCCTATTTGGTCTTTTCCTCCTATGAAATTAGTCAGACTAGGTAAAGTCTTACCAGGAAAAGAAATTATTAAACTGTAGGGCAGGTACACATTATTAATTGATGCTTAGTTTTAAAATAAAAGCTACTTGCTAGCTTGTACAATACCACCACTTGGTTTAAACCACAGAAGTTCAATACATCACAGCAAATTTTAGTCAGAAATAAATATTCACCCAGCTTTCCCATTCTTAGATTTTTCCCTGTGAAACAGCTTTCCAATCCATAATGGTAAGACTCCCTTTCCTCAGGAAGTTGTACTAATAATTTTCCAAAAATATTAGCAGGGGATCCATAGCAACTGTTGATATGACTCAAAATGATTTAAGAGCGATCTTAGCAACCTTCTGTTAAGATATACTGTATACAGCCTCCCCCACTTAGCAAAATCCCACAATATGGCAAGAAAGATTTGTATGTCTAAGAATAGCTACCTACACACATTTTTCAAGATGACTGAGCCATAATGATTTAAATCTTCCCTACCACAGTTTCAGCAAGATGTGCCTCTACAACACTACATCAATGTGTTCTGTTCAGAGTTTTGAATCTTTCTCCTTTTTTAAATCAAACCATTAACATCCCTGACATTTTAGAAATAATGTTTATTGATTTTTCTGTTAACACTGCTATAAATTAAGTGATGTAATGGACAGGATTATTGAAGTACTACAAAGATACATCTTCCAGATTCTTAACTACATATTGAAAAAGAGCAGACTCTGGATTAATATAGAAATAGTGCAGCTCCGTGCTGTTATTTGGGTAGCTTAGGTTTGGTTGACTACTTTTTAGATGACAGAATGGACATACAACAGAGATATTACAACCACCTGCTAAGTATCAAATGACAGAAGAAAAACACCTCACTCAGATGAAACTGAGAAATAAACGTTGAGGGAAAAAAAACAGACACAGGAGAATTCCTTATCACTTACTATTTTGAAACTTAAGATCAGTACTTTGTGGGACAGAGTTGCTAACTCATCCCTTTTTGTTGTAGAAGTGCTATTAGTAAGTGGAAACAACTTTATTCATTGTAGATGAGCACTCTGAAAAGGGCTGAATACTCTGCACCTGAAGATGCATGAACAATGCAGAAGAAAACCAGCAGAGTCACCTTCAGTCCTCACCTGGCTGGCACTGGTTTCAACAGTCCCCACCTTTTTATTTTAAGGTAAGCCTTTAAGCTATGACTTCAAGCACCGTGGAGGATCTTCTAACAGACCATTGCATAGACAGCAATGATCTCCCGTATTTAAGAATTTATTCAAGGTTACAGAAGAGCAGTAACACACCAGAGGAGAAATAAAACTTTGATGGGAAATGTATTTGCAGAGATCACTATTCATAATTTAGACCCTTAGGTTTACCTTTTCTGCAGTGCCATGAAGGAGAGGCTTGTGAAAAAGAAGTTTTATGAGAAGACAGAGTGACAGAAAAACACAATCAATGCAACCACAGGAAACTTCTCATTCTTAAGAATCCTGAAGGGTTTTGCACCCTTCCGGAAGCAGAATTTCAGGCTGGGAGAAGATCTGAGTTAATGTAATCCTGAGGCTCAGATCTGCACTCAGAAACTGCTGCATTTACAGTCAGAATGCTCTGAATATCTTTTTCTGGAGAGACCGCAAAGTGCTAAACAAGAAAAATGCTCATTTATTGTTAGCAAATACAGAATTATGGTATCACGCTCCCAGTCCACTCCCATGGCTGGGGAAAGCGCCCCGCGCACACACCTCCAAGTCACATTTTGGCAATAGAATTACTTCTGAACACATTTGGTTAAAAAGGGAGTGAGGGGGAGGGATGTACGGGCACATATGCTCTGTAACTTCCATAATCCTTCAGAGTCCTGACTCACAGATCAGTTTTACAGACTACTTCTGCAGGACCTTCAAGTCACCAAGCTTTCATTCTTCTTTTATTGGGCAGTTTTTCAACTGTTGAGCCTCCTGTAATAATGCAATTCCATTTCTATCCTTGGATGTTTGATTTTACGTTCCATCATCACTAAGCACTGATTAAGCCTTAGCACACATACTTGATTGTGTTTATGACTTTGTTTTCCCAGGGGAAGGTCAGGCTTTATGACAACATCACACTGTTAAAAAGAAAAGTTTTGGAGATACTTGGTACTGACTGTGATGGGGTTCATTCATCAGCTTTTAAAATTCTCTTGCTAGTTTGATTCCACACAGGAAAATATAACTAAGACATGGAGTTGCATAAGTGACCAGAATCAAAAATGGAC
>JAOXNO010000020.1:76829351-76847089 GCA_028565335.1 Limnodromus scolopaceus | reverse complement strand
CCTCCTATGTTCCAACTTATGCCCATTGCCCCTCGTCCTCTCACTGGCAACCGCTGAAAAGAGTCTGGCTCCATCATTCTTCAAACCACCTTTTAGATACTTATAGGCATTGATAAGGTCTCCCCTCAGCCTTCTCTTCTCCAGAGTCCCAGCTCTCTCAGCCTTTCTTCATAAGGGAGATGCTCCAATTGCCTGCAGTTTTCAGGATTGGCTTTGGAGAAGCATTTTAAATGAGAGATATTGTCACAATAAGTCTTACATGATGAACACTTATATATCCCTCAAAATCCATGACTAAAACTGTTGTTGGTAACTGGCTCAGCACAACCTCAGTTAGACTTTTGTTTGTTTCACGTGTCCAGGAGGGGAATAAGGCCATTGAGGATTCAGGCATATATTGCATTCATTAATTTTGTAAAGGACCAGTGGTTTCTCACCTGCTGTGTAATAGTGTCCCAGGGCCCCTCCAGCAGACGAGCCTGGTAGCACGCGTGAACACTCTTCCATATTTCATCCAGAGTTAAAGGTCTTCCATCTGTGAGGGGGGGGGGGGGAAACAACCGCCCACAGTCAAAGCTCTTAAGCATGCTATATCTTTAATATTTCTTTAATACTGAATAGCAAAACTAAATCTGAAACTACACAAGTAAATCTGGAAGCAGATAGAAAAAATAACAGCAAAACGTGTCTGAGCCCCTTCTGGCCCCGTAACTCCAAAAGAGTGTTGCTCAAATCCTGACTGAAGATGCATGTAAAACTATCTTAAATTCCCCATTCACCTCTCTTCTCTGTCACCTGAGAGTGAAAACTTATTGTTCTGGTTGTAAGGTGTGAAGTTAAACTTGTAAAACAACACTTGGATAAGATTTAAAAATTTAAAAGCATAGAATAATATATATCATGAACAGTTATCTCAAGGAAATACGCACAATTCATAGTGAGAGAGTGGAAAAAAATACAAAAAATATAATTCTGCACACAAAATTTTACTGAGTTTTGGTAACCTACATGCCCATAATTTTTTCTTGAGCTGTATTTAGATAGCATTATTGCATCAGGTTTTTAGTTGTGATGTTAGAATTATGCCAAGATATTAGTGTCAACCACCTAGAAAATAAGCATATCAATTTTTCCTGAATATTTGGTTTTGGCAAACAGCAATAGAATATTTTGATATACTTTCAATAAGTAGCTTCATCTTGGCATTTATTAGGTGTCAGAAACCGTTATCCTGTGATAAATAGTTTTATTCTACTGACATTTTCATGTCTGTAAAATGAACAAGATTTATTCACCCAATTAACATTTGAATGCCATGTTTAGATACAAGTTAAAACCAGCTGCCTACAGCCTCTGTTTTATCTTATTTTCTGCACATATTTATAAAAAAAAGAAAAAGAACTGAACTTATACAAGCACCATAAAGCAGAAGCATGTGGCAAATAAAGTGTCTGAGAGGGCAACAGCATATTAACTGCCTGTACCGTGCCGTCCCCATTAACATGGGACTTGTGAGACTGTCCTGCTCTCTGTCTTAGGACAGCAGATACGAGAGCTGTGCTGGAGATGGTCTAACATTTGCTAAGAAATTTGTTACAAGAGCCTAAGTTAACTTTAGAAGGATGTATTTATGCTCAGATCATCTGTGTGCAGGTAAGCTGAGATGACATGCCCGCTTGCAATTTTCTGTTTTCTATTCAACCTGTGAACGCAATCCAGAGAAAGTCCAAATGTAAAATCTAGAAAAGCACAGGTTCTAATGCAAAACTTGATTTGCCACTCTAGACTTTGTTCTGTACACCTTTCTTTGCATCTGTGAATTTTTACAGCAACACTTGAGCAAATTCAGATCATAGACATGGAATGGATTACTCTGACTCTAGCCATTAATCTCATTTACAGAAACGATCAAATATTATTGAAGCATTAATCATATTATAGTTAAAATTGAGTTTTGCCTTTACCTCATGGATTTTATTACTTCATGTATGAGAAGCAGTATATCTCCCATCATATTTCCATATAGGTTTATGTTCATTTCACAGAAAAATACAAATACATCCAAACTCAAAGTTAGACTTCACATGGGAGGGAGATCACAGACAGTAAAATACTTAAATGGTTAATACAGAGTAATTCCAATGTTTCACAAATGAACAAAAATTAATCTGGGCATTCTGATTATACACTTACATATTGAGATATGGTTGGATTTACGTTTCCCTAGATTTTGAATTTTCTGCACTATTTTAATATATTTCAGTAAGCTTTAAATGAGTTTGAATTAAGTGTGTTTTTTAAACTAAGATCTCATACATGGTCCCAAATATTATGTTACTGTAAATTCTTATTTAACTGAGTAGCTCAGAAGATGGGAGAGCAGATGCAGCAGGAAAGAGTAAGTTATCAGTACTTAAAATGGATGTGAGGTTTAGCTGCACAGCTGGGAACTGCAAGACCCTTGCAAAAGGAGAGAGGGCTGATGGGCAGTTTCCCAACCTCTTCTGTGGGATGAAGACCTGAAAGTCTATTGAAAGAGTCTTCTCTCTCAACAAAACAAAACAAAATAAAGTAAAATAAAATAAAACAACTACACTAAAATCTTAAAATGACTGACAGAAGGACCCATTTCAGAGAATGTATCTGGAGGTGTATTTTATATTTTGAAACTCCTCAGTTTGTGTGGTCATCTGCTTAAGATGATGTAACAGAATCCATTTTTTTCACAAGCTCCCAGACTTGCACAAAACACACATCTGTATTCTTTGGGCACTTTTAGACCTCTTTTTCCAGGGCTGCCAGCATTCGCATGTTTAGCAGCCCTGCTACACATTCTTGCAACCCACTGAGACCTCAACTACCCAGCTGGGCTGACAGAGCGGTCTGTAATTGTTGCTGCTGGCAACAAGGGGCCACGCTGGCACCTGCTGAGCCAGGCAGCCTCTCCACTTCTTCCCTCACTCTTTCCCGTGATGGAGCCGAACTCTAAAAGTTCAGCCAGAAAAAGAAGGCAACGGCAGCACCGAGCCAAGAAAAGAGGCAGGAGAGGAACGCGGAGGCTTCAGATGCACCCAGCAGTAGGTTTACTCATCACCCACCCACGACGACACAGCTGCTGAGGTGCCTGCAAGCTTGTCCTAAGCCTTACCCCAAGTCTAGCTGGGAGCGGGGTGTACAGGCAGAAGTGGAAGGTTGAGGGTAGATGTTCGCTTTGTATAACTCAGCTCATTAAATAATCACAGAGAGTGAAAGGAAATAGCTGCTCGTGGGTCATGCCAGATTTACTGTACCTTTGTCTGAAGCTCCATGCGTGTAATGCCACCACTCTGGCACAGGACACATCACCAGCTCATCAGGCTCTTGGAAATGCAGACTCTGATACAATAAACTTGATATCTACCCAGCAAGAAAGGCCAAGAGAGGTTGGGAAGTAACCAGCTAAGATATTTGTTGAGAGAAAGGAGATCAAGGATGAGAGTCAAGAACTTCTAAGTATAGGTTCTTTCTCTGCCATTAATTAACTATGGACTTAAGTCAACTACTTCATCTGCCTTAACAGTCAGGCAAGGACAACTACAGCCTTTCTATCATAAACTCAGATTTCTATTATTTAAACTGTCTAGACTTTAAGAAACTTGTCTGAGAAAAGCTTCCTGATGGTCCATCTGGGGTTAACTGATTCATGTCACCACAAACAAGAAATACCTAAAAAGCAGATGGCTGAGAGCCCCCTCACAGCAGCAAGGTGTGCCACTGAGATGACATACAAGTTGCAGCTCCCAGCTGACTTGGCACCTTAATTTCCGCAAAGAGCAGAAATTCTCTAGCCATACAAGTTTCAGAGAAAAAAATCGGGCTTCCCAAGTTGCTGTATTCTGTTTTCTTGATGCATACGGAGGGCTTTTAATAACCTTTAATTAGAAATTAAGAAATTATTTGACACTTCTGGTGAAATGGCGCACAAATTGTTTTGAGGCTTCATTCGGGCATACTTTCCAAAGAAATAGTAGGTTTTTCTACTCTTAAGAAACCACTGCTACAGAAGAAAAAACACCCTTACAGCTTAGAAGAATATCTGTTTATACAAACTATTCAATTTTCTTTATGACCAAAGTCATGACAAAACCAGTTCATATAGGATGTGGTCTTAAGAGGAGCTATTTTGCTGAGAAAGGACACAGTGGTCACATGCTTGTGAGTTCAGGGAGTAAGCCTGTATTCCGGAAAGCGCATCAGTCAGGCCCAGCATGGTTAAGAATACAGAAATTCATGCCTTCGGGGTAGGAGGAAGTTACATTATCTTACAAGCTCCTTCTCTCTAACCACTGATTAGCATGGCTTTTATTGGTAGGGATCTATCTGTATGGCAGACAGCTAGATGTATTTTGAGCAGGTCAACTTGAAAGTCCCATTCCTTCTCCCTTTTCTAGAGGAGTTAGGCTGCAGTCCTCATTGTCTCCCATTAGTTCTCCTCTTTCTTTTCAGTGCTTAGCCAGCATTCATGATTCCTCCTTTACCTTTGTAGGCAAAATAAGAAGAGAACTGTGAGGCAAGCCATTATTTTCTTAACATGCAGGATGATTCCAGAATGATGCCCGTGACTGTGTTGCTGCTATCTCACTGTGGGTGCAAGAGGTTTTTTGAATGTATGGATCTGGACAATGACAGTTCAGGAAAAGTCCAAAAGTTCCTTGACATCTTAAAGACTAAGGAAAGGGGAAAATACTGATTAAAGAAAGCTTACTGGACCTAGCCCAGCCCATCTGGCTGATGCCAGCATTGAAGGGGAAGGCTAATTGCCTATACCATCTGTCTCTAAAAGGGCTAATTGCTGACATCAGACATCAGCAGGACTCCATGCATTTCTTCAGCTACCTATTTGGTAATCTCAAAAGCCAGAGAAAGAAAGAAGGGCTCCCATTTCTGAAAGGTATGGCATGCATAGGACTGATTTTGGAGAAATGACACCTATTTCCCTGAGACTTTGAGGTATTGAGGACCTCAGTATTGAGCTCCTGACACAGAGTACGACTTCCATAGGTCTGAATTTCGGAAAATATGCCACATAGGAAGTATCATAAGACAGTGAAAAATATTTCTTACGTACATATACATAGCCTAAAAATAGCTTTTTTTATCCTATAATATTCCCAAACACCTTTCCAGACATAGTCATCACACTTAATCATTATTTTCAGCTGAAGTATTTGTCCTTGCAGAGAACAAGATCTTCCCTGTACATATATCCCCAGAGACTACCAAAAACCTTAGATGTCTCTCAAAGTGTTTTAGTTCTGTTGCAATTAAGATTT
The DNA here is from genome assembly GCA_028565335.1 of Limnodromus scolopaceus. Classification (NCBI taxonomy): domain Eukaryota; kingdom Metazoa; phylum Chordata; class Aves; order Charadriiformes; family Scolopacidae; genus Limnodromus; species Limnodromus scolopaceus. The sequence goes on along the minus strand of JAOXNO010000020.1, from coordinate 76,841,777 downwards.
CAAACCCTTACCTTGCACTACCTTACATAGAAAAACTCATGTCACCAAAAAAAGAGGTTTAAGCATGAATTCCACAAAATAAGTTATTTCATCCAAATTAGACAGCAGCAAGGATAAGGATACAATGCAACTTTTGCCCTTCTGCAGGAAAAATGGATCTGTAATGCTTGAGCACAATTGCTAGCAGAGAGGAATGGAAACTAGATGTCCTTAATGACACAAGCTCCTGAAGATGCCAACCATACTGCAGATGACAGCAAAATCTCCCCAGCAACTCTACTGGAAGCCCTTTTCCTAGAAGGGACAGTGATAGACCAAGTCAATGAAAACTGGAGTCACATATGATGGGAGAAAGGGAGGATTTAACTGTTCTAGAAAAGTTTTTAAAGAGCCTATTTGGAAGAGTACAGATTTGGACAGGCTGGCACCAGCTGCTATTATAACATACAAAGTGAGGAAGTGAATATTGCAAAACAAGCAAAACTACTTAGTCAGGTCGAACAGAAGAATTATTATTTCCTAGGCAGGCCTCGAGGTGTAATGGCCACTTAACATACTGCCAGAGAGGAAGCAGAGTTTTGAATTCAAACTCTGTGCCCTGCTGCGGGGAAGGCAAGACGGGGCAGGGCTGTGGAAACACTGGAAGGATTATAGCTCACCTTCACCTCCCGCAGCAAGCTCTAATTAACATGAGGATCAGTACGAACAGGATTCAAGGGAAGCCATGAACAGTTCACAAGAGACTTGTGAGGAACCAATTCTGTTACTTAATCTACAAATAATGGTAGGAATTTAGACTGGGAAATTGATGTAGGTCTCAGAAGATTCTTCCCTGATTATTTCAGATGAGGAACACAGCGAATATTACTAGTTGTCTGAGAAACAAGGTGAGGAGCCTATCACATGAAGACTATTACCTCAAAGCAAAAAAATTCTCGGGACATTACTTAGTGTTTTCCTAATGCCAGGTTCAGGACAAGACAAAGGATATTTGCTCAGATATCTCAAGTGATTGTGAGTGACTGTCTTCTGCACATTCCTGAAAACCATGTCCATGTTGGGACCTTCAGACAGCGTGGCACACGTAGGCAAGCAAATTGCAAGGGTGACAGAATTTTTCATTTTCAAAAGTAAGCTATCTGTAATTAAAATCAGATAATACTAGCTGAAAACACTAGAGGAAAAACATTTATTGCCAGCATTTTGTATCCTCCTCTCTTCAAGAGTCAGAGAATGTTAAATGTTAAAAGGGACTGTTAAATGCTGAAGAGAACCCAGGTGACTTTAGGAATTATCTAAAAAAAGTCCTTGTTTTCCATTGTGGAAAATTCCCAAGAAGTGTTTCAAAACGTAATTGTACTTGTAGGAACAATTACAGTTTTGTACTGCAAGGGGAGCTGTTGGCACGCAATACTACCATGGAGCATTAGATCATCCACCAGCTTCTGTAATATCCACTTCCAGCTATAAGGAGTCATGTTTCAACACCTCCGATTCCCTGATGCTGACAAGCTAAACAACTTGTTTTGTCTCTGGGAGCTCTTCTCTGGTGATTAACTGCTTATGGTGAATACTAATTATATGAAAGTACAGTACAGTAGAAATAGTGTCCTATTTCCTCTACCTGCAGCGTCTCCATCCTCTTCAGTACAGACAGTGCACTATTAATTCAGCTAAAACCAAGAAGATGTCATTTTTCAGGACCACAAATAGGTTAATCTGTCTCTTACAGCAAAACTTTCTTTATCTTCCTGTCTGCACAACAAGTTTAAAGGCAAAACATCGCACATTTGTAAATGCCTGTAATAATTCTAGAAATAAATTTGCAGCAGGATGTGTGCAAATGAGTTCTGTTGGTGGTAAAGGCAGAGCAATGTCCCCAATTCCCCACGTCCCAGTTTGAAAATTTACCCCAAATTATCCATTCCTGAAACTGCACCTCAGACTAAAATCTTTCCACCAGGGAGTCTATGAGAATTTGTTCTTCAATTTTAAATCTAAAGTGCCTTTTAAAACGCTAACACTGCAAAATTAGAAACCATTAAACAATATAAGGCAGAGAGTGATTAAATCTACCAAACACATTCAAAGCAGCTTAAGCTACTTTTTAATTAAAAAGGAAAAGATATCACTGGCAACATTCAGACATCTTTATCTAGATAAAGTTAGGAGGTTATTCAAAACACAAAAAGATGCTGATGCTACCGTGCAGGAGACTGGATGAAATGAGTGGAAGATTTCAATCCCTCCGCCCGAGGTACACAGTCCTCAGGCAGAGAGGAACGGAGTACAGCCAGTGCTGCAGCGTGATCGCTCTGTGTTTTCTGATTAAATAAGTGACACTAACAGCGGCCTTGGAGGGAGGCTGTGTGTTCCTCCTTCCTTCCTGACAGGATGGCGAGTGAAATCACAGTGGCTGTAGCAGTTGAGTAATGGGTGACAAGATGTACGCATCGGGCAGGAAAGAGGATCGGTTAGAGTTTCGCGAGCCAGTTTTAATGGACAGAAAAAGGCAATAGCTTATCAGTATTATTTTATATTTTTTTAAGCAGCAAACTTGAATGGAAAACAGCACACACTTTTAAAGGCACATTTAGACCCCAGCCTTGTGGCTCAAATTCAGGCTCCAAAGAAACGGACACAGTTCTGCTGAAGCACCGCAATTATGTCCACTTATTTTGTAGCCAAATTCAAACCTGCAGCTTTAAGTTTTTGTATTCATTTAACGAAAGGAACAAGAAAAATGACCAGCAGTTTTAGTCAACCGCAGGCAAGGTGCCAGGAGCCAAAGATCAGCCTCGTTCAGGCTGAGATGATATCATCTACTCCAAGGTCCTGAAGCTCTGTGTCTGGAGTATTGCAAAATTTACTGGTAAACAGCCTCATCTCTTACTTTCTTATTACATATGGTCGCTGCCCTTTTCCTCAATTTAATATAAAATCTGCGTTTAACATCTATTGCATCCAACATATTTTTATTCTTCCCTTTGTCTAATAGAAGATTGGTCTTACCTAAAAAGCATGCCCTAAAATAAAGCACAGGTACTTGGTAGCTGCTGGAGTACAGGACGTGATATTCATAGCGAATCACTTCTTCTGTTGCACAAACTCCAGCTACTTGAGAATCATCCAAAGACTCCTAAAACAACAAACATGAACACAGCAATACATCAACTTTTTTATTTGTATCAAGGGAAAAGTAATTACTACTATTGTAATAAATTCAATAAATATACAGAACAGAACAGAAATAATGGCCATCACCCCTTTCACAGCACTACTCATTTGAATTCCCAAAGGAATTTGTCAGTACTAGCAACAAAATCACAAAAGTCCAAAACCTATGAAGGTAGGTTCAGACTTACTTCCAGAAACAGTGAACTATGTGTAGGCATTTGCAGAATTGAGGTCTGTCTATGTGGAGGCTGCTTTTGTAAGCAAAAAGACAATAGCTTTCTTTTTGTTCTTTACAGCACAATGACTGGTACAATAAGGTGACTAACAGCTGCCTATTTCCTCGTTACCTTTAGTGTAGATCATTTTAAAAGTGTATCCTTGAATAATCTGGTTTTGCTTGCCAAAGACAAATCAAATGCATCCATCAAAAATTCTCTGTTCTACTTTCTTTAAAGGCTTTTTGCCAGAGGTTGTTTTTGCTAATAATACTTCTAAAACTGAGACAATTTTTTCCTGTTAATGTGTATTTCAGGTGAAAAGTAAAGTTTATTGTAGGTTTGAAAGAAATCAGAAGAGGTGGATCTTACTGCACTGAAATATATCCCAGCTGCAGCATAAATTTCCTAACATTTTAGATTAATGTTCAAACAGTCCTAAGTACCCAGATGTTTTGACTTTTCTAAAAACTTTAGATACTCAACACCTCCAAAAATGGAACCATTACATTAATAACGCCATTAAGATTAAATGTTAGAACAAACTTTCCAAGAAGACACTATAGGTGTGGACTTGTTCGGTTTTCAAACCCCCAAATTTACATGCATGAACTAAGCAACCATAATGCCCCACAGGTTGGGTGTGTGTTTCAGAACTTGACTATTGCCAAGCAACTGTGAATATTGGCTTACTCTCTCTGTCCAACCAAAATAAAATAGATTGAACAGGAAAGAAGAACCAGCATCCTTTGAACACTATGCTGGTTTAACACACAAGAAATTTAAAGCTATTTTGCATTTTTATCCCACATCCTTAATTCAACTCAGCAATTAATCGATCTATGAAGAGATATAAGAACTCATAAACTACAACAGTAATGACACACAATTTTTTTTGATAGCGCACATAAAAGTGATTTCCCCCAAATTTAATGTATTAGACGACCAGATGCTGCTAAGACACATGGATAGAAGATCACAAATGGAAAGCCCAGACCTTGGGAAGCTACAGACCAAGGTACTGTAAATACATTTTGGGGCATTACATGAGAAAATCATAGATGCTCGCAGAACACAACATTTCTTGGAAATTCTGGACAGCTGCAGATATGGTTGGTTTTAGCTTATCAGGAAAGAGATATCTAAAGCACTGAAAGTGAACGTTAAAGGAAGTGCTCTCTGCGTTAGCCGAGTTTTAGAAACTGTACGTGAAGGGATACTAAAGACAACATGCCAGAGGGGACAATGATGTTTACTGCATCTGACTTCGCAGGCCAGGTAAAGTTAGGTATGCTGTGCCCAGTTCCCATGTAAATGTGTAACAGACTAAGAAGGCAAATCCTGTTTCTCCTTACACATGTCATACCCTCTTATCAGATGTGAAATAACACACTAAGAAAATCTCTCGAGGAAAACAGAAATGTCTTCTCTATAGTAAGCTGATCTTTCTTTAAAAGGGATCCATTTTCAGTGCTTTAGTGAGACTAGTAAAAGAAAGAACTGCAGCTGCTTGTGCTACAAGAAAACAAAAAAAAATTACAGATTGGCTTTCAGGTTTGTAGGGTTGGGAAAGAGAGAATCCATATTCAGAACTGAACCTACCTTAAAATTTACAAAACCCTTTCAGATCAACCTCCTGGAATCAAAATCATACTGCTTTACAGACATTAATGTTTCATCAGATATTATGACCTTGACTATTGCTTAGTCACTAGCTTACCTTGCCATGAAAAATACTTCTCCTGGAAATGGCAAGATTACCTGTTCATGTTCACTACCTTGTTCACTACTGTTCTAGAAAAAAGCTGTATATATACACATACTTCTCTATCCTTTCAGTATATAAGGTGTAATGACTGTATACCCCCACATTAATACCAATATCTAATCTGTGACAATTTTAGCCTGAATGATAAAGAAGTCATATTTTATTACCTCCAAATACATAGGAAAAGAAGTATGTTAATACTTAAAAATGAAATACTCAAACTCATATCCCCTTAGCGAAAACATGCTTTACAAAAACCCTACTTACTATCTCAGAAAGTCATAAATTAAGCTAGGAACAACTTCATCGTTAAGAATTCAACTTCCTGGGTTAGCACAGGTTTCAGCTGGTAAGCAACTTCTATCTTCATTTTCTAGATTAGGAAAAGGAAAGCGAAGGAGAGACTTTCTAATTTCACTGTTCCTTGAGACAGCCACTGAGAAATCTCAAGAATTTCTGCCACTACCAGACAGACATTATTCAGTGAGGTACTCCGCAAAACATCCTATGACTTCCAGAGAAAGGTGATTTTATCCAGTGGCCTTCCCAGAAGACGTACGTAGTTTGATGGCAGGAGAGGCAGCAGAAAAGAGAAGAAGTTTGCTTTACTGCTTTACTCTTTTGGAGAGCAGAATATCTTCGGACACGTTTTTTTTGCATTATCCCGGATTTTTTTGATTGATAGTTTAGGCAGTTTCCAAAATCAAGCATTCAGCTGAATACAAAGCTCAAAGAAGCTTTGAAACTGACATTCTTCTGCTCTGTATCCAGATGGACTTTGGTCTACTACAAAGTTTCTACATTTTTTCAAACTAAGTTTGTGACTCTCAGATCTCTTTTTCTGCTGTTTATAGTAACAAGTGGGCACACTGTATTTGTGATCTGCATACAAAGGCAGATAGCTGAATTCTTCTTAGGGTTACCTCTAATCCCCTTTCCTTTCAGTAAACAGCAGTTTGAAGACTTCTTAAATAAAAAGATACAGCGTTGATGTGTAATCCCGTACTTTACAGTCTCTCTAAGTACGATGCACCGTATTTATACAGGGAAAGTACATTTTGGAGCCTAAAAGTTTTGATGGTATCTCTCTAGCTGATGAGACGAACTTTGCTGATGAGATGAATAAAACGAGTACTGTCACTTTAGGCAATCTTTGGAACATCTAAAAATCTATGCATGGCTGAATAAAGCCATGGAGCCTCAGAGAATTTTATATCAGCCCAAAAGAAGAGATTTATTTTTCACTCTTTAACCAACTACTGATAAAGCCATAAATATAAAACACAGGTATAGGATATTAAAATAAAAAGACCCCAGAATTTTATTTCTATATATGTCCTATGACAGGCTACTTAATTTTTTTCTTCAAGTAATTGTTCTACTTCCCTTTTTTATGTATAACGTTGTTCTATCGCTTTTTGAGCTAATGCTGAATTTTAATTACTGTAATAGACAATATAAATCAATTTTTACTTCAGAATATTCCATAACTGCTGCAAAACATTCATACATGTACAGACATGACAAAATAAGTTCGTAATTTTGCTTAGATCTTAGACAAGATCTTTGCTTAGACAAAACAAAGATACCTTGTGTTAAAAAAAAAAATTAGAACATTAACAAAAAAGGAGATTTGACCAAATTGCAACCATTAAAAATGCTAAGAAGTAATTTGAGTTCTCAGTTTTTTGTTTCTGCTTTGCAAATTTGCTTGCACTCTTGCCATGCTCCAAGTTAAAACCGTGAATCCAGGACCAACTGACTGTTTCCTAAACAAACTGGGAAGTTGTCATCAGGAAGCATCTGCTTCTCTGTTGCTCTCATGTACAATAATTCTTGTGCTGCCGTAATGGACTATTAAGCAGATATTTAAAAGCAATGTATATATTAGAAAAAAGATAAGCAGCAACTACCTAATTATTTATATTAGTTCCATCATAATTAAAATTAAATTTAATTTATATAATACTGTTCTCAACCCTTAAGTATCCCCTAAACAAATTAAGTTGACTTGTTCCCTTTTAAATGCTAAATTCTTTAAATCAATAGGTAAGAAATGTCATTCCGAAGGAGAAATAATGTATTTGCATTATTTTTATTCCTCCTGATGAAGAAGGCAAGTTGAAAACCCCTGGTAACAAGTTAATCTGGCAGCAGGAGAGTGTTAGCAGTGTGTTTTGGTACTCTTTGGTAGTAACTGTGCTCCGCAGGCTGAAGAGCAGCAGGAAGGTATGGGTTAAGGCAGGTCACCTTTGGAGGGAGGGCTCCAAAGGAAAGGGAAGAGCCAGGGAAGTGACAGGCAGGGTAAACTGGGAAGGCAACAGAATTACCTGATAAAAAAGGGATTTTCCTCTGCTGACACCAAACATTTCCCCCTCTCCACCCCACCCCCAGAGGAGGGCTGAGCCAGCCTTCCTTGCTCAGTCCAAACTCCCTTTGAAACACAGAAGCAGGCCCTACTGCCCTTTTACAGGGAAAAGCTGAGAGAAGGGGCTTAAAGAACAGCAGGCTCCTTCCTGCTCCTGGATCACGAGCCGCTGCTGCCTTTCTCCCAATTCCCATGTTCCTCATCTCTCCTCTTGCTGACCTGACCTCTATTTCCTCCTGCTGCAGGCCAGCCTCCCGGGAAACTCTCCCGCAGGACCACGGCAGGACCAGGCTGCAAGCAGGAAAGGGAGGAAGAGGTGACGCAGGCACAGTTACTGGTACTGCTGGTTTCATTGTGAAAGGCGGGGGGAAGGAGATGCAATCCAGATTAGTAAACAAATCTGATTTCACCGCTTGGAATACATTAACACTTGATTTCATTTCAGCCTCCAAAGCTGAACACAAACGTATCGCTGGTTTCTCCAGCGCGGCGTTTCTCTCTTGCTTCAGAGATGACTGCGAGCTACCGTCTGAAACACAGGAGCTTTTGGGTGGCAGCTCCCCTCCCCGTTCCACACCTTCCCTTTGGCAAACAGGGAGATGCAAACCTGAAAACTGAACGGTAGGACGGCGTTCATCAGACAGAATTAAAACAGAGCTTAAAGTGGAGGGTGCGGCAGCCTGGTGAGATTGTATCTGCGCTCTTTATTCTTCCTCCTGGGTGTTCTCCACATTTATTTGGACCATGTCTCACTTTTTTTTGCCTGCAGCCCCCACGGGTCTAAGTCTCTGCAGGTCAATTTTGCTGCTGGCTTTCATCCCTCCTGTGCAAGAGTCTCAAGTCATCCCCCACCCTTACAGGGGACCTCCACTCTCCGGAGCTGGTCCCCACCTTTCCCTTCCATGCTGAAAACACAGCATGGAGGAGCAGTGGTCAGCGAGGTAGCCCTGGTGGGAGAGGAGAAGGCTGGGACCTCTGGGCAGCAGCCAGCCTCCTGCCTTCACGACCAGCTCGGATTGTCCTTGTAATCTGGAGGATGGCAAGAGAAGGGAGCTTGGCCAACCCAGTGAAGGATGAACTGCAAGTATGCCCGGTGCCTGGATTCAACTCTCAAAATGAAATATTCCTTGAGAATTTCTAGGCAAGGAGGCCTAGAGAATGAAAAAAATCTCCTTGCAAAACTAAACATGCTGAGGAAAAAAAACCCAACAAATCAAGGCTTACAAGAACCTCAAAACCATCCTAGCACACGTGGTTTTTTAATTTTAATACAGTAAGAGAATGCCAGTTTGCATCAAGTGATTGTCAGTATTTTCCATTCACTATTAAACATTCATACTATGCTAAAATTTCTTGGCCCTAATCAAACTTACCCCACTGTATCATGGCCTGTGAAAACGCATTAAAACGTGGATATCTTCCCGAATAATTTAAGTGTAACATGAATGGTGTACAAATGCCTTTGCCACCAGTTGCAGCATTTTATACACATTAATATATCGCTCTTTTATTTGAAGTATATATGGGGAAACCAAACATCTCCATGTCTTTTCCATTGCTGCCACCATCAGTGACAGATAAGGCAATACAAGGGTAACGAAAGAGCTCTGAAGAATAACAGACTTGCCTTATGAATCTATTTTCTACATGCAGCTACAAAATCCTCCCTACTATGGTAGATTTCTTCAAATTCAGCTAGCCAAGTGAAGAACCCGGGTAAATACTGCCCCTCAATAACAGAGAAGGAAAGTGGCCCTTAAATTAGATGGCAATGTTACTAAATGCCATGACCAAAGAGCCTTCTTTTGGAAGAGGCAGCTACCTTGAAAAGCCACTACTGGAAAAACTCAAGAGGTGAGTTAATGCAAACAGCCAATGGATTCCTATGGGCACTCAGATCCCTGAAATACTTCATTTCCTAGAGGAAAATCTGACTGCAAGTCAGCACCCTAATCGTGACACTGTTAAAGCATCCAGTCATTATCAGAATTACTGTTTTCCCCCCCAAAGTACAGGCTACCAACAAAAAAACCCCACACCCTTTTGTCATTCAAGGCATACCAAAAGACCAAAACCAAGACGTCCATCCCAAAAAGAGGCAGCACATAAAATTGCAGTAGTCCCTCATGCATTAACAATCACTTCTAATGGCTGGAAATTAGATTTGTCTTTTGATTGCTTTAAAACCGCTATTAAAGTGAAAGCAAAATCTATTCAAGCAAAAGAAGCAATGGACCATGAAAACAGAACAGTTGTCAATTTTTTCTTCACATAAAGGTGGGGAATTCTTTCAAAATCACTCTTCATTCTTCCCAGGTTGTCACATATAAAATGCAGAATATGGTGGCTCCTCTCCTCACCCAGAAGAAACTTTTTTTCCTTTTTTATATAGAAAGTACAAGACTCTATTCTGAACAGGGCTGAAGCACCGAGACACTGCATGGTAGGAAACCTGTTCTGGTGGAAACTACAGCCAACACCCAGCGATGAGAGGGAACAAGGCAAGGTAACAACATGGCCCACCTGCTGAGGGAGGATGGGCTAATCTAGACTATTCGAAACTCTTAAAAGAAGGGTGCACACAAAGCTACGGACATACACCTTGCAGGACAGAGAAACCTCATCTGTAAGCTTTACAGAGGAACTTACTTCCACTACTTCCAACCAGCATTCATTGTCAATATTATTCCTCGGAATCAGGCATTTACAGCAGTCCTTCTTTCTACAGAAGCACGGTAAGAAGCAATTCGAGATGGTGGTACCCATACCTCCTCCTTTTTGCCACTAGCCTTTCTGTAAGAAGAGTCATGCAGGAGAGATAAGGTATGGAGACCGCTCTGCATATGTCCCTCTGCAGGGAGCGAGATTCCAGCCTCTTCTTCTGAGTATTGTAAACATCAGCTCAAAGTTCTTTCCTCTTCTCATGCAGCATGTTTCACATTATTCCAGCATTATTCCATGTGAAGTAAAAGAGCTTCCACAATACATTAACACCTAAGGAGTCAGGCATCTCCAAAGCATCCCCCCTGCCAGAGGAGAGAACTGAAATCAGGAATGCCTGTAACTTTCCACATACTACAGGGCAATACGGGACAACCAGCATCTCCTCTGGCCATCATTTGCAGGGCACATTTTGGCATTCAGGTTCTCAGAAGCCTTGCTAGATCCAGTCCTGACAGGCCATGGAAGTTCTTGGCACGACCAACCTGGGACCCCCCTCCACACCCCAGGTTAAGGGGCAAGGTGAGAAGGGGATTGTCTCAGACCACATCTTGGGCAGAGCTGCCAAGTGCATCCACGTCCTTTGGTGGATGTGAACTCCAGTGATTCAGGTATGTGGATTCTCCTGCTCTAGGATTACAACAAAAAAACCCCTATGTTTAATATAAAGTTTTGGAATTTCCTTCACAAGTCTTCATGAAAAATCCTTGCAGAAGACACCAGTCCTCAACGGTGCTACTATATGAGAACAAGCTACGCACATACACAGGGGTGCACAGAGCTTTCAAGGCTCATGAAAAACAGATCAAGTCGTTATAAACACACATTGCTGCAGTTAGTCTGCAGTAATTAATCAAGTAAAAAAAACAAAATTCACAAACAAGCAAGCTTTTATATCATGGAATTTCATGCAAACAGGATTTTCCCATTATTTTTGTCATTATCATGCATTTGTACAAATTGGCGTAATTTACTACTTTGAGGTTAAGTATTATTTCACAAGAGTATTGGTTTTTTTGAACTGAAGTGCTTCCAGGACTGGGCTCTATGCTTTATAATAGGCAAAAAGAAAAATAAAAAAGCTACACTAGAAGAAAACAGTAGCAGTTCAGCTGCATTTTAGGGCAGGTGGTTTTTTTGGTTTTTTTTTTTAGAAGGAGGATTATTATTTCTGCTTTGAGAATCTCAGCAGCAACCCAGTTTTAGCCATGCTTAATTCAATGGGGAGACTGACAGCAAATGCCGACAAACCTTTACTTTATAGAAGACAAACTCAAATCCTCATTAATTTCTCAGATGGGAAACTGTATGTAAACGGTGCCAAGAGTGACAGACACTGTTTAGCAGTAATTCAAGTGAAAAAGTTACAGACAGAAATGCTCAAATTGTCACCAAAAATCTGGCATTATAAAAACAAGAAATGTGAAGTTAAGGGTTACAATTAAAAGTGGCTGAAGGAGAAGCAGAGATGGTGCAGCTCAGGGGTCTTTTGCTGTGCTGGCTCAGGGCTTGGCAGCCGTGGTGGGACTGGGCAAGGTCTTCAGGGAGTCTTGTTTGCACTGATGCCCACCCAGGACAGGCAGTGTCACCGGGACAGTGACTTACCCCAAGAAGTGTAATAGTTGCATGCTGCCCACGTGGAAACAGAAATAGTATCCCACGAAGCTAATATCTTTCAAAATGACGCAACTTAAAAGTTACCTGAGATGCTAATCTAAGCTTGGCCATAGCCTGTATTATGTAAACACAACAATCAGAAACAACAATCCTAGACAATGTAGTTTAATTACAACTAGTTTATTTGACTATGAGAGATCCGAGTATATTAATGTTAAGGCTAAAGCATATGTATTTTCCTCGTATTAAGATAACAGGAAGATGAAATTAAAATATAATGATCTATTTCAAATTCAAAATAATCTTAATTCAAAAATTTTAACTATCACTCAAAATAATTAGGAGTTTACTTGCAAATTCTCCAAAAAATTTGTTCCTAAACGTAATTAAAAACTGGTAGCATATTAGGATCTAGTGATTTTTTTCTTTTTGGAAATGCTTAAATATAATAAAAATATTTTTTAATGGAACACGGCCAGACCCTACCAAGTCAAGTAAATTCAGATTTTGCTTGCTCTCAACACATGCTTTATTTTATTTATCATGTAATACAGATATAC
>JAOXNO010000020.1:76803061-76829251 GCA_028565335.1 Limnodromus scolopaceus | reverse complement strand
AATACAGATATACTCACTTTCTACTCTCTAATCACTGCTACATAGGAAATGCAAAGCTCTGAATTCAGACTTGGGTGGGTCAAAAGCTCTTCAGTTCATTTTCAAAGAAAATACTCTGTGAGAATATTCTCAGTGTCTCTAAGCCAGGGAGTTGGACTAGATGCAGCGGAGGGTGCGCAAGATGATGTCCAGAGGTCCCCTCTAACCCCATATCATTCTGTGATTCTGTATTAACAAGTATAATGTTATCAAATGTCACTGATCACAACCAGCCCAAATGTATATTGGAGACATACATAGTAGCTGGCAAGAGAGTACTGAACGACTTCTTTTATTAAGGTGATCTCAAATGAAAACTGCTATGCTGTACTACATGACACTCTTAATTTCCAGGAATGTAGCCCACAATAGACCTCAGCGCAAATTTAACTGCTACCAAGCTTTACAAAGAACTAATTGTAGTTTGGCAAAATGCAGCTACAATTCACAATGCCATATATTCCTGCAATTAAAAATTGCCTGTTAAGGCATTATCTAACACTGAAGCAAGCTATACTATATTCCTATGGCTGAATAATATGGTTAGGAGACTACTATGGAAAAATATAGAAAAAACTGAAGTAAAAAAGGATCTCAGCTACAGTAATACACGCCCAAGAGTTTTGTACAACTCAATGCAACTGTACTTTGAAGCCAGCTATACAGCAGAACTTGGAATATGGAATTCGCTTTACAATTTGTAGAAAATTTGTGTGAATTATTTACAATGTTTCTGTCTGGAATCAAACTTCTAACAAGTCTCCGTCTTTGTGCAAACTCTCTGACTTGAGCCCAATACAGAATTAGGAATACCCAAATATTTCCACTGCAGCATTTGATGGAAAACACCTGTAATGGTCAACAATACTACATAAATACAATGACAAAACACCACCACTGTAGCAGAAGATTTACGAGAATCAAGAAATGGTACACACTGTACACAGCTACACTTGGCCAAGCTCATATACAGCATTACCGTAAAAATTTTACACAGATGCAAAATCCACATGGTAGGTGAGCTATTAAATGCATTGATTTAACTGATTTGGGGGAATTCTTGTGGCTCAACTGCTCAGTTCTAGGTGGTGGGACCTGAAGAAATTGTTGTGTATACAACTGTTGGACAAGCATATCTAAATTTTCCTTCAAACCTCAGAAGTAAGCTATGTAAAATACTTCAAGCAATTAGCAACTTGTTCCCCAAAAAATTTCAAATTTATCTTTTTTTGGAGCAGCAGAGAACTTGAGAATGAAAAGGAGAACTGGCATCTTGTCCTCCTCGCTCACTCTCAATGCTGCACTCACCCATATCACACAGTTCCTCCTTCTGTCTGGGGAAACTGGAAGGCGAGTTTCTCCTTCCCTCAGACAAGCGCTTCAGACACCGAGCCACGAAGCACTGGAGGTGACATCTCTCCTGCTCCACCAAATGCTGGCTGGAGCAGGGAAAGAGCCCAGGCGCTCCCTGACCTCCACAGGGGACGTGTGGGTTCGCAGGGCACAAAGCCCGAGAGGCTCCGCAGCCCCAACTTCCTTGACCGTATCAGAAAAGTGGTTTGCTCAATATCCCACAGGATCGGAAACATGGGATACAAGGAGTAAGGACAGAGCTTGTAATTGTATACATGTGCAAAGAAAGAGCCAGAACGTCACTTCAACTGTTGCTGCATTTTATCTGCTCTCATTTCCCTCAAAAGCTTCTCTATGGCTACTGGAGTTAATTTTTTCCTTCAATTTGATTAAGGTATCTCAGGAACTATTTCATATATGCGTCCCTACTTACAACTAACTGAAATCATAGCTAAGATGATGAAGTATTTAATTGGTTAAATTGCTCTTGCTTTTCAAAACTGAGATATTCCAAGTGTCCCGAAGGCATTTAATTCCAAAACAGGAAGCCAAAGAGGAGAGCACTCAGTAATTCTAATCGTGTGCAGATCTCTTGGAAAGTATTTTCCTAAACATTTGCTGAAAGAACCTTTTATTGTACTGCATGCTGCTGCATGTACCCCAAATAGGGTCCCACAGAAACAGCAAGATATTTACTACTTAAATTATTTCTGGTTATGTAAAGGAATCAATCTAGAATCAACTAAGAGCATGCTTTCCTAAATATTGAACTTCGGTCATGTGCAAAACAAAGGATGTAGGGGAAGAAAAAGCAACTAAAAATACATTAAATATATGTTTTTACCATCCGATATGATACATTTATTCATAAGGCAGAGGCTATGAATGGCACTGTTGTACCAGAATCAAAGACAAAATTTAATTGATTTTCTTAACTTCTGTTTATAAGTTTCTGCAACTCAACTGCAATCCGTGAAGGAATAATTTTAGAATAAATGCCTGGTGTCCATATGATATTTCAAACAGTACTGCTGAGGTCCCTATTCCATTATGTTTCAGGTAAAGGAGGACGTCTGCATTTTTGACTTTGCTGAGTCTGGAAGTAATATGTGAGCAGATCAAGAATTTATGGCTGTAGGAATCAGTTCCCAAGCACCAGGACCTTTCATATGTTGAATTCTACAGGACTGTACGCAGTTCACACAAAAAAGGCAAATGTTGGCTTTTTTTATCAGTGGGTATGTTTTCACAAACATTTGCACACTTATGCACAGCATGAGTGTAGATACATGGAAAATTTTTTTTTATAGCAGACTAATTTTTTCCCAAAGGACTCTTCGCCTTGTTCAGCACACAGGACTGAGAGTCAGTGGCAGAACCATACTTTTTATTCTTGCCACTCAATAAGCGACTTCAAGCCCTGGATGGAGACAAAGTGTGGGAAACTCCACTGCGTGTCCCTCATACTGGGACAAACCATAAATCTGCGTTTCTAGAGAAATGACTCACTGACAACTCCACCAGGCAGAAGAACATGCTTGATGAAACAAAGTTTTCATGGAAATTTTGTGATTCTTTGGGATTTGGCTTTTCAAAGGAATAGAAGTGGAGGCATAATATCATAGTTCTGACTGGAAGACAACTTTCCAATTAAGGTTCGAAGATGTTCCATTGTTGGTAGGCACTCACACAAAACCAACTTCTCTCAACAAAAAGACATTGCTTGAGCATGGGCGACTCATGTTTACAGTCACGTCTAGTATAGTTACAATGTGTTTTAAAAGTGGAAATTGGAAGAAGTGTTGTGAAAGACTTGTCTGTTACCCAGAGAATAAAACCAGAAGTGAAGAAATACTAAAATATAATTTAAAAAAAAAAAAAAAAAAGGAGAAAGGAAAAGTGCTGGGAACATCACTACTGGAGAGGAATTATGATCCTTGAAACTAGAAACTAGCATTCACACTTAGTAAAAGGTCTGTATTTAAGTTACACGGGAGACAGGGAGAGGTTAAAAGGAAGCATTCACAGTGTCTGTGCACTGATTCAAGAACTCTGGCAACATGTGAAGAACCAGAGACTTCTGGTGGAGAGCCGGTGCAAGACCTGGAGGAAAAATATTACAGAAGTTTCTTCCTCTAGGAGAAAATGCTTTCTGTGCCTACATTCCAGATATGAATGCTGCAGAGAAACACAAGCTAATGCAGATGAAGATGCCTCAGCTTGGGTCAAAAATTATCTGGGGCAAGAATTATAAAAATAGGGTCTATAAGAGTACAAACAGGAACGACAGGATTTTATTTGGATAGCAATCTCCCGAATACTGTTAGAGAGATTAGTAGTGCCAGGAACTGCAAGGGACGATGTTTCTAATATTGGCAAGACTCACTTTTTCTTATACGCAATACTTCGACTGTTTCTTCACCAAGTCACTGAATTAACAAAAGAAGTGTTTTTATGAGAATTAACAAAGTTTCAAGATGATTATGGAACAGCTGATTATGTAAAATAAATTTGACTCAAAAATTTTAATTACATGTAAGTACAAATATAGAAAGATAGGTGCATACATAGTATTAAGCTTATTTGACTGTTGTGTCTTGCTCAAACTCTCAAAAACAACCAATTCCAATACTGTAAATCAGGTGGGAATCTCTCCACTGTGAGACTGGCAGAGACCACTAAAATTTTAATGCTTTGGACAGAAGATCAGAGCGTGCTCTGCTTTCTAGGATTAGTTAGGAATTTTACAAATTAAAGAAGTGGCTGTTGGTATTTTACAACAGATCTTCACTTTGTATGATGAACTGAGAAATGTGTTTTGGCCTGCAATATGCAGATGATCACAGAACACGTATTTTATGGACCCTCCTGCACTGAGTATGTGTTGGGAGATACTCTCCATGATAAGGTTTTCTAAATCTATGTTAAGATTTTTTACAATGTTTGAGAAACTAAGGGAGATAACGAGTTAAAGAGCTAAATTAAAAAGGTGAAGGACTGGAATTTGGAAAAGGCTTAAATTTATTTAAATCAGAGATACAAAAACTGGCTAAAATTTACACCACAAACCACTGGAAAAAACCCACTGAAGGATAAAGCTGCAGATTTAATGACCAATCACCTCAGAATGGACACCAAGAACATGCAAAAAAACCTACAGAGAACAGAAAAGAGGAATAGCAAGCAAAAAAAGCGACACCTTGAAGTCCAAGTTCGAAGGAGAAAATGAGAACTGCCAAAATTCAAGCTAGATTTACACTTACAAATGGCAAAAGGCTCACCAGACATGAGTAGAAGAAAAACAAGGAAAAAAATGGTACAAAAATGTTGCAAAAAAGATTGAGGTTCAAATTAAAAATAACAAAAGAAGAGCCTCAGGCCTATTTTCAGGTTTTGTCTCTGTGCCCAGTACGCATACTCAGAGCACTAAGGTAGAAGATGGGAGCACAATATAATGGTTAAGGAGGATGAGGGTACCTTCATCCCATGAGAGATGACCAAGACATACCTTGGTCACTAGTGGGAGAGCCAAAGAGGGGGACTGGAATACGCTCCAGCCTAAAAGTCTAAAACAATGGACGCATGAAGGTACAGATCCAGCAGCAATGTTTTTTTTACGACTGAATCATGCTGGACTGGTAATACCTGAATGAAAAATAACAAATGAAGTACCTGCATTTAAGAAAGGGGGGAAAAAAAACTACTTAGGTAACCGTCGTCTGACCTCAGTGCATACAGAGGTTAGAAACATTTTTGAAGGAAGGAATAATTAAACATACAGAGCGATATAGAAATCGGGATAAAACATAACATTACCAAAGAAAGAGCATGCCAAACTTACCTGATACCGTCCTCTGATAAAATAACTAAATTAGTGGACAAGGAAATGCAGGAGATTCAATCTGTCTGGACTCAGTATAACATCTGACACTGTGCCAAATGGGAAATTATTATTTAAACTGGAGAAGATGGGGATTATGTTAAAAATGTAATACATAAGAAACTGGCAATAATGGGATATGCTAAAAGGAGAATTATTGACCAGGAGACAGTCGACTAACTAAGCACTTCTGAAACTGGTCTGTAACGTAATCTTATTTAAAATATTCCTTAATAACCTGAGCACAAAAGCAAAAGATTTTTGACAAATTTTGCTGATGATACAAAGCTGGGAAGCACGGTCAATAGAGCAGGAGATAGCAACTGTTACAGGAAATAGAGTTTATAACACGAGTGTTGCCACATCAAGATTGCCCACAAGCTGATCTCAGCTCTACTCTCCCTCTTTGTCATGGAAGTATTGACAAGTGTCAACAAATCAAAGATGAATGCTCCTCATTCTCCTACTGCAACTAGGGATTCTCCACACACTTCACAGACCTCATTTGCTCATTTTACACAAAGAAAAGAGAACTTGAAAGGCTGAGATCTGACCAAACACTGCAATTTCCACTCCAGAAGAAATTACAGTATTTTAAGATTTGCCTTTTTCTTTAAAGTATGAACATTTTTCACACAACAAAAAAATTTCTGGTTAGAGATGGCGAAGTATTAAAAAAGAAAGTGTCGGTATTTCCAAATTAGAGTGTACCACAGAAATCTGCTGAACCAATTCACTTACAATCAGCTGGACACTCAGCTTGATAATCCTAGTAGCGTGCACAACCTAATGCACATCTGATCCTCATCCAGCAAACAGGGTTTCTAGCCAGCCTATCGATACCTTGAGGCCTGCAAAGGCACTTCCCTGCTCTGATGGCCATACAGTCAAAGGAAATATATGCCACAAAAAGTGTAATGTCGTTTTCCCCAACATAGCATTGGTGGGGAAAGATCTAAAAAATACGGCTCTGCTGAGCAATGCAGTATATTGTTGAACTGTTGCTAAAAAAAGTTTTAGAAAGGTTTAATATATTGTCACACTTCCAGCAGGACTAAACTGTTCCTAGGTAAACAAAATCATTTTCATTTGTCTAATTAGAAAAATAAATTTCTGAAGAAAATTTGAGTTCACAGACACTGAATTTTCCATTAAAAAATTCTCTAACACCTTCACCTCTGCCACAGTATTCACACAGCACTAAGTGAAAGAGAACTGCAGGTTTATAAACCTGACTGCAATTATAACTCTGAAAAATAAAAATAAAGCCACTTACTAGTCAAAGAAAATCAATTTATTTCATATTGATGCCAGGGGTATTTAAAATCCTTTTATAAGGCTTTTACTACACGAACATACTGAGCATACTGAATAAGTACTTCAAGAGCCAAAGTATGCATTTACATGACAGAATGTGAAACTAAAATCAATTTATTGCAGCTCACAATGTAGAAGGCTACGGGTAGTTTTGCTCCTTGCCTCTGAAAATAACTGTCAATACGCAAATCTGAATTAAAATAATATCAAAGGTGTAACTTCAAAACAGCCCAGTTCCCAAGGTCTAGAGTTAAAGCCCCTACCACCTCAGATCTGCCTCACGTGTCATGTAAAACATTTAAGCTGCTCAATAACGTGAAGAAGTGAAAGAGCAGCAGCCTCTAATACAATGCAGGAGGTGTAGCCATACAGACAAATCTGTGTTTTTAACAGCCAATTTTGTCTCATTTGGGGACTGGGATGGTCTACCTACTATGTCAGTAGAAATGGTTAATGGTGACTCTTGAGCTACCCCCACACCAGCAGCCCTCTACTGGTGGAGCGTGCTTGCTCAGAGCAGACTTACTGCATTACTGAGACATTTCCAAATAGTTTCTTACATTTTTCTAAATGAGCTTTTTAAAATTTCTGTTTTTCAATGGAATTAGAAACAACTTGCCTGTTTTCCCCTTGAGTATGAACATTCACCATTCCACCCTTCCCAACACTTAGAACATATCCAGTAAGAAAAAAAATTGTATTTTCCTCCCACTCCTGCTAGAGACACAGACCTCCAAGAGGAAGTTGTATTTCAAACTAAATTCGAGGGGGCTAAGCTAGTCCTCTAGTCCTCCTCTAATGCTGTTTCTTTTACTTCGTTTTGAATTGCCCACCAATTGCTCAGAGATATGGATCACCAGAGAAATGCGTTAACTACTTACATTACAGTATGTTACTACTCAAACAGAAAACATGGTTGCTACTCAAGCCGAATAAACAACTTGCAGCAAGGGAATCCGTAATGATAAACACGCTCTCATTACCACAGAACATGCAGTAGGAATTCCTCACATCACACGCTGCGTTTCATTTGGGCAACGTAATGTTTCCCCCTCTCCTCTGCGCAGGGAAAACTGTAAAATTAAAATTGGATGACAATAAAAACAAGAAAAATGGGGCCAGATGTATCCCTTGCTTAATTCTACATGTTTTAATGTGTCACATGGAAGAAGAATGTAGACCATTGCACTAGCACTGGTTATATACAGCTCTATTGTGAAATACAGTTTGCTCTAAAGTACAGGCTGATCATCTGTAACATAAACACCAAACAGCTCAGTCCTGAGACTTTTATCCTCACAAATGGTCTTTACTTATATGATTTTTTTTAAGTTGCACCACGTTCACGTATTCTACAGCTCCAACTTTAAAAAAACAATAGGGCAAAATTTTAGTAACAATAATCCCAGGATGACTAAGATACATCAGGAAAAGACAAAGTCCAAAATTTATCTAGTTCTTTTTTAAGATGGGAATAGTTGAAAGGAAAATAAACATTACAATGCAATGATGGATTAATTCAACATAAAGTTCTTGCCTTAATAGTTCTATCAAGGTTTTTCAATGCAAAGTGGTATTACGGACTGGATTGCATGTTCTGTATCAAGATTACTCTTTTACAAACTTATTTGGTTTTGTTAACTTCTACCCCCTACAAACACAAGTGGCTCTGTGAAAAGTGAGACAGAAAGGTGAAGTGCATTGATTGAGCTTAGATGGTAAATTCACAACAGAACTGAGAGTATAATTTAATTATTCTGATTGCTACTGCCAAAATGCTGTGTATTTCCAAACACTCAAAACAATAATTACCTACCTTACAATTCACTATTTTAGCAAAATAACTTCAAAAGCAGTTCTGAAGCTTTGGTAGGCAAGCCACTTACAAACTTTAGCAATCTTTAAAACATGGGATGGCAGTAAAACACACAAGATATTAAAAAGATGTTTTTGCTTTCAAAACCAAACACTCCAAAATGAAGATCAAATATTATCAAGCTGCAATCATCCAGTGGTAAAATATCAAGATGTTTAGAAAGACATTTTCTTAATTGTTTAATTTTAAAATTGAAATCAGTACAAACCATGCTTAACAGTTTATCAAAGGTTGGCCCCATCTTTAATCACAGGACAGTATTAACATAACCATGTCTCAGATAACATTATACATGCTGGGACCTTCACACTTTAGCTACAGTCAAAACTGTACAATCTAACAAATAACTTAAAGAAGAATAATAACTCTCTGTACTAGATACCTAAGTTTAAGAACAACTGCCAAATTGTTCTGTGAACTATTACACAATGTGCTCTCAAAAGCTGGGTGTCCCTACATCAGCAAAAATAAAATTTAGTTTTCAGCAACCCTCGAAGAACAAAATGCAGTAATACTTGAATTTGGTTAAGATTTGTGAATTTCTTCAGCTGGTACAAGACTACTACTAGACATAACCAAGTAAAGCCATCTGACTGTACCTGTAAAATGAATAGTATCATGCTAGTAAGTTATTTCCAGTTTAAACCCAGGCACAGAACATCATGCCAGAGAATCAACAGTAAAACACAAGATGTATTTGTATCTTTAACTTAGAAGTATAATTTAAACACTGAGACAGTTAACTCTTTCACAAATTTTTCTTCTATTTAAACAAGGATTAATCACAGAAGTAGGTGCTGAAAGCATACTTAAAGCATAGTTCAACATATTCTGATTAAAAATTCTCTTCCCACGTTTTCCTCTGTTAGCATTCCTGTTAGCTCCTCAATCATAGTTTTTCCTCACAGCAAAGAATCTTAATTTTTTTACATAAAACACTAGAAGAAAACCTCAATTCCTAACATATTTGGAAGAAAGATGAAAGTGAGAAAGAAAAAAGACACATGAGTTTTATAACAATAACTAAATATACAAATATTTCCTTAAAATTATGAAGGATGGTGTGTGCATAAAATAGGGCTGCTATCACCTTTCCAAAACAGTGTATTTGCCTTGTTTCATTTTGCCGTGGTTCATGGTGGTTGTACATGAGCAACCTTCTTGATACATGACACAGTTTTAAACAATTCTATTTGATTTGGAACAAAAAGGAAAAAAAATAATTTACAAATAAATGCAGTATACCTGAATCACGTTAGCCTGGCAGATCGCATATTGGGCTTTACTGCGGTCCAGGTTTTCCAAAATGCATGAATGTTAGATAAAACTCCTGCACACACGAACTGATAGACTTGAAACGAGAGTTAGATGATGGTGAACAATGAAGAGGACACAGCATCAAGCTGAGTACTGGCCTTGCACAGCAATCATACATCCAGAATTCTCTCAGAGATACTTGCTCCATCTCAAAACCATTAAGTCTCCTTGCCCCACTCCTCCTCCTAACAATCTTGAAATTTTATAGTGAGAAATAATATAACTTTCAACAGTATTTCTCTAGCTTTCATCCCTTTGATATCAGGAGCTCTCAAAATAACTACTTTTTTCTGGCTTATCTCTTAATCACACTGGTATTGAAGGAACTGTTGATATTGCAGATATTAAGCAACACACATAAAACTGAGCCAAAAGATACATACCATTTGGAACATACAGAAAAAAAAATCAGATTCTAGATAGAAATATATATAACTTTTCTAACTAAAAACAGAAATAAAATAGTGATTTAATTCTTTGCTATGGAGATAAGACTCTAGAAAACAGGAAAAATCATACGCCACATTGGGAAGTTAAAAAAAATTATTAAAGACTTTATTTTGATTTTAAGGTTGGACACTGTTGAGAAACAGCATCTACATAAATTACTTGCATAAACTCTAAAATCCTTGTTTCTCTTCCTAAAAGACCATGTACCTAACACTGTTCTACTTTCATGTTAACAAGGCTCTTTGAGATGCCATGTAGATGCTCCACTCTCTTTCAATTTTCTAACGGGTGTTTACAAAATACCTGTCATTAGCTACTGCTGCAAATGTTTAGCATGACTTTTGAAATGTCCATTCTGTTTTTTATTTACACTTACCTATTCTTACATAAATCTTTGTCTCTGGTACTTTACACATTAATTTCTTCAGCCCCCATGAACTCATTCTTTAGGAAAAAGCAGAGCAATCATGTCTCTCTCTGTGCAGAAAAGCAAACAATTATGCTGTCTGCACTGAGGCTTGTCATTTTGATGAAGAAACATGACTTAGTGCTCATATTATTGCTATTGATTGCCAATCACAATTGGGAACTGTCTGAGTCACTCAGACAAAATTAACCTAAAAAGAGCACATTAGTATTAGATTTTCTCATATAAAACTATAATTCTATAACCAAGGTTAGCATTATTATTTTTTTTCTGCAGTACAAACCTCTACTAAGACACTGACTATATAGATGGACTATCCTCTTCCCCACTTGTGGCTGTGTGGATGCCTTTTAACAGGTCCACCTGACCAAAGGATAGGCTTCCAGAAGCCTGTCTGGAACACATACAAACCTCGGATGTCCTACAGCTTTGTCTCCGGAGAATCCTCCCGAGGCTTCGAAGCACATTATGGGGAGAGCACCAATACAGGACAAGAGATCAGTGCCTACACAAATTCAGAACTATGGGCCTTAGTCCTCATATGGAGATAAAGGCTGCTGAGCAGCTGGGATAAAAAAGTAAAAATGAAACAGAAGGGAAGATAACATTTCTGGAAAAAAAAGCAGAATGGTCTTCCGGTTTAGGAAAAAGGAAATGAAAATTCAACACATTTGTAGATTAATTCTGCACAGTCTTCATTTTATCATCATCAAAAAAGTGTTCACCTCAAACTCTTTACTATGTATTGGCTCATTTTTCTAACATGAAAGTAAAATAATAAACTTGAACCAAGTTCATGAAGATGCGTGGGGTTGAGAACAAGGGCACGGGAAGTTAAGAACAATGTTAATATTCAAAACTCATTTATTTCACTAGGGCAAGCTTTCAGCACAGATATGTAAAATGGCTCTTTCAAAAACGTTTGTTCTGTTTCCAAACGACTGCACTTTCAACCACTGGAAGGTAAGTAATATGGGCCATTTAATAGCACATATGCTAAGACTCATGGTTCCTGAATACCAGTCATTTGTAAAGATTGGGTAAAAAGTGTTTTTCTGAAGCTGGAAGCATGCAGAAGCGTGTAATATCTGGGGGATTGCCCAGGGCTCTGCTCTACTCCTGTGCCTTGCCTGCCAGGATGTTTTCCTACCAGCCAGCAGCTGATACCAAGTGCCCGTGCACCCCTCCAGTTAGCAAAACTGATGCACAGCTCCAGAACATCCTACCCTTCTCTCAGGTTGTAGGTCCCTGCTGCTCCACAGCTTTACATGCTGCTGTCCTAGGACATATCTTCTCTGGAGAAGTCTGCCTGTCAGTTCTGTTCATTCTTAACACCAGATGACTTCCAAATGAAAACAAATTTCACCTAGGAAAGCAAAAGATTATGTTCTTGAAAACAAAGATGGAAACAAGATTACCAAGAAAAAGGTAAAAATCTAAAGCTACAGGTAACCTAAAATTGTGTTTCATTAAAAATAGACTTTTTTAACCACTGGAGTGTTCCTCTGCTTCAAGGCAAAGCCTGGCTACAAAGGTGAAATAAATGGCTAACCTTGCAGCATCCTCCCTCTTTAATCCATCAGAGCTCAGCTCTAGAGGTAAATTGCAAGAGCAGGGACCAAGTTTTCACCCTCTAAGGCTGCTCAGCACAGTGCTCTCTCCACTCCCTTTCTCTGCTTTGTGTACAGGACAGGACCTCTCATCCCCAGCTTCATAATCACTTCCTGGTTTTTTTATTGGGTAAGAATGTAGCTTTTAGACTGATATACTATAAATGGCAATGACAACTCACATTCCCAATCCCAGGGGATTGGGAAGAAAGAGAAAACTCTAGCTTAGCTTCACATGAAAACAGAACATGGAACTCAGATTCTGAAAGAATGAAATCTGAGGGATTTTGAGGATCGCATTTTCTCAAAATCAGATCCCAGGATTTTAGGACTCTTTATGTAGGGCAAAAGTGAAAAATCCCTCTCACACATAACGTGAAGATGAGAGTTCTGTTCTACAAGGGAAATCATGCGTTCTTGTGCTATCTCTGCTCTAATTCCCTGACCCTCCAAGCAGGCTTGCAAAATCTGAGATACATACATCTATATACATATGCATATATATATTTATCAACAAAGACATAAACTCTAAATATCCGTTTTTCACTGCAGTCATGGATAACACAAAATGAATAAGAATGATGTATTAAATAGGAGGGCCTTTAAAAGGGACCTTCTGGGTCATTAAGTTCAGTAACTCATTATCACAGGTATCAAACATCATATAATGCCTTTTACTAAATTTATATAGTTTTATCTTAAAACCAACTGGCTTCAGGATGCTACTGTATCTATTGGAAAACCATTTCAGTATCTCACTTCTCCAGTTGAAGTGCAAGTTTATCCAAGTTCAGTTTATGACTTTTAATTCCAGTGCCAACATTTTAGTTTAGTTTAAATAGCTCTTTCATTCCCTGGCATTTCAAACTTTTTTTCCCTAATGTATTAACAGAGACAAATTATATTTTCTTTCAGGTTTTTTGTTTTTCTAGGCTAAACAAGATGAAACTTGCGGTCTTTTCTCATACAATAGGCTTTTCCCAATCTGATTTTACCAATCACCATAAAAATTCTACTTTTTCTTTTAATTCCTTTTTTTTTTTTTTAAGTGGGAGTAACAGAAATTAAACATACAGCACAACAGATGAGTCCTCAACATTCTTGTTGTATAATACCAATTTCGGCTGAAAGCAACACCCAGGCAGAACCTAAAACTGTCTTTATTTCATTCATGCCCATTAGCAGCTCACAGTAACCCTATGATCAACTAAAACACTTACTTCTTTTTTCTTCTCAGTGATTTCCATCTAATGAGCCCACGAGCTTCTGAAACGGAAATATCTTATCCTTACTCCCCAAGTACATGACCTTATACTTTGCACCACTAAATTTCATCCCGTTTCTGTTATGCCAGTCCTCAAGGTCCTCTTGTTCTCTCTGTAGGAATTTCTTATCTTCTGCTGTATCAACAGTGCCTCCAGATATTTGCCATCAGCAAATTTAATTAACCCACTCCTACTTCCAGGACTACAACGACTAGTTAAAACATTTGTTAGAGGATGAATTTTTATGGTATTAACATTCAGCTTTGTTTTCCTGTGTGGTATTAATATTAAAAGTTTTACCAAACTCTAAATGGATTAGAAGCACTGAATTTTCTTTCCACAACAAATCAGTTATTTTGCCAAATAATAGGTAATGGTTCAATATATCCATTAGCTTCTGTAAACCTATCTTGCATTCCATCTTACTTCCATTTTCAACCTCCACTAATTTCTTCTTTAAGAATTTATTCAAAAACCTTCACTACCACTGATGTTAGGCTAATAAATATATAGCTTTTTGCCTTTTTAAATAGCAAAAAGGCAATTTTTTTTTTTTTTTTGCACTTCAACATTATCACCCAACAAGACAGATACCTAGAGGGAATTTTAGGGCAGAAGTTATCTCTTGCCTTCTAGTTCACAATCTCCTCTCAGATTTTGCTTCCCCGTTGATCGAAGTAATTTCTGTCTACATACAATCCCATTCTCATTAGCCATCCTGCCTTCTCTGAAATTGTCTTTACTGGAAATGGGAATTCATTTCCATTTACCTGGTGGAGAGAGTAAAATATAATTTTGTCTGCCATCTTTTCCCTGGGCTTTCTTCTCTTCCTTTAATCTCTCTATATGCAGGGTTAAAGGACCTTTTGACATTTGTCTTAGCATCTTTTCAGACCTATTTTCAAGATATAAAGCAGGTTCTCTTTCTGGGAATTCTTATTTTATATCTAAAACGACTAAGCTGTACCGTTGCTCCATTCCTTAAGGTTGCTTTATTTTCCTGATGATCTTGCTACAACGGTTAGGCTTCAGACTACTCTGCTCTTTCAACTGAAAGGAAGTCAAAGCATGCTTCTGCCAAAATCACTATATATCTTTAAGAAATTACAATTTTTCTTTTTGAAATTAAGAAACTTAAATACTTAAATTCTCTGTCTATTTTAAACAGAATAAATTCATGATACATCCACTCAAGCTTGTTTTCTAAGGCCAGCTACTCTGTAATTATTACTACATGCTAAAACCAAATCTGAAAGAATTTCAGGTTTTTTGCTCATTAAGAAACCCAACTGCTGAAAAAAAAAATCCATCAGCTGTTACATACAGGAGACTCTTACCATTTTTAGAATACCATAATAATAATTAAATTTAATAATGCCATAGTTATCAACAAACGACTTGCAATAGACTAGTGGGGAAAAATAATTCTACAAGTTTGCTTTCAAATGCTATTATTAACATGGTAAAATTTCTTGTTTCAACTGTTCTTTTAAGCCAAAAAGTTGCAGATCCTCCAGAACTGACTTGTAGTTCCTTAACAAATATTTTTCCTAATCTATTTTTGGAGAGATGTGTTAAGGAAGCTTTCTGTATTCTTCCAAATTCTATGGATATGACCATTATTTGTCTACCATTACTAAAAATAGTCAAAAAAAACATTATAAAGTGCAGCAAAAGGAAAGATGGAAAATGAGGAGAGAGAAAGGATTACATGTGTTCCTGCTTATTTCACAGTAAGATTCAGGGAATAACACTCTACTGAACACAAATAGGGAAGGTATGGACAGATGGAAACTATTCAGTGTATGCAGTCATTTTATTATATTGTTTGGCTTCCTGACGTTATCAAATGAATCATCTGTTTTAGCAAAGGCATGTTCACAACTTCTAGAGAGATGCCTCAGGTACCAGAAAGAACACAGCCATACTAGTATGATACTCTGCCTGGGTTAACATAATATTCTACTTCTCTATGAGGTTAATTATGTCTACAGCAATACATGAATAATAGCCACTCTGCCTCCAGAAGTAAGCGTTTACAACTCCTTTAAAAAGGGAAAAAATAGAAGGTCCCTGAAAAACAGCTTGCAACCTAAGCTTTTCCTTGTTATACCCACATTTGAAGCATCTGAAAATGTTTTCTTACTTTATCTCTTCTCTGTTATTTGCAACATACAATATATAACTGCAAACTGTGTGAGTGTAGGGGGAGAATCCATTTGCAAGGGTTCTCCCCACTCTAAGTGGCATCCACTATTGGCTAATTCAATGCATTTCATAAAATTTAACCTATACTTTGAATTTCCAGCATGTTACTAAATTATTATTTAAGGTCAAACATTTTATTTCAGAACTGGCTATTTACTCTATAGTCAGAAATAGTATACATTTAAATACTTGTTCTTTGATACTGGTAAAGGAAAATTTCAGAGACAGATCAAAATATGTAAAGAAAAAAGAAGGGAGGAAAAACCCACTATTCCATTCTCCTGATCCTGAAAATGAAACTATTTGTAATCCAATTTCTGGCAGTCTGAAACTGCTCCAAAAGTATTCTCTAACTAAGTAGAACGGGCTCATCCCCTTCCTTACCAAAGTACTGCATCAGCTCACTTTCCTCCCACTCTTAACACTTGTTTCTATCCATCCACTCAGTCCATGTATGTCTACATATTATTAGTGAGTTCAGTTCAAAGTGTTGTGTTCAGTTCTTAATAATTATTATTTTAAAATTTTCGAGGCACTTGATTTTGATTTGATTTGCTTAAGCACTTTGTTGTACTACTCATGTATGGTTATTAAATGTTCTTCAATCAGTAAAGAAAACCGATTATGCTTTTCAATTACGTATTATTTATATCTTTGAAGAGTGCTGTCCTTTATGAAGGACTTCACATGTATAAGGGAACAACTCATCACAGCAAGATTTCTACACCTTTTCATTTCAGTGAAAAGAGATACCATTCACTGGAACACCTACAACACAACCAACTGTCAGTACAGTAGACTCTTATAAATTTGATGTTTACACATAGTTAGGAGATCTATGGTAAAGGCTTGCCTTTGAAAAACAACAGGTGGAAGTTAATTCCCAGGCAGGGTTTAAAATAACACCAATGGACAACATCTGAAAGTACCAGCTAAATAAAATACTATGAGGACACCTTCCAGAATAATAAGTGTATCAGATTACAAAAGGGATTGCAATTGAAGATAATGAAGTGCACTAACTGGAAAACATCAATAACAACCCCACTCATGTTATTTTTCAATTTCTTCCTTTTTGCTAGTATTTCTGTCACAGTAGCAGCTGGGCAGTTTTCAGAAAGACTTTAAAGAAATGACATTAAAGTCTAGAGGTATTTCTAGAGATGGGTTTGAGATAAAATTCTGTAATGAGACTCTGCTGTGGAAGCATAATGCTCTTTTTGTGTAGAGACAAAGAAAATAAGTAATGTTAGTAAAAGAGGTGAAAAACTTGGAGAACTACATGGACCAGTAAAAGTCTTGTATAAGAAATCTGATTAGCAGTAGCAAAAAATACCTTGTCTAGATTACTCATGGCCAGATTATTCCAGGCGCCCAAGAAGCTCTACATAAAAGGAGTTTAGACTAGCTGATGTTTGAAGGAGTGGTTTAGAAATACCTTTACTTCATCAGTAAGGTATGATTCATTTTTGTTCAAAAACTTGGATATTAAAGAGCTTTGCATGTCTGGCTATTAAGACTGCTACCTGTAAAGCAGAATCAGATATAGTTCACAGTACAATGAGTCCTTATATTAGCTTTGTGAAAGCTGTATAGAATTTGAATAAATACTTGCTCTGAAACCTGCTACAGCAACCGATGCCCGTGCAATACTGTAGTTATAAAATTACAAAACCAACCAGAAAAAAATAATCTTCAAATATGCACAATGGCAGAGAAAGTAATCATTCCTCACACCAAATTAAAAAAGACTATTTCCGTTACATCTTGCTTTCAAAGATAGCCATCTACCATAAGTATGGGAGACGCCCAACACCCTAATAAGTCCAGTGTTTTTCCTGAGAGTGTGAAGAATTTTTCATATAAGAACTGGGTAATAAAGCTTGGTAGAATCACTGCAGTTGCTGTATAGAATATGGATTTACTTTAGTACCACACACACGGAGCAGCTTTGGATAGGATTGTACACTTCCAGAAATTTAGCACAGACTTAGCAAGTCCAGAGTATCTATAAATGCAGTATACAAAATGCTACCAGAAAGGTTCAGCACAGTCAAATCTTTCATTCACAAGGACAAACGTAACTGAAGCTACGCTGGGCTTCGCCAAAGAATGCAGTATCTTACTATCCATCTACCCAGCATATTCTGACAGGGCTACAAGGCTGCCTGTCAGGAGACTTTACTCACAGTTAGTCAAATGTACTTTGTGTTTTCCCAAAGCATAGGTACTTGAGGAAAGAGGGGGGAAAAAAATATTCAACAGCAAAAAAAAAATCTTTATTTTTTTCTTATTTATGTAAGCATAGTTTTTTAATCAACACATGCTTATTTTTTCAGATTGCATCAAATCCACATGACAAAACATTTTGAAATTGCTCACCAAGTTTCTTGTCAAATACTGTACACTCACAATTACCTTGAATTGTTTTGAAATGTTTTGTCTCTCTGATTTTTCTTTCCTTCAGTTTTGTATCTTGTGGTCAACCAAGTTTTAGGTCCAAGGAAGGACAGGGCTTTCCCTTCAGCTGGAACATTTACAAGGTCTTTCACATGTGGATTCTCTGGCACATAGTTAAGTTATCAGCACATGCTGCAAGTTTTCCCTCAGGCAGGTAACTTCTACAATCTCTGTCCTCTACTCAACCATATAATGCCATAAAACTTAAAAGAGCTTAATTGTCTTTAAAAACCTCTACCTTGCTCAAACGTGGTTAACATCATTCCACTGATGGAAGAATTTCTGAGTAGAGGCAAGCGTAGAGACAGAAACACACACCATAGAAAATCAGATCAAAATAGTTTTTCTAATACAATCCAAAGGAGAGTATTATACCTCGTTAACTCTTGGTATAGCAGACCTTTTGCATCCCCGTCTTTCCAATGTTTAACATTTTTCCTATAATTCAAATTTGTGCAGTTATGGTTTACACAACACCTATGTCTTCGATGTTAAATGACAAGTATGTTTATAGTCTTTCCAAAAGTGGGAAAAACCCCAGAGAACATGAAAAGAAGCATCTAGCAACAGACAGCAAATAGAAATACTTTAAAAATTAGAAACTCATGACAGTCTTTAGCATTTACATTTGTATTTAAATGGCTGTAGTTGTAATATTTGCTTTTGAAAGCTAAATAATGCCAACTAATACCAGACCACGCGATTAAAATTTTGATTGCATAGTCTCTTTAATTGTTCTTTAACTGCATTTCTACATCTTAATCACTGGGCTAGTTAAACATACATTAAACATACATTAAAAAACATGTTGTGACACTGCTGAAGCACAAGTAACCCACAAGTGAGATATTTAAATGTATTCCATGCATCCCACCTGGGATTTAGGTAGCCTTTTCTTGCTCTTGTATTCATTCTTGCAAACCTGCATAACTACTCAAGACAACTAACCTTGCACGAGCTTCTAAATCTTGGGACAAAACTCTCAAAATTAGAAACCTCCACTTAGATTAGCAAGTTTCTATGTAAGTGCCTATGTGGACTGAATTTCCAAAGCACCACATACTCAGACGTTTCCACTAAAGACAGCCATTAAAAAAGAGATTCCATTTCATTCCTATGAAAGCTGTAAATACTAATCCTGCCAGCACACCTTCTTTCCTCCAATATTCCTCCTGAGGACCTATGATGGTCCTTGTTCTCCAGTAAAGTGACAAAACTGGGAATCCTGATATTGCCCCAACTGGCAACCAATTATAAGGGAATGAGGAGGCAAGTTCCAAAGGAAAGTTGTCTCCTTTTGCTATTGGGAATGAAAAGTGCCAGTTCCAGCTCTTCCCCGACCTTTAGTTCACAAAACCATTCTTCCCTCTCACGAGTGACACCTTCAGTCAGTAGCTATCCTGACTGCAGTCCTGCAAATTAACCACTCCAGATGTGACAAAGAAAATAAATACGGAGATTCTAAGAAAAGAATGAAACTTAAGGCTGGGATGTTAGCTAACATAAGCCAGAAAGTTTAAAACAGAAATTGAAATTTCAGTCTAAGACAGACATTTTGGCACAGATATTGCATGATTTTCCTTTCAGTATTGTCAGTCAAGATCCTCACTCCTGGGACTACACCTTCACAGTACATTCCAAATATATACAACATGCGGAGACGCTTTGAAATTTGATGATATTTGCATTTGGACTGACATCTTCTTGTACTGAGCACTTTTGTAACAAAGAACTGAACCGATTTCAACCCAAGTCTTTTCCAAAGAATAACAGGCAGCTACACATGAATGAATAAGTGAACAGTTTGCTTCAGCATTGAATGCCTCTGAAAACAGCAAGTTTGCAGGCACCAGATGGAAGAAGAACATTATTGCAATTCCTGCATCCCATTGTGTAACAGCCAACAGAGTCGTTAACGCTTTCTGGTGATTTCTAAGCTTTTCAGCGTGCTTTCCTTTGAAGGTGTTTTTTTGTTCCCCATCAGTCTGCAAGCTAGGTTCAGATGTCTCAGAAAAAAATTTACTGGCAAGATATCAAATAAAGAAAAATAAAAAATACAGATGGAAATAAATGATTATCATATTTAAAAAATTACTAGATGGACACAAAGTTTACATTATAAAATATGACTTATTACCTAAAGCACAAGTCCTTTGCCTCTCACAAGCCACAGCCTTCCTATACTAGAGCTGTCTGTCTTTCTGCATTGTAGTTCATCACTCATCCAACAGAAATGTCTCTCCTATGATCCCAAGGAGTTTTTACACTTTATTGTTTTCTTTTTAAGAAAGCAAATTTAAATCTTGTTTACCATATGACATTAGGAGCTCCTCCAGAATTCAGAGCAAAAAATGGTGAAAGACGTTTGATCTAATTCAAATTACTTATTCATTGCTACCACCATAGATCATCATGAGAAGGCAACCCACTGAGCAAAACACTCCTGCTTACAGACATCCATTTATGCTAAGCAGTGTATTTTCCTGTCCCCAAACATATACGAACATATAGACAATGTTCCCTTTGCTTAGAATGTGCTTTGAGTACCTTGCATACAGCAGATGTGAGAGTGTCTCATTTAAATTGTCAATGAACATGTCTAAGCACTGTCTGAACTAGTCCCTGGCAAACCAGGGCAGAAAGATTACACAACATTAACAAGACGAATTCAAGTAAAAAATACCTGCTATGAGTTAAAGATATATTGCCCTGCTCATTCAGGAAAACACCTGTATCTCATACAAATTCATAGAACCAAATTCATTTCTTCTGTAAACTAGAATAGTAATTTTGAAATTGGGGCATTCATAATCACATTAGTACCAAGTTTTAATGTTCTGCTTTGGTAGTATCATCTTGAGTACCAGTCCAGGATGAAAAAAAAAGTCTTATTTTCATAGCTACATTTTTAAAAGACATATATTAAGAACCTGACTCCTAAAAGTTAAGAAAGCAGTGTTTCCTCACTGTGCGCATGTCTATATGAGGAAAGATAAGGTACTGTAATTATTGACAAAACATTTTGTTAATTCTAGATCATATTTTCCTGCAGCAGGTCCTAAATCTCAATTAACTTCAATGCTATTTAGTTGTATCTACAAAGGACTAAACCTCAAAATCATACACAGTATAACTGCAATGTCCTTGCGGAACACCACACTCTGACCTCAAGAAGCAAGCACAGTCCTCTCAATTGTCTGCAACCCATGCTGTACGATTTCACACAGCAAAAGGGGCCACTACTTAATAATCTTCCTAAGAGAAGTAACATAATATTCAGAAACAAAAAGAAAAAGCGATCTATAAGCTTTTTAACATTGGAATCGTCTACATAGCAGCAACATGTGGAAGTCTGGCCATTCTGCCTGGTTCTCAGGAAAACCACTGTTCAAGCCAAGGCCCTAAATCTGCAGTGTTCACTCCAAGCCACCATGACCTGTGTGATGCAGGCGAATAATCCAAACATGCTGAAAGATGAATCATGTAACACTGCTACAAATGCAGGCACTTGGCCAAAATAAAAGTATTGCTCCAATACAGATGAGCATTGTCCCTAGAAAATTAGAGCATAATACTGTACTAGTACAATTTAATTTAAAAGAAACAAAGGAAAGCATATATGCAAGACTGGCAATATGAAGTATTTTGAGGCTCACCATAAAAAGTAAAATGCTAACAATTGACTAGATTGTGATTTTGTTTCCTTTGTGGTAAAACAGTATTGACAAATACTATAGTGTCATGTTTCTTGTTTGTGAGCTAATGTCATAAACATTTGAAAAATACAGTCTGGACAAAAGACAATGTTCTGCCCAGAGTTAGGGCAGCACATCATCAGACTGTCCCTGGAGCAGCCAAATACTGAAATTACGATTAGGGTGTTGCAACCTCCCTCAGGACTCCCTCGCCACTCTGGGAGGAAGCAAACTAATCTACACCTGGCAGAGCACATACCGCCCCATGCGCTGATGTGGCAATGCCACCCAGAGTGCTGGGAGCAAGGACCATCCTTCTCCACTCCCTCCATCCCTGCTTGCCACCATCACTAACTTAGGACATATGTATGGGCATAAAACATAAGCACGCTTTAAAACCCAGGCTTCCAAAAAGCTACTCATGATTCGGGCAGCTCTCTTACATCTCCGTATCCTACACTGGCCAAACCAAAACATAATTCTGCATCAATTAATTTAGAAATTATTTCTATTGCTCAAAAATCCCTCCCCTTTACCTTCTTAAGGCCAGATTACTCAAAGCACACATTAAGAATCATTTTTAGGAATGCAAGAATTTTAACATTAATCTTCTTTCTATTACATTTAACATCACTGTCAGTTTCAATGTACATGCTTGGAGCGTAATCTTTCTGCATATCTCAGTGATTAATCAATGCTGAACATCTACCGCCAATATGCACCATGTGTTCTACTGAATCCTGAAGTGTAGAGTCATCTTAATATGATAATACAGGCAATTTAGAGATAAAGCAAACTGTGATAGTAAAATTCAGAGTAACGCGTGTGTGTCTTTTATGCATTCTAGTGAGCTTTTAACCACATGCTGGTCCCCATTATGAGCTGTACCAGGTAAAAACACTGTAGTGCACAGCTTCTGACAACTTGTCAACAACCTAGTTTCGGAGGTTTAACAGGGGCAGTGTTTGGTATCTACTTGCTCATACATGATGAAGAATCATTGTATCCTACTGATAATGGTGTGTCCCCCCCCCACCCTCTTCATTCCCATTATCCCCATGTACAGCAGTGCTTAGGAAACACCACAATGGTACTGTGTTACAACACACATTAAGTAACTTAATAGGATGCCGCAGTGTAGCTGAATATGCCATCATAAGCACTGCTGAAATGTCTATCACTTCGGTTTCTTTTCCACTCATAGTAGGTCAATTTGAACTTTTTTTGGAGGGGGAAAAAAAAAAAGGGGGGGGAGAAAAATAAACTGCAAAAAACAAACCACCATATAGTGAACTTTTTAAAAAAATATTAACAAACAAGAAATGTCTATTTTTATCACAGTTTTTCCTATTAAGACTACTACAGTACTATTTTTAAATTGAAAACAGAAAAACAGAGTTTAATTTCTCACAAGCCCTTTCATTGACAAAACTGCAGAAGTTGGAATCTCTGGACCTTTTACCTAAGTTTCAAGACATGTCAAACATGTGGCCTTCAAAACATTTGATTCAAAAGTCACCAAGCCTTGCAAAACAAGACATTACCTTAGCAAACTGAGAGGAGAAACACACACCCCAGGTAGGTAACTATCTGAATGTGTGGCCTATGTATCTCTGATACTTCTGCTGTATATGCAACTACACCCAGTTTTAAGGTAGATTGGTCAGGGCAAAGACAGCTGCTGTTGAATTCCACACCAGCAGAATTTTTTAAAATTATTTTTTACAATCTCATAATAAATGACTTAATTTATTAAAAAGGCAGACAAAAAAGACAGACTGTACAATTATGAAATTAAATCACACTTAAAAATTATTTAATTAAATTTTAACTTGATGAAAGTTAAAAGACTTCAGTCTGGATATTTTTTGTATAGATGCGCCAAAACCACCCATACAAACTCTTCAAAAGAGCTTTCTAAATGTCATGGGAAAATGCACAAATGGAAACAAAGTAACAATACTTCTTTTTAATATCTATAATGCAGGATCACCAGGCCAAACAAGGGAGCTTATAAATAATTTTGTCAGTGGTATTACTAGTCTCTCAAAGTTCATATTCTAGGAAAACCATCCTCGCTTACCAGAGTCTCAATGCGTGCTCCATAGGAAATGGAGGTTTATTTATTGCAGGAGGAACACATTCTGCTGGGATTACACCAAGCCTCCAGCCATGGTAACTCTCACTAAACTGTCAGATTCAGTTACCAAATCTGAATTAGAGCATCTTTTTCTGTGTTTGATGTAGCATTTAATCGCTAATACTAAGGAACAACTCTGAATACTAAGATAGCGGATGAAAAGTTGAAATCACTCTATGCTAACATCTAAACTAGAAAGAAATCACTTTTGGAGGTCATACAATGTGCTTCTTCGGTTCTCCCAAAAGCTTCATAATTAGTTTATATATTTGCTTTGATATAATTTTTAAGGTGTGTGAATGTTTCTTAAAGCATATCCTAGTAGGTAAAACAGAACAGCAACCAAATAATGTGTAAGATAAAGAATTAAGATCAGACTCCCATCACCCACAATGATAGTCAAACCAACAGCATGTCATCAAAGTTGTTGAAAACTAAATGTAAGTACTGTTAAAAAGATTTACGAGGACACCAAAGTGACACACAGAAAATGATCTACAAAGGTCTGTGCATGGGAGGCAAACACTTCCTGTGTCTCCGTGACTTCAGAGGAACAGAAGCATTTAGCCCCTTCCATGAGGACTGAGACATCCCATCAATGAAGGAGTCCAGAAGCAGGACGTATCTGGGATTCAAATGACTTCTGTCACCACAGCATTCTTCCTTTATTGAGGCTTCTCCCGCTCAAGGAAGGGGTATAATATCTACACCGAAGTTTCTTCCAGCCCTGATATTTCTAAACAATGTCATTCTTCTGCCAAGCCTTTTCATGTAGAGCACAGTTAATAAAATCCACACCAGAATATTTTCTTGTGGTTTAATAAAGGCTAATTCCATTTTCAGATTAATACATTTTTAAGCAAAATCACAAGCATCTTCACTGCATTTTGCAACACACTTTAGATCTCCTTAGAATAAGTGGTCTCTTAATTTATTTTTCACAGGTTTCCATCAGCAATTTGGGTTTCCTTTCTGTGAACCAGCATTTGGAAAGGTTGCTGGTAGATACGCTAAACAATGAAGCATTAAGGAATTTGTAAGATGGGGCCAAACACTATCCTGGCAGGCACAGAATTATGGGGCACAAACATGTACTGTGGCCCAATTAAGGCTGACCAGCAACATTTTGGGCAGCAGCACCAAAGGAAACGATCATTCCTGGGAAACCTAATGGTATTGGAATAGGGAGCCAAGCATGATGAAACAGGCCTGAGTACATCTGAGACAAATTGAAATTAAAATACTTCCTCCCTATCAAAGCTACCAAATCTTCCCATATCAGTTTTTCATGGGAACGTATTTTGGGTCAAATACAGATGCAGCATGATTTACTTCCCTTCTCAGAGCAACAGGGAAACTTTGAAAAATTCTAAGGGTAAACTCACCTGTTCCTGAGTAACTCCACTGCTCTTAAACTTGGATGATTCATTACAAACTGGTGTTTTATTTGAGCATGTAATACTTGATTTTCTCCCTCTTTACTAAGGTCCTTTCATTATTTTCTGCAGCGAGTGCTGGATTCCATTAAAAGTATTTACATTTTTCTCCTTAAGTACTGTTCGCTGGGTTTTCAATTCACATTTTTTAACCATCCAACAAATACTGTGGTTACAAAAATGTTTACACTGAGTTCATCTTATTTACATTTGGACAAAAAAAAGGAGTTGTTCCTACTTCTAAAAATACTGGATTTGTTTAGAGAAAAAATGATTAATAATTACTAAGAATTGTAATTTTCTAGTTGTTATAAACTGAACAGCACAGCTGAACAGCAAATCACATGGTATTAACGAAGTTTAAGAAAGATGTCAGACTGATTCTCACATCCTCCATCAGGCAGATCTTCACTAACACTAATGAATATCTGCCAGCAAAGGTGGAGTACACGTACAAGTAAATACATAACTTAACCAACATGTTTGCGAAGCTCAGTGCTCATTTTCCACAGGCAACATCAGGTATTAACAGACATTCAACACTCCCAACCTGCTCACTCCTTCATAAAGTAGCAATGGCTATAGCTCCAGAAATGGTTCCACGCTGACTCACTTCTTCTGCAATACCCAGAAGAGCTGAGACAAACCACACACAGAGAATTATTACTCCAAGTTATTGCTTCCCTTGAGCTATTTGAATAAGAAACAAAAAGAATG
>JAOXNO010000020.1:76788922-76802961 GCA_028565335.1 Limnodromus scolopaceus | reverse complement strand
GACAGAGTCCAAGCAGGGTACACCTGTCTGACTCATTGCACATCAAGGTTGCCACATGAAAGAGCTATGAAAATGCACACTTGAAGAAGTGAAAGCAGGAAAACTCCCATCATGGTGTGAATTAGACTCCCCTCATGACTGGGAAAGGATTGAGCTTTCATCTGGATCCTGGAAAAATGTGGTGAAATGGACTTTCACCTCTGGCTTGCTTTCTCCCAAGGCAAGAGTAGTCCTGGCGTCCACACTACCTCATCAGTTGTCACAAAACATAGTCCCCAGCTTTGGAGTTGCATTTGACCTGAACGTGACTTAATGGCTGTGACTGGGCTGCACCAGTGTGGTTTGTAGCATTTTAGGTGAGGGGTGTAAGTGTCAAATAGTCCAATTCAGAGAACCCCCTCCCAAACTTTCATAAGTTTATGTGAACTGTTTGAGCTTCATTAATAACATGCTTGGGTTGTCAATCTCACAGAGAAGAAGGATTGGTTTTCCTTCTTGCTTTACTTGTCTATGGCTTTCTGCCTACAAGACCTGATTCATCTCTTGCTGAAGCTGATGGAAATGGTCTTTCCACATTCTTGCTGGAAAATAGGCTGTCTCATTCATTTCTGTGACTTGCGTTTCTGTAGAAAACATTACAAGATTATACGTGTCACCTGCACGTGGCCATCATTTCAACGGGACTAGCTGGCTACATCTCTGTTAACAAATTAAATGTGCCAAGGACCACTCTCTGGCAATGAACTGAGTTAGTGCAGAAGAATCTGCATCCATGCTGTTGGTCTTTCTTAACCTCCCAGGCAGGGTAGTCATACCTGGACAGATGTCATCTACCTAGACTTATGCAAAGCATTTGACACTGTCCCGCACGACATCCGGTCTCAAAATTGGAAAGTCATGGATTCAATGGATGGACCACTTGGTGGATAAGGAACTGGCTGGCTGGCCATACTCAAAGGGTTGTGGTCAATGGCTCAATGTCCAAGTGGCGGCCAGTGACGAGTGGTGCTCCTCAGGGGTCGGTACTGGGACCAGTGCTGTTCAACATCTTTGTTGGAGACATGGACAGTGGGATAGAGTGCACCCTCAGCAAGTTTGCTGACGACACCAAGTTTGGTGGCATGGTCGACACACTGGAGGGAAGGGATGCCATCCAGAGGGACCTGGACAGGCTTGAGAGGTAGGCTCGTGCAAATTGCATGAAGTTCAACCAAGGCAAGTGCAGGGTCCTGCACCTGGGATGTTGCAATCCCAGGCACAAATACAGGTTGGAGAGCAGCCCTGATGAGAAGGACTTGGGAGTGCTCGTGAATGAGAAGCTCAACATGAGCCAGCAAAGCGCACTGGAAGCCCAGAAAACCAATCGCATCCTGGGCTGCATCAGAAGAAGTGTGGCCAGGAGATCGAGGTGAGGTGATTCTACCCCTCTACTCTGCTCTCGTGAGACCCCACCTGGAGTACTGTGTCCAGCTTTGGAGTCAACTCAGGAATGTTGTCATGGACCTGTTGGAATGGGTCCAGTGGAGGGCCACGAAGATGATCAGACGGTTGGTGCACCTCTCCTATGAAGACAGACTCAGAGAGCTGGGGTTGTTCAGCCTGGAGAAGAGAAAGCTCCAGGGAGACCTTATAGCAGCCTTACAATATCTGAAGGGAGCCTACAGGAGAGCTGGCGAGGGACACTCTGTCAGGAAGCATAGTGACAGGACAAGGGGTAACAGTTTTAAACTGGAAGAGGGGAGATTTAGATTGGATATTAAGAAGAAATTCTTTACTGTGCGGGTGGTGAGACACTGGCACTGGTTGCCCAGGGTGTTCAAGAACAGGCTGGACGAGGCTTTGAGCAACCTGGTCTGGTGGGAGGTGTCCCTGCCCACAGCAGGGGTTGGTACTAGATGATCTTCAAGGTCCCTTCCAACTCTTAACCATTCTATGATTCTATGATTCCACATATAAAATAAGTTACACAGAAGACGACACAATTCCATGTTCACTGATACAGACCCTGACAGATCTCTTGGCAGGACAGGATTTGGATCAGGAAAGAATAGACACTGAAGACTGTTGTTGAATTAGCCAGAACACAGTATGGTGGTTACACAAGATTTATGCTGTCTGTGGAGAAGTATAGATGACACTCATCTGGCATAAAGTCAGGACAGCACAGAAAGACAACAACTGATTCAATAAAAAATTTAACCAGAAAGAAATTGCAACTTGAAAATTTTCAAATGGCACTCCGCTTTTTTATCAGTTCCTTGCTTTGCATCTCAAGCTATTTTTGTTATAGTGGAAGACACTCTAAAAGATTTATGATCTTCAGCTCATATCCTAGGGACTGAACCCGATCTCACTGGTTAGAAGTTTGACTGACAAACTCAGTCAAAAGTTTGTTTATGGTCAGTCACAATGTCATTAGTAGTTTCTGTTGACCAATCTGGATGGTATAACAAAATATCTTGATTAAACTAAATCCACAGAGCTCAGAGAATGGCATTCCAGAGGAACATTCTCAATCACAGTGCATCTATGTGGCCATAAATCCTTTTTTAACATTTCCTTTTCTCTAAGCTTGTGTTAAGGGTAATTTCAATATAAAGAATAAAATCCAACTCATGATGTTTATACTGTACCCACTTAAAGCTGCAAGCCTTCTCACACCTCCCAACACCCTACACAGACCTCATATGCGTTCATAAGGTAATTACTCTACTGCCTAAGACAGCTCAGGAATTAGCAAGAACGTGTCTGGAAACCAGTAGATATCAAAGGTTCACTGAGATGCGAAAGGATAAGAAGGAGACAGTCTGAATTCTGCAGGCTTGCCAATGAACTGAAGAAACCATCAATTAACTATTATGTGCAAAGCAGAAGCCTCCGCATTCTGGAAAATGCAAAACCTGGCCTCATACTAGGTAGGATGCCAACTTGCTGCAGCGGTTCCCAAACCTGTTCTTGGCTTCGGCTGTACTCCTGTTGGTCCTACAGAGCAGGCTGCCTCCCATTACAGCAACTTACTGCCAATCAGCTGATCCTCTTGACACTGCCAATCTCACAATACCTGCAAGATGGGAACCGGTGCAAGAAGTTCCAAAGAAGCTGGAATACAGCAACCCACACCACTACCACCCCAAAAAGGGTGGTACTTTGGCATACTCTCATGTGCAGATCCATTACATGCACTCAGTGAAATCACCAGCAAAAACTACTACTACTTTTAAAGAGCTCAAATCCATATTTTGTCATATGAAATTGACATGACAAAACGCAGACACCTACATCCAGGTTAACCATCTAGTTTCCCTTGATCATCAGTGAAGAAAAACAGTTAGAGTCATCTTCTCCTAAAGAAGATACCTAAAATAAGTTGACTGATGTATAAACCAAAACCCTTTTTTACCTCTCCAGGCTGAAACAAAGATTTAAATGACAAGCTCTATATTGCAGATGTCTAAAATAAGAAAATAAACCCACACAGAATTTTATTCTTGGTTTTGAGATGAAAACACAACTTGTGCAAATGGAACCAAGCATACCACGTAATGCAGACTGCTCTGTAGAAAAGACCAGAATACACAATTATTCATCATTCCTTCATCAGGAAGGCTTCAAATATTTAGACACCAGACAATAACATGGAAAGTTGGAAAAGTTAACTGTCCATATGACCAATGAGCTGAAACAAACTTTTCAAATAATTTAATCAGTTCCCTGAAGATCCCATAAGATTAGCACATTTTTGATACTGTGATAACTGACAACTGATTTTCTATTTGCATTAAGTTACTTCAGCTATTACGTGTATTTTCTGCACTGTATTATTATACTTCAGTATCTCTGCACAGATTAAAATGAACAGCACAGTT
Source organism: Limnodromus scolopaceus (assembly GCA_028565335.1). Taxonomy (NCBI): domain Eukaryota; kingdom Metazoa; phylum Chordata; class Aves; order Charadriiformes; family Scolopacidae; genus Limnodromus; species Limnodromus scolopaceus. The sequence goes on along the minus strand of JAOXNO010000020.1, from coordinate 76,799,095 downwards.
ACAATTTTGTTTGTTTGTTGTTTCAACATCCTAATTGTGCTCTTTTCTCCAACAGGATATACTCACTGATTTATTCAACATCACCTCCACTCTGATGTGTTTTCAGTTCAATTAGTTAAATAGGAGATATATGGATAACTTCTCTGTATTTCCCCCCCAGCTTCAAAAATTTGTCTTCTGATTTTCCTCCTGATTTTCACATTTCCTGCCAAAACTAATGTTCCACTTGTAATCTCTGAAATGGATTCCCAGGAAGAGGAGAAGAAAACCTTGTAGCCTCTTATGCCCTGTCATATGTCACAGTACCTTTTTTCCTTGTCTTATTGTCATCACAAGTTTTTTCCAACAATGGATATTGATTACTCAGATCTTAATTTCCTATTTTTCCTTTCTTACTGTTTCTAGTGTATTATCTCACATAAAACTATGCATTCTATCTCCAACCATGCCTTGAAGAAGATCAGACTATTGATGGATGGAAGTATCTCCACAAGACATAGACAGTACATATAATGGAGAAAATTTAGATCACAACAGTAATTCTGAAACTCAAAATTGTGCAATATGCAACCATCAGGCAACAGTCCACAGTTTTTCCAAAATAAATTTAAATTCTTATCTAAAGCTCCTTTAGACTTCAAATATATAAAAATAAAATTTATAAATTTTCTAATTAAAAAAAATGCTAAATATTGAAGGCATAAAACCAGTGGAAAGCTTTCCAAGTTCTACCAAGACCACAAATTCTGCTGAACTCCATTCACCAGAACATATTTCAATAACTTATTGGAAGAGATTGCAGGAACTTCATAATGCCGTGTGATTTATGGGTCCAACATGTATTTTTACAAAAACAAAACCAATTTAAATAACAGACTGTTAGAACAGTGCAACAGGACTCTCGCATTTAACATCTATGGAAAAGAACATGCATGTTATATATATACTGCTGTGCTTGAGCAAATTTATCCTCTCTACAGTCATCATTTCCATCTTTCCCTTAGTGTTAAATAGATAGTTTTACTTTACGTATCCATAACAAATTTCATTTTCCAACTTATTGGTGTGCCTCTCACTTTCTAGACTAAGTAACTTTAACAGTCTGGTTACCCTTCAGTTCAATGAAGAATATATATTTGACATAATCTCTATTAGGCAGTGAACACTTGGGAGAGGAAATTCCATTTTTTTTCTTATGCATAACCTCATGTCTTAAAGCATCCATTAGTTTCTAAAACCTCTCTCCTGCTTCACTCATCTTTACTGCTATTACGCAATGTGAACAAAGGCTCCCTCTCAAAGAGGACCAGCTAATGTTCAAGGTCCCTTTCAACCTAGACATTTCTGTGATTCAAAACACAGTGATCTTGCACAATATTTCAAGTGGTAATTATTAATATTAGTATCTTGATAAACCATAGAGTTTGGCCTGGAATCATATTTCAGTATATTAAAGACTGTTTATTATTATATTTCAGTATATTAGAAATTCTTTTCGTATGTTACCAGCTCTGAAGCCTTTTTTTTGTTTTAACACTTTTTTATAGCTGATACTTCTTTTCAGAAGGACTCAATAGCTTTTTACAAGATGTTCTTTTAAAATACACTCTGTAATGAAGCCATGATTCATTATTTAAAAAAATCACAATCATTAAAAGCAATTTTGAACATAATCTGTTCTTAGAAGTTTACACTTAGAAGGTTACACTGAAGTATAAACACTGCCGTAATGACAATTAAGTAATGACCTCTGAAGCATTGATATTAGCCTTCATTTTAAGAAATACTAGAATTTAAATTAAAGGAAAATAAAAAATGCTTTAACTACCCTTCAGATGACTTACATGCTATACTTACAATTGATATTTATTAAACAAATGCAAGGTAATGATTTGAAAGATTAGATGGATTCCAGTTCATGTCAATGTCAATGCTGGTGTATTGGCAATGGGGCTGTAAAATTTTCTCTTTTGTTTTTTAGTGAATTGAACCAATTGTCTTACTGGTAACAGAACCATGCCTTGTTTCTAGCTTACTTATGTCATGTGAACCCTAGCTGTTCCTCATGGCACTCTGAAAGACCAAGGCGCTGCTTTCGTCCAGTCCTGCACTTGCACTCACTAGCCAAACAGAACATAAAGATCAGACTTCTACCTGCCAGTAAAAGTCATTTCCACCTACCCAGCCATCTGCTTTCACAAATTTTTTAAGAACTAAATACTTTTTGATATCTACCCCTCTTTAAAACACCTCTGAAAGTAAGTGAACTCAAAAATCAGTAGAAATGACTACATCACAGACAGGATGACTGTTCTAAGAGCCATTTCCTTCAGAAACTAGGCCAAAGAATACTCATTTCAGACACTGTACCAGAGTGTCTTTGGAAAAAAAAATTAAAAATCAGTGTGCTGATGAAAGAAGAAAAGGAACTGTTGCAGAAAAAGGTAACTGGAAAATACACCACGTCCATCTATCAAACAGTTTCAAATATATAAAATATACTGCTTTCAGTCAACTATAATCCAAGATTTCTTTTCACATATGTGGTAACATAACAAGGCAGTGAATTTCTACTGTTTATAACTTGACTGGTCAATAATCTGGAGGTTTAATGTAGAACCAAACAAGAAAATAATTATTTTGATCAGTTCAGCCAGAGTTCAATGGACAGTTTTCATTATCTGGAACAAAGTTCATTCTCCTTCAAGAACACCAAATATCTATTATTTCCAGCCACCAGTTTAAAAAAATCGCTCAGTATTTTAAGTTAGTTCCACAGTAGAACAGTATACACTGAGTATAAAATTCTTATACACAACTTATTTATTCAGTAAATGTCACTTCAAATTAATATTAACCTCCGTTTTATTTTTTTAATTAATATTTACCTCTAAGTTAACTAAATCTTGATGCTTAATCTTTTTCCACAAAAAAAAAATTAAAATATTTCTTTAATGTTAGTGAATCAACGTGCAAAGAAACATTATCCTTCCATGGTAAAAGATGTTGGAGCCTTTCCATATCCCCCCAGTTTCCATCACCAATATAGCTGTACACCTGAATAAGAACAACTGTAGGAAGAATAATTAAAAGCCACTGGCAACTTAAGATCTGAAGTCTTTCTGGAAGGACTTAATTTAATAGTACAGCATTTTAAAAAAATCCCATTCGTGATTTCTTTTATATCACAAAACTCTAACATCTGTACTTACTTCAACATGTGCAAATAACATTTGTTCGATGTTATCATTGTTTTTCTCCTTGAGATCTGGTGGAATGTTTCTGTTTCTCACTTGGAAGTGTATTTTACTAAGATAACCATCACCAAGGTCCTGTGTTCAGAAAACAAGAAAGAAAAAAAAATTATGTAACAAAAATGCTAAATGCCATCACTGTTCTACAAAATAAACAGAGCATGGTATTTAGGCATAAGGTCCAAGTCTTTTTATAGGCACCGATGACTGCATTGCTTTTCAGCATCTTCTCACAGGTAATTTACACTAGTTTTTTGTGTCAAAGACCTAAACAGTAAAAATAAAATTTAATATAGCTACTAATTGAGTAAGACAACTGCTACCTGGGATCATTATGAGTGCCAAAGAACTGGAAGACAGTGCATTAAGGCCATGAAGAGATGAGCAGCTATTAACAATTTTGACCTATCAATTTCAAGCAATTCATCAATGCTAGTGTAAACTTCCCAATTCTCAGCAGATTGGTTTATTTTTGCTCTGTTTTCCCTCTAACTTTCTTAACGTCCTAGAAAAAAAAAAACCAAAAACCCATTTCAGAACTCACATGTGAAGGGTCACAATTTGTTCCCTTCTCTTGACCACCTCTGAGGGTCAAGCGTAAGAGAAAACAGACAAAGCTGTACCTTCTCCCAGTTCCTTTTTTATCATTCTGCTTCCCAGGACACAGGTCTGCTGTTGTAAAAGGCCCCTGCGCAACTTCAGAGTGGCAGGAGAAGGTTTTAGCTTTCCCCCCTTGCTGACCTGACTAACTGCACACATATACAAACATTATTTTTTTTTAATGAGAAGTAAAAGGAGAGAAAAAGTTTTGTTAACAGATCACTGCAAAAACATACACTTTGAAAGGGAGATAGAGTATACAGAACACAAAGAACAGTAGTTGCACGTTAAGTTACTTCTCAAAGGAAACAAATAAATTGGGGTTTTATTAGCTGTTTCATTATGTTTTATTTTAGACAAACACAGAAAGCATACGCACAACATCTGATGAAAAAAGATTCAATTCAAAACAGTCTCTTTACAAAATTCATTAACGTGGCATTAAATTCCTTGACAAGGCTGCAAATTTAACTATAATTTAACTCTTTGGTTAATCTGTCATTGCTAACAGTTTACTTCATGTACTTTGACCTTTAAATCAATATGTGTTTTATTCTGACACACTAGTTCTCTCTTTTCAAGGACACTGTAGAAGGTATGTAGCTCCAAAATCTGCTACGGCTACTTGTTTACTTTGTTCTTACCAAGTTTCACACATAAACAATGACAATGCTCTCTACGTATACTTTTGTCCACGAATTTTTAAGTATGAATCATCCTGTGAGCAACTACATTGCTCAGAACTTCCACTGCATGCCTTATTTTTCTCACTAATTCTCATCAAGAGCATGAACCCGCCAAACTTTGCTGGATGCCCCAGCTGCAGAACCAACTGCATCCTCTGCAGTGAAGAATCAAGTGTGCAGAGGACAACAGGGACAGAAAAATTAAGCCTGACTTGGTGACACAAAAGCCACTCTTGCTCAGTCTCAACACTCTGTCACATCTCTCCTTGAGGAGCTTGGTGCAAGTGTCAGCAGGTCTAAAGCTACCTGCGTGGGTATTTATCCCCCTAAGAGTAGCAAAGAAAGCACTACAGCCACCCACAGAGGTAAAACGCCCCAAGGCACAAGGAGCTTTGCCAGAGAAGGGTTAGATACAGCATTCACCTCCCTGAACCAGTTCTTACTGTCAGCAGAAAGGAGCAAAGCTCCACAGCCTTTGCACTCTGCAGTATTTGAGCGCCATGAAAAAGTATCTATGGATAGCTGGAAATGTGGAGTTAGCAGCCTCTGTATTTGATAGCTGCATGTCAGGGGCTAGAGGAGAGGTGGCAGGAAACAGAAGTATCCCTCCTGTTGTATTCTCCAAAGTGTTACATATTTTGTACACTTCTGCCCCACAAATAAATCAATACTTAAGCAAGGACCTTGATCCCATTAACATGGAAAGTCAGTCTATTTCTACTCCAGCTATCTTGTGAGTATCATGAGCAAAACCAAACTGAAATAGGCTTCGATATGATTACCTAAATTAATGCAACTAAATATTAAACAATCATAAAGCAGAAAGCAAATGGGGGGGCGGGGAGCGGTAGCCTTCACAGTCAAGATTTAACTATCCATCCCTAATAACAGCACCCAAGTTTAGCTCCATCAGGTCCCACAGTAGAGATGCTCTTGGCTTTTTTACAGCTTTCTTCTGGGAAAAACAAAACAAAACAAAAACAAAAGAGAAAATAACATAGTCTAGAACATTTAACTCACAGCTCCAAATACAGGGTTCTGCATGGGCTGTGTGAGCTTACGCCACAAGAGCAAGCCTCACAAAAACATTGAGTATTTCATCATCTACATTTAATCTTTACAGGAAACACAGGACACAAAACCACAGTTCTACAAGCCTGGTTTACTTGTGTGGTCTTATTGCTATCAATGGGTCTATTCACATGAGTATGGAATGAGGAATGGGATCCAAGTGCATTACATCAGCAAAATCAAGAGTGCCCCAAACTACCCACAACACATATATTGGTAAAAAAGGCAAAAAAGACAATGAGACATTTTGTTAATTAAAAGCTTCCTTCCCAGACTACATACTATAAATGGATGGTCTCAATGGCCAGGTTTTTATCACATACTGAAATCACAGAGTCGCCAACTTGGCCCATTAAAAAAAAAAAGGCTCTTACAGATTTTTTTTGTTCTCACATAAAAAAATTATCTCATTCTGTTATTTCCAGCAAAGCTGCTTATTTCACAGAAAGTTCAAACTTTGACCTATGTATTAAATTCCCAACTGAGGCTCAGAGCATCTTTCTTTACTGAACAAATCCTCACAAATATAGCCTTGGACTGAAATCTAAAGTTTCAAATGGTTGCCTCTAAGAAAGCGTGCATTGTCACACTCGGCAAATATTTGCACTCTTTTAAAAACTTCTAAACAGAATGCATCTAAGGCCAAGATCCTGCTTCTTACTGAAATTCTGTTTCATCTGTGATGAATGTGTCACAAATGCTAATGTACAGTTACTTGTGTACAAATGATGACATACATTTACTCTGGGACTTCCTGAATTTCAAAATGATACAAGCACGATTGTTTTCCCCAAAATTCATGAAAACATGGGAAACCACTAAAGTAATTAAAATTTTAAAAAACAAATTAAAAAATATATAGAGCAATAAGTTTTCTACAGCAGAAAAAAGAAATACACAGATAATAATGAGTATTCCAAACTATCCATTACTGAAAACCAGTCAGAGAAGAGAACAAGTGAGCATTGCCCACCCATCAAAAAAAGTGTGGCAAAAAGAAATCCTAGAACAGAGTGGATTTATCATTAGATGGAGAACAACAGAAGCATTCAAACTAGGAAAAGCAAGTATTCAAAATATTTGTTATTATTATGGAACAAATGCAAATTATGTAGCCATAAGCTGTAATTATTACGAAGTTTTCATTTCAGCAGGTCATTAGCACGAAGTGGCTATCACTAAATATTTTTAAATCAGTACATAAGAACTGCTGATTTTCTTTAAGTCTTCGAGCACTGTGGAAGTTTCAGAGAACTTTGGAAAAAGCCAGCATGTATCAATATATCTTTATATACTGGCTAATTCGCATAACTTTACATGCATTAGCTTGACATCATCCCAAGCGATATAACGGAAGACATCATACGGAATTCAGTAAATAAAGTAAATGCACTTATTTGACAGAAAAATAGATTTTGTCAGGGCCCCCTGCTATTTAAAATTTCGATAAATGACCTAGAAACAACATGTAATTATTATTGGTAAGTTTTGAAAGTTATGGGGAAGCCGCAAACAATGAGGATTGATCACTAATACAGATTCTTCTGGCTGCTGTATGCAACTAACATGCATTTTAATACAAAATATTAAGTCACACATCTAGAACAAAGACTATGCACTCTTTAAGCTTAAAGGGTTAAAGTGACCCTTGGATATACAACCACAAGCCCTTGCCCAGAGTAGGAGGGTTTGAATTTCACAGTGATACAACATTCATTGTCAACTTCTGCCCACAGTTGAAAAAGGATTTTTATATACTGGAAATGATTCAGAGGAGATCCACAAGAATGATTAAAATATTGGAAAATACATCAAGTAGTCAGGGAACTCAACATGTTTTGTTTTTAGACTGACAAGGTTAAGGGATGAATTAATCTGAATCTAAAGTACCAGAACAGGGAGAGTTCTGATAAAAGAAGCGTCCTCAGCTTAATAGACAATGTACAGCTACCAAAGGCTGGAAGATGAAACTAGGCAGTTAAAAGTAGCAGTTTTTAAAAAAAAAAATTAAATCCATTTTTAGCATAGCCAACTATTTGAAACACTTGTTGAGAGGTGTGACTGTTTCCCCATCATTAGGAATTCTGATAGTTAAGGCTGTGTAATCCTTAAAAGACATTTCCTGATCAAAACTGGAATCATCTCAGGTGATCCTACCCCTTTGTTATACAACAAGTTGCACTTGGCCACCCCAGAAGTTGTTTCTGGATTCATGATCCCTATTCAGTACATATACTGGCTTAAAACCTCATGTAGACCATCTATGCACTATTTTATTCTTGGACCAGCTGTGTAAAATGCCATTTAATTTACATGTTGAAAACCCTCCTTAAAGGATGTTCCAGCTCAAAAAGGCGAGCAAGGGTATCTAAAAATTAACACTGTGATTATTTTACCTTGCTAGTTCTCCACTCCCAACCATCTCCTATCTGCTGTGAATGTTTAATAAATTCTTCACAGTACTGCTTGAATCTTTTTTCTTCCAAAAAGAAGTCCTCTTCACCTGCCATGCTACAGGATATCTGCAGAACAAACTAAATGTTAGTACTGACAGATGAAATGAACAATAAAGACTTTCACTGATTTATAGCAACTGAATAGTAAAATAACAAAGCACTGGGGGGAAAAAACTGTTTCTTGAAGTAAAACAAAGGTTTCTTCAAGTACATTAGAGAATCATAGATACATAGAATGGTTGCGGTTGGTAGGGACCTTTGGACATTGGCTAGTCCAATCCCCCTACTCACAGTAGGGTCAAGTACAGTAAATTGCTCAGGGTCATTTCCAGTTGGGTTTTGATTATCTCCAAGGACGGAGATGCCAAAAGGTCTCTAGGGTACCTGTTCCAATGTTCAATTACCAGAGCAGTAAATAATTTTTCTTCTGTTTAAATGAAAATAAATTATGTACCAGCTTGTGCCCATTGCCTCTTGTGCTTTCACTGCATGGTACTGAAACAAGTCTGCCTCCATCATCTTTATTCCCTCCCATCAGGTACTTATACATATTCATAAGATCCCACTGACTTTTCTCCACACTGAAGAGTCCCAGTTCTCAGTCTTGCCTTGTATGTCAGACATCCTTAATTATCTGTGTGGCCCTTTGCTGGACTTGCTCCATATGATGTTGTCTTTCCTGTAGTGGGGAGCCCAGAGCCGGACACAGTACCCCATCTTACACGTTTCTTTACGGAGTACAGTTCAACTGGCAACCAGCAACCTGCATCCACTTGTGGGCTACTTCCAAGGGCCTCCTCCCTTTTCCCTGTGGAACTGAACTGCTCCACAAAAGCTCATTTGTGGACTTGGAGGCTACACCATGGCCATCACACTCCAGCTGAAGCAACTGTTACTGCTCAGTATGGCCCTCAATGGCCCAGCAAGGTGGCGTCAGGAGGTGCTTCAAATGACCACTTTCCCCACCCCTTGCATGCTTCCACCCTAGGATCTAAAAGAAAACAGAAAAACTCAAGAGAATCTGGACAGTTTTACTTTCTTCCTTCCTTTCAAAACGGATGCATCATATATGCAACTGTTTCAATGTGTTTAGAGACATCAGGCATCACTGCAGCACCACAAATACTCAGTAACTATTAATACTAGACTACAGTTTTTCCTAACAAGAAATACAAAGGAAACAGCACCTCCTGCAATGCTAATTATTTCAGGATCTGCCCTTAAATCACATCACCCTGTCTGCCCATGACATAAATTACTTATCTAGCATTTGAAAATACATTATCTTCAATGGGAGTTAACCCAAGCCCCCATCACTCTTTGCTACCCAATTGTCAACAAAGTGCGGAAAACAGGATACTGTAGATGTTTCTGCAGTTCCCGTATTTCCAGACGACGGACTGCAGAACTGCGGGCAGTGCATGGATTGAGAGCACAGCTCTCACGTATGTTTTAAGGAAAGCTCAAAACTTCAGTAAGCCTAGAGCTTTAGGAAATTAGCAGCCGTGGACAGACGCCCGGCTGCCGGCACCTGAATAGCACATCTCCCTTCCTCTCATAAACCACCCCTTTAAAACGAGTGGCGAGCAGACCCCAACCCGCCCCACCCGGCCACAGGCCCCGCCGGCAGCGGGGAAGCCGGGCAAGCCCCCTGCCAGGCCGACTCCTTCTCCTCCTCACCCCACCAGCCGGGACGGCCCTCCCGGCTCAGCCCTCGTCCCCTGATGTCCCCCCCTGCGGGGGAGGGCTACGAGCCTAGGACAACCCGGCGACGGGCGCGGCGTTCAGGCGGAAAGGCCGGCGTGAGGCGCGGGCGCCCCGTCCCGCCTGAGGTGAGGTATGGGGAGGCCCGACAGAGAAGAAATGGGGCATTCGGGGCGGGGGGGGGGGTCGCACACCCCGAGAAGGGCCCTAGAGAGGGGGGGAGGTGGGGGGGTTGAGCAGGAGAGCGGGAGGGAGCAGCCCCTCCGCGCCGCCCTCCACGTACCGTCACCCTCCTCCTCCTCCGTCTCCTCCTCCCGCCGGCGCCGCGCATGCGCGCCCCGCAGCGGGACCGGGGGGGCGGCTGCGCATGCGCGGCGGGAGGCGCTCGCGGTGGGCGCTGAG
>JAOXNO010000020.1:76775330-76788871 GCA_028565335.1 Limnodromus scolopaceus | reverse complement strand
AAAAGGGGTCTCCTCCCACCCCCAAAAAATCTTACCCCCCCCCCCAACCCCGATAAGCATAGGTGAGGCTGGCCTTCGTCCAGAAGCTCAGCCACACCAGTTTAATCTGAACATTTCTCCTCAGTTTTGCAGACTCAACAGCCCTTCCCTCCCCACAGTATAAATACATGCTGTTACTTTAGTCTGAAGAAGAGAAGGCTGAGGGGGGATCTGATCAACGCCTATAAATACTTAAAGGAAGGGTGTCAAGAGGATGGGGCTGGTCATTTTCCAGTGGTGCCCAGTGACAGGACAAGAAGAAAAGGGTGCAAACTTGAATATAAGAAGTTCCATCTAAACATGAGGAGGAACTTCTGTAATTTGAAGGTGGCAGAGCCCTGGGACAGGCTGCTCAGGGAAGTGGTGGAGTCTCCATCTCTGGAGACTTTCAGACCCCACCTGGACACGTTCCTGTGCAACTTGTTCTGGGTGGACCTGCTTTGGAAGGGAGATTGGACCAGATGATCTCCAGAGGTCCCTTCCAACCCCATGCGATTCTGTGATTCTTTTCCCAGACAAAGATAAGGAGTAGGTAAAGTGAAGTTGAAATGTCCAGGTTACCCAAGCACTGCCTTGTAATGTAACATGGAGGGCAAGTAGGAGAGCAATCCAAAATGGTGATACAGTTTTGTGGAGGAAAATATGAAGAAATGCAGGATCTCACCAAAAATGTAATCCAGAGCTCTTCCCGGGAGTTGCCCAATGTGGATCTCAGTGTTCATTTTGTTAACCAGTCCCTATAATTACTTCTAGATCTGAGAATTTGGTAGGATCACAGAAGCTTTTTTGCTACATGAATGTTAGAAGAATTATTTTAAAATTTACAAGTCTACTAAACTGTACATTTTTCACCAGTAAGGTCTTGTCTGGCATGACTAAGCTATCCAAACCATAGTATGTGCAGAATGCGTTATATTTGGATAGACTTAGTGGAACATAAAATGGTGGCTTTACCTATTTAGCTGTAAACTGCCATTTTAAAGAGTTTTATGACTTGGATTAAGAGTAAACCAGAGCTGTCCCATCAGCTTTGGAGACCATACTGCTCGGTGGAAAGCCTAAATGTGTAGGTGGTGCTTTGCCATGGTAGCTCATTGTAATGGGGTGTTCTCCAACTCTGCAGTTCCTACTTTGCTTGTCATTTGCTGGATGTAGAGAGCTCACAAGGGTCAAAGCATTTTGCTGGAATATGCCTGAGGTTAGCCATTTCTCTTTGTTCTTAAAATTCCATTTTCTAGATCTTGGCTGTTAGCAGACAAGTTCTTAAAATATGTACCATGATTCATATTTAAAGAATATTTTCACTATTCTTTGTGAACAGTGAAATGTTCCGTCTAGGGCTGTAGTTTTCAGCATTAGGTGTACATATAAGCAAAGTTTTGTTTCATGAAGGTTTTGGAGTATGTTTTAGTTGTGTGATGTGCTTTGAACAGATTACGGCACCTCCATAGATTACTATTTTCACTGCATATATTATTTTTGAAAGCAGTTGCATAGCTTGGTTGATGCCATTATAACTACAAGTTATGATGCTATAGTCATTATTTAATCATCAGAATTAATTATTTATATTGTTCTTCACTGTTTCTTTTAAATGCTGGGGTTTTGAAATTTGGTAAGTAAACACCATGTTGTCATCCAACCCCGAGTTTTGAAGGAGGATTTTTACATTGTGGAATATATTCTGTAAGCCATATTTGCTAACAGAAAATGCCTGTGGTATTGAAAAAATGTCACGTAATGTGCATTGCCTTGGAAGCTGCAGCTCCTGATTTCTAATTTTAGCTTTGTTACTGTCTCTCTGGATTTTCTTAGGGGAGAATCATCGGGTTTAAGACATAGCTCATTTAAAAAGTGCCTGGTAGGGCCCTGATTTTGCACTGAAGTTAGCAGAGGAGTCACCATGACTGGCAGCTTCCAGAAAACTAAGCCATGGTTTCCATATGTTCAGATCCATTTACTTCATTTAAAATTCTGAGTGCACAGCGCTGGTAAAAATCAAGGACATCCAGTAACTGGCATCATAACACTACTGGTCATTTTTAAAGAGTATGGGCTTTAGCCATGCTGCTGAGAGTGTTGCAAAGAAGCAATATTATCTATGGACCTTAAACCAAGCATATGCAATGTTAAGTAATTATGTATGGTTAAAAATAATAAACAGTTGACCTGAATATCCCCTTTCATGACTTGCTGGCTTTCTCATGACGAGCCTAACTGACTCTTCATGGTCTAAAACACTTAACTTTGAAAAACTGTTAGTATCCATACGTTGTAGCTAACAGAAATACTGGATGTAGACAAGATACTGTGCCTGCTAGAGGTGTTTTGTAATCCTTGCTCTGCTTTTTACAAATTTGGGCTAATAGTTTGACTTTTCTCTTTCTGTTTCCCTTTTTGATTGCCTGCAGAGCAGATCAGGTTTGTGGTATATTCTTACAGCATCTGGTATCAGCTTGGTCATCTCCAGAATTGCTGCCAGGGCATTTCAGTAAGTTGCAGTGAGTGCCTCGTTATCAAGGGAAATGCATTTGCTGTAGTTCTAAAATTACTTGACAAGAAGTCCCAACATGGGGGTTTCTCTCCTTTCTCTTCCTTCTTTTGCCTGTACTCTGAATAACTGCCTCAGGTTTCCATCTTGTCTCTGCCAGACAAAAGCATTAATAGTCCTATTCCTTGTATCACTCCTTAGATTTTTATATACTTAAAATAAATGCATAATAGGTCATCAGACCTGTTTTATTCTAAATTATATTAATATTATACCTATATTAATATATTATCACATATTGATAATTTTTGACAGTAAAGTACAGTTGTTGTAGGGACTTTGTTGGTTGGGAATTTTAGAACTAAACTAAATAAAGATCTTGGAGAATAATCCTTCATCAGCCAGGTGGTGAACTGAATGATCTCTAAAAGTTCTTTGTCATCTCCTCATCTCCTGTTGTTTGGTCCCAAGAAACACAGTTTCATTCAAAACCCATTGATCAGTCAAGCAGTTCAGGCAACACTGTACTCTCCAAAGGAAAAAGGTAACATTACAGCTCTCTGACTGGTAGAATTACCATGATATACATTCAGTTTCACAAATCCTCCTTAGTATAGTTTGGACCCTGAGCCATTCACTGTAATTCTAATGCTATTTCTTCCACATTGGGTTTTGATTACTCTTAACTTCTGATGCTAAGCAATGTTGTTAAACAAAAAGAGATAATACTGTATTATTGCCAGGGCCTGGCAGTACCTGGGTTGCAAAGTTTTATAATAAAAGAATATTGCCAGGTGAGTCAAATATGAAATAATGGTACAGCCAAAGCAAAATGCTTGTGAAAATGTCTCATGAGGCTTTTGGACAGCATGTTCAAGCCCAACATATCATTTGTGCTATAACAAATAGTTTCTTCATGTGCTGTACTAATATGGTCACAGAAGCAAATGTACCCAATCTACAATTTAAGACAAATTGAATATATTGACTATACAAGCAACATCTGCAACAATGAAATGCTGGATTTCATTCCAGTTGAAATTGATACTAGCAAACATTCACCACGGCTGACTGCTTAATTTAAATCTCTTCATTGTCTGTCATTAAATTAATAGTGCTTATGGAGATTCTGCACCAATAATACAGACTAAGAATTAATACTAAGATATTCTGCATTCTTCTGCTTCATTTGTTTAGGAGACTTAATAGTTGAAATTCCCCTGATAGAACTTGGTAGGTGGAGTGTTACTATTTCAAAATTGTTAACAAACCTTATTTTCCAATAATCACTGTAATATTACAGTGCTCTTATAAAGTAGACAAGTAGTGTTATTTTCCTTTTGCCAGCAGAGAAAGAGGGATTAAGTAACTGATTGAAGGCTGTGGTGAATGTGAGGCTGGCAAATGGAGCTGAATTTTGTAGATGCATGGTCTCTGCCTTCAACATAGTTGCTCTTGGGCCCTGTGATTGTTCTGACAGAAAGTTCAAAAGGAAACAAACTGAGAGGTATATAAACAGCATACATTTTTCATGAGTGTTTTTATTGCACTCCAGCAGCTACCAACCAGCACTGAAGAAAGTACTAGCATAATGCAGCAATTGTTGCCACCTTCTGTTTCGGGAAATTTTTCTTGCTTCTTTCTACTTATTTTATTTTATCTAAAAGTTTAATAATTTTTTCAGGCTTCAGATTTTTTTTTCATTTGTTTTGTATTCTCTTTCTGTTACTGTTATTCATGTTCCATTCTTGTTTTATTTAATTTTTTTTCCTATTAGACCAATACATATTGAAATCAACTTAAGACAGGCTACATATAAAATACTCAGGTCATTAATATAAAAGATAATAGCAGCTGAAGGCCTCAAAAATGTTGCTTCTAAGCAGGGAATTGGGGGATGTTGAGAGTAATGAGGAGGACTAATTGATAAAGAAAGATAAATTTTTTAATCGGCTTTCAAGTTCATGGTCAAAACAGCATTAAAATATGTGCAGACAGTGAAGCAAAGGTCATCATAACACAGGATTATATGAAAGTACAATAAAAGAATACTACTAGAACCTCTAGTATATATATAATTGTAATAAATAAGCAAGTTACCATCTGTCTCTCTTGTTTCATTAAACTAGCAAACCTATGCTACCACTGTCTGGTTTGCTAAAATCAGCAAATCAGAAACTAGTTGAAAGTACAATCTGAAATATTTTTGTTCAGGATGCTAGCTAGATCAGAACTAGGATTGTTTTTACACATATAAGGTAAATAAAGCCAAGTGCTAAGCTCCAGCGTAAATTATTCCAATTATTCATCTGGTATAGGTCTGCAGGCCCACATATAAAATCAGCAGCTCATAATTAACACTGAAGTCAGTCAAGACAGACAGATAGTAACACTAGGGAAACAGGATTTTATTCTTGATTCCTAAAAAATATTATGAACCTAAAATGATGTAACATGCAGAGCTGTGTTTTGAGAATATTTTCCTCAGATGATAGATAGAAAGGTCAAGAGGGAAGCTGCCTGGATGAGAAATGACAGGCAAGAACAGACAAATTATCATCTGCCTTGTGTAGAGGAAAGACTCAGAGCTTAACTTGAAGGTTTACTGTAAAAGTTAAGAACTCTGTTATTTAAGGAGACTGACCAAATTGAAGAATGAGAAGGAATTTCTTCATGAATGAAGAGTGACAGATTGTACTTTTTTTTTTTTTGTAAAGTAATTCAACAACAGAAACTATCCAAAACTGAAAAAAATACAAGAAGCCTGTACCTTCCACTATCATTTTGGCAAAGAAAAATGTAAGATGAAACTGTCCACTTAGAAGCCAAGCAAGAAGTAATATAAGTAGTAGTGGACATCACACGTCACTGATAATTGGTCACAAATTGCAGACAAATTCCTATCATTACAGGACAGACACTTCTGAAAAATGAATAGTGACAAGAATTCAAATTCCACCAAAATGCATAAAGCATTACATTAAACAAATGCTGTTTTTTAATTAATTGGGTAGAAGTCATAACACGTGGCCGTGTTTACTGAGATACTCTGTTTGGGCACCTCTTTCTGACCAAGGTGTAGCTACTGAAGGACTGTTGTGTGGGAAGGGGCGTCAAGAGGTGACCTTGTCTGTCATGGCTAATTCCTGACTGCAGGTGTAGACCCTCATCCGGGGAGGTCTACACCAGAAACGCTTTTGTGCTTCATTCTTAGCAAGTTCTGTTGAGGTGCAAGCCAGAACATACTCCCAACCCTCTGCGACACAAACTGCACGACGAATGAGGACCGTAGCCTTAGGTACGGACACTGCAGCTAAGTGAAGGAAAGCCGAGGAGGCACAAAGCCACACTCCCTCATTCCAGGCCATCTAGGAGAAAAACTTTCACTTATGGCCACTCTAATTTACGCTGGCTGAAATAAGCCCCTCAGGGATGTTCTCCGATCCATACCAAACCCTTCTCCTGCCTTGGGACCCGCCTTGAGCATTTAGCCTACAGCCAACAACATTGCGAGAGGTACGCCTGTTAAGAAGTATATATAGTTGAGTGCATGTTGCATTTAACGTATGTTATTTATGTCACGGCATTGTATGCACACAACATCCTGCACGCTGGGGATGTGTATAATTTATATGTTTGATTTCAGGATTCCTGGGGATCATCATAGGTGTCTTTCCAGGAATTATATTATTTCTTGTGTTTCATTTTGCTTTGCAAAACCCTGTTTTTCCCCTTTTAGTCCCATAGGGGGAAATAAATGGCTTTCAGAGATGAATGCTGTTGTAGCTGAGTGAGGTCCCGAATAGCTCAGGAGACTTGAAGGGACTGCAGATGGCCCCAGTTTGTCCTTAAAGAGTTACGCCATCCAAAAGAGCGATGTGCTCTGACTCAGTAAAGGCTTGATGGATGATGAGGACAGTGTTTTGAATAGCAATGATGTGGGAAATATGGCAAGACCTATGACACCAAAGTAATGAAGCCCAGAGCTTAAGTTTACAGGCAAAATGAGGCCTTTCCCAGTGATGTTGTTACCCATGGAGTATTATTGTTCACTGTTATTTTAGTAACAAGTAATTTCTCTTATTAAGGGTCAAGAAATCCTTCTCTAACTGCACAGGTCTCAAGAGTAAAACCAGTTACACACCTAGGAGTGGAACGGTAGAACTGGACTCTGCATTTAGCTGAGCAACGACACGCAGGTGCTGTGGAAATAATTTCTGATGTCAGTCAGGTAAAAGCTGTTGATACGACTCTGGACTTCTTACCCTAAAAAACATCTGTTGGGCTGTGAACATGCAGCTGTGATACTGAAATTAATCTGACTGGCACTGTCAGAAAGTATGCCTGTTAACACCAGAGGAGAGGCTGAGGGAGCTGGGGTTGTTTAGCCTGGAGAAAAGGAGGCTGAGGGGTAGACCTTATGGCTCTCTACAACTCCCTGAAAGGAGGCTGGAGCAAGATGACGGTCAGACTCTTCTCCCAAGTAATAGACAATAGAGGAAACAGCCTGAAGTTGCACCAGGGGAGGTTTAGATTGGATCTAAGGAAAAATTTCTTAACCAAAAGGGTTGTCAAACACTGGAACAGGCTGTCCAGGGAAGTGGTGGAATCGTCATCCTGGAGGTACTTAAAAGGCGGGCAGACATGGTGCTGAGAGACACGGTTTAGTGGTGAACCTGGCAGAGTTAGGTTAGTGGTTGAACTGAATGATCTTAAAGGTCCCTTCCAACCTAGATAATTCTATGATTCCATGCAGTTCTCCTTCAGGCCTCTCCTCCCTGAAGGTAAGGCTTTTTAATGTTTTAGTTCTCTCTAGCATTCCCAATACAGCAGTTGTGATTCCAAGGAGTGGACCAAGGAAGGGGATGGGCTCAGTTGGTTTCCTCCTGCCACTGTTACCAGAGATGGACTAGCCAGCTGCGTGGGCCCTTGGTCTCGCCAACCAGGCTGTCTCACAGGTTTTTACTTTCTGTTGCCAATTCCCTTTCACAGCTGCCAACTCCACTTCCTCTATTCCACACTCAGTATTGTTTCTCAAACACATTGTCTATCGTTTGTTATTATTTTCTGAACAGCTGGACTGTTCACTTGTTCAGCCTTCCAAATGTCACAGCTACCTATTATTTATTTATTTGTTTGTTTGTTTATTTATTTATTTCGCCTGTCACAGAAATGTGAAAGGAGTATTTATCCATTTTGATGTAAAGCAGTGGAGAAAAGCCCTGTACTTTATTGTCTTCATCAACATAAGATCACGGCCTCTAACTTAACATTTTTAGTATACCTCTTCCTCCCATTTGTGAGAAATCTAGCAAGTGAATAGCCTCAGCGTGATAAGAATGTTATAATCCTTTCTAAAATTACATTCCTTTTATCCTACAGCACACCGTACAAATTGAGAATAAGGTTGATCACGTAACCTCTTATTGTCATGAGTCGTGTTTTCCAAACTTACTACTGAAATTATAAATGCACTGTTTCAGAACACAAGACAAAAATGTCATTTCAGCCAGTGACGGTGTTTTCATCAGGATATGCAAATGAGATTTTTAGAAGCCCAGTGGAAGAACATTAGCGGAGAGTTTAGAAGTCAGTCGGCTGAGTTCATTTCTTCGTTAGTTTGGACTGACAAAATTCCGTTGCCTGAAAATTATATGTAAGTGTCACCTGCCAGGATTGGAAAAATCAGAAGCCATCCTGATAGAATGATGAAGTGAGTGGTGAGCAATTGACCATTCAATTGGCATTGAACTATTAGTGAAGAGATTTTTCTTTACACCACAGAAAGGCCTGCCATTTAAAATGGACAGATTAGCACGTGCCAAAATATTGTCTCTATACTAGACTTTACAAAATTCTCTGTTAACTAACATAAGTTAATATATGACACGTAACCTGTTTTATGCTGGTTTTTTAGTCCTTATTTGGACAAAGCCAAGGGCTTTTTATCATTCCCTTGAATTATTATACTCCAGAAATTTACCAGACCTTCAAAATTCAAATCAGCTATTAAATTATTGAGATATTATCAAATCCAGTTTGTAATTATTTTTTTCTTCTCAGAAAAAAAAGTACATTTATTCAGACAGAGTTTAACTTGCAGCATGGCTGCAGAAAATCATTGCATATATCCAGTAAGATGATGCTTTGAATGATGCTTGAATATTTTCCTGTCCCTAAAACTGCTGATGATTGCCACCGAAGAAATGAGTGCAAAAAAAAGCATTTATGGGGGTCCAGTCCATTCAAACCAAAATAAGAATTCCAAAATACATTATCTTGCAGTCTCCATGCTCTTTCTTCCCCCCAGTACTCACGTCGTAATTTCTTACTTCTTGTCTGCGATTCCCAAATGCACTGACCCAGTTGACCAAATTTACCCTGGCATAAGAGGTTGTAATTCCACTTCCTTGGCTGAAGTTACATTTACTTATAGCCCAGTTACACTGCGCCGGAATGTGCCACGCGGGGAAGGTGTAGTGGTTATCCAGACCACTTCCAGTCCTGAACTTCAGCCGTGGTACTTTAGCCACATGCAGCATTTTTACATGGTAAAAAATACAGTAAGAGTCAAAGAAAGTCAGGAAGGCAAGAGGATGAAGAGCAGACTGTCACTGAAATGGGAATGATTTATTTAATAACACCGTGAAAAAGCACACTTTAGCTTCACCAGCTCATCAGTGTCAGCTCCCCTCATCTGTACCTGGTGCTGACAGCTTCTTAACATAACAATGAGATCCACGGGCCAAACTCACCCCCAGTGTAACTCTGCTGAAGTCGATGAAGATATGTCAGAATTAATTTAGTCCAGCAATTACTCTCCGTTACCTGGAGTAATGGTGGGGCTGCAACACCTGACGAACAAAAAACCTGGATAATACAGGTACCGCTGTGCGTGGCTGAAAGCATCAGCGCGACCATGCTTGGGAATGAGAGACCCAGAACAGCCAGCACAGGCCCAGAACTGGAGGGGGAACAACTTCTGCAGAAGTTCTTGGGTATCTTTGTACGGTGCTCCAAAATGCTGCAGGCCGAGAACACATTGCAGAGATGGCATGTCCTCCCTGAGCAGAGAGAACTGTGACGCCAAGGAGCAGGAATTGGCTTCCCTCTGGCCGCATTTACTAGCCCCGTTTCAGCATCAGCCAGAGAGGTCCATGAAGAATCAGAAAAGCAACTGCAACCCCATGTTTCTTACAGCTGGAGGACATCGTGGCTGGATATGCACAGAGCTGACGTGAATTTATAGGGAGGTTTAGCGGATAGATAGCTAAAATATAGCTTATAAGCATTTAGCTTACATATAGCTCTATACCAAAATGGGCCACATCTGGCACGTATTGTCCACAGATAATTGAGAGTTAACTGGGATACGATTCAAACTAAATCATGTTTAAGAGACAGATTTCTTTTCCTAGGAATTTTCACAAAAACAGCCAAATTCAAGAAGCAAAGCCAAACTAAGATGTAAACTTAAGTTGTGGATCCCTAATGTGTGATATATACATATTGCACGTGATTTGTAATTTAGAGGCCGGAGAGGTAGTAATTTCCTATGTAACAATAGTGGAATGTACCCCCAAGCACCAATTCAAATGAGGACCCACCCAGCAGAAGTGAACTGGAGCGCTGCATTTTCCCAGCCCTGTTTCTTTTGTCTGCTATCCGGAGGGTTTACACAAATCCAGGTCACTTTCTGTTTAATCCCCTTTATCCCAACACTTTGTAACTTTTCCTGCCCTCTTACCTGCTCACAAGACAAACAACACAGCTTTAGGGGTGAATGTATTTTGTTTAGGTAAAAAACACTTTCCTGTGTGTTTTCAGTAGCGTTTATCGATGTTGTTCTGTCTAGTAATTGTCTTCCCTTTTTTTAGGAAAGTGTTTAGACACAGAACCAGCTAAAAGCGGTGGGAAGCGCCCTGGGAGGTGACAGCTCTTTGCAGGTATCCAGAAGTTGAGAAACAGCTGCTGTATCCTGTTTTTATCAACTAAAGGATTACAGGGGGCTGACGATGAGGGGGTTGTCATCCATTTTCAGCTCACATCTGCTCCCACCTCTGCCACTGCCTCCCTCTGTTACCTCTGGCAGGTTACGTGCTTCTCGCTGTTATTTTCATCTAACTGCAGAATGAGGATGAGGATGATAATGTAATAGGTGTTTTGAAGATTAACTCAATAGTACTTAAGGCCCTTTCAGACACTCGAGTGAAAACATGGGTGTATAGAAAATCAAAGTATAATTATTATGAAAATGTATGTTATTGTTTAGAGTAAAAGGGAATCGAAGGCAGGATGATGAGATAATCAGACCACTGGAACTGAAGGATTTTGAGACATGATATTAAATAAGTAAAAAGCAGAACACTTAATTGAGCTTAGGGAGGGTTTTCCTAGCAAGCAATGTTTGTTTCCTTCATGATTATTTTTTTTTTCATATTGGTATCTAAAACAACATGTTGCAGTATGATTGGAAATAGGAAGTTGTAAAATAGTATTTTAAGGGCCCTGTAATCATATTCACAGCCCCAGTGAATACAACATTCACAAGGTAAGCCCAGATTTAGGTACCTGCTGTTTTATCATTGATTATATGATCAGATAAAGGTCTACTGGAGACAATACAAGTTTATTGTAACTGCGAGACTTTTAAAGAATTATGTAACCAAAAACTACCCAGAGATTTACCATATTTGGATTTGGTAGCAACCTGTTCTAATGGGAAGTGTCCCTACCCATGTCAGGGGGGTTGGAACGAGACGATCTTTAAGGTCCTTTCCAATCCAAACCATTCTGTGATTAGAGATGAAAGGTCTGAACCAGTCCACCTTGCCCTCCTATCCCCTGGCTGCTCCCAGGAAGCCAATGTTACTTCTGTAAGAAATGTTCTTTTTCAGAGAACATTTAGTGCTTCATGAAATGGAGCATCTACAACTCGATCCAGAAAAGGCTAAAGGGATGACATTTATAAAGCTCAGGTTGCCACAAATCAGATTTAACTATAGCTGTACTGCACATGATGTAAAGTCAGACATAAATGAGATATAACACTGAGAGAGGGGAAGTTTTATTACCCTACATTTCATTTATTGAACTTTCTTTAATTTATCTGCTTGTTTGGATTACACAGTATCACGAACACTCCAGTAGCAGCCCTCTAGTTGGAATTTCTATTTATAGCATACTCTCTTCACTGGATGCCCCTCCACATTAGTTTCAACGAGGCAGTAATTAGGCCCTTAAAGCAGAATTAAGATATCTTTAATAATTGAATATAGGTACAAAAATTACCCAGTATTCTTTCAAAAGACAATATTTTTTTTATAAATCTTTGGGACTGTGAAAGAGGATACATTTCTAAATGTTCCTCTTTTACATTTTCTTCTGTTTTTCTTTTATGTATTTTGGGGCTAAACAGCCACCATCTCCACAACTTTCAGATTTCACACATGCACATATTTAGCCATAAGGCAATTCTGAACTTTCAAAATTGAGCATACAGCTATTCCCTGTAGGATAGAAGATTTCTTTTGCATTCTAAATAATTTCTGTCATGATAGCCAGGGGAACTACTTAGCTCTATGTGATGCTTAACTAGACTCAGACTTTGCTGCAAAATTGGAGAGAGATGGGTTTGATGGGAGTGGACTGTTGGATGGATAAGGAACAGGCTGGCTGGCTGTGTCCAAACAGCGAGAATCAATGGCTCAGCATCCAAGTGGAAACCAGTAACCAGTGGTATTTCCCAAGGGTCTGTACTGGGACCAGTACTACTGAGTATCTTCCACCAATGACATAGATTGAGTGCACCCTCAGGAAGTTTTCAGGTGCCACCAAGCTGAGTGGTGTGGTTGCTTTGCTTGAGGAAAGGGATGCCATCCAGAAGAACCTGGACAGGCTGGAGGAGTGAGCTCATGCAAACCCCATCAGCTTTGACAAGTCCAAGGGCAGGCTCCTGCAATCCCCAGTACCAGTACGGACTGGGGGATGAAGGGATGGAAAACAGAAGGACTTAGGGAACCAGTGGCTGAAAAGCTGGACATGAGCTGACAATGAGCTTGCAGCCCAGAAAGCCAACTGTATCCTGGGGAACGTGGCCAGCAGGTCGAGGGAGGTGCTTCTGCCCCTCTGCTCTAGAGTACTATGTCCACCTGGAGTACTGTGTCCAGCTCTGGAGCTCTCAGCACAGGAAGGACATGGACCTGTTGGAGCAGATCCAGCAGAGGCCATGAAGATGATCAGAGGGCTACAGTACCTCTGCTGTGAGGACATGCTGAGAGAGTTGGGGTTGGGTTGTTCAGCCTGGAGAAGGCTCCAGGGAGACCTTACTGTGGTCTTTCAACACTTAAAAGAAAGACAGGGAGAGACTTTTTACCAGGGCATGTAGTGACACTCCAAGGGGCAGTGGTTTTAAACTGAAAAAGGGTAGGTTTAAATTGGACATAAGGAATAAACTTTATACAATGAGAATGGTTAGACAATGGGACAGGTTGGCCAAAGAAGTTGTGGATGCTCCATCACTGGAAGTGTTCAAGGCCAGGTTGGCTCTGAGCAATCAGATCTAGGGAGAGATGTCCCTGCCCATGGCAGACGGTTGGACTAGATGATCTTCAAAGGTCCCTTCCAGCCCAAACTACTCTATGACTCTACAGTTTCAAAGGAAAAAAAAACCCAAACAAAAAATCTTCAACAACCTTAATCCTGAGTACACTTGCCAGTGCAGCCCTTGCTGCAGCATCCAGCTGCTGCAGCTGAGGCCACCGGGAATATCAAAGAGTGGCGTTAGAGTTAAGTACTTCTTCATCACCACCTCTTGTCTGACATTAACTCAAGCCCCTGTTAAGAAAACTATGCGCAGTAGTTTTCACGATGTATTGTATGCAATCTGTACCAACTGTGCTTACCATCAAAAGCTCGTTGTACGAGCTGCCGTGTGCCTGTGCAAGGCCGGGGGGGGGGTGGTCCGTGTGTCAGCTGCGGACAGTGGGGACGATGTGGCAGAGCCTTAGGA
>JAOXNO010000020.1:76763405-76775230 GCA_028565335.1 Limnodromus scolopaceus | reverse complement strand
CCGCTGCGGACAGTGGGGCCGATGTGGCAGAGCCTTAGGACGGAAAGCTGCGAGGGTGTGGGGGGTCGGATGACATTGCTGTGTATTTCTTTCCTCTGACTGTTGGGGTTGTTTTTCTCAGTGTGGAAACTTTACTCCAAAATTACCTTTTTAGTGTGTGGGAATTAGGCAGATAGCAATTTTGAGAATGTCTTGAGGGAGCAAGGTGATTTGAGTGATGAGACTCATAAGGCTTGTAATTACAGTAATTATGAGACCATACCTCTACAGGTAAGAACTCATAAGTAAAAACATTAGCATGACCATTTAAGCAGCTCAATAATTCATTCCAGGGCATGTGGTTACAGTGCAATGCTTAACATAAACTTCATGACTTGCCGCTCGGCCTCACCTCTGAAGCATGTTTCCATCCAACACCTAAGCATAGACCCCTTTGTGCTGTACTATTTGTGTGTAGCCTTTTCAAGACTAGTCCACAGCACCTGTAGCATCTGGTTACAAGTGGTCAAATCCTACTACGTGTTTTAGTCATCGTTTGCCCTGCAGCTTGATAAAGAGCGAGCGTGAAACACCGGAGTGTTCTGACTCAGACAGGTTTTACTCAGTGAAGCGCATGTTGGAAAAAGCATGTACTTCACAAAGGGAACTTTTCTGTCCTACATGTGCTTCAGTCTAGCCCTGACCTGCTGCCTAATGGGACGGGTGAGTAAGGGAGGTTTGGCAGGATGAGGGAATGCCTCCTTCCCAGTCGTTCTGTCCTCTTTTATTTTTTTATTTATTTACTCAGCACCTCAGTGCCAGGTACGTCGGCTGTCGCTGTGAACTGATCACGTCACAGACCTTTTGAACAGTACCGGGAGAAGCACGTTAGAAGGAAGAACACCTCTCACTGAGCAGACATGCTGAGACAGAGAATATAAAAAACACAGGGTCATTAGATGGGATATTGCTAATATTCTTCAAAGTTTGTATCCATGAGCTGTAACACTAAATGCCAGTCATAAAATGATAGTATCAAGTGGAAACTGCGGATGATCCTTTCGATCGCAGCAGTATATAATAACTCTTGAAGGTGTGTGCGGGACAAGTTTGTACAAATCTGAGCTTGTTTAGTTTTTTATTTAGATTTATTTTGCTGAGTTTTACTCTCATTGGGGAATACCTACATTGTTCATCATTCGTTATGAACATAGAAGCACATGTTATCATCCAGTGATATTTTTCTATTTCAGTGTTACAGTTTTGTTTGGAATTTGGAGTGTTCTAATCATACAAAGTTAGTACTCCATACTAAAATCACTTTTAATATCAATCGGTTTCAGCTACAGCTGAAATTATATGTTTATTTAAAATGTCATCAATGAGGAGTCAGATCTAACATTTGCAATCCAATTAAAATACGCTTTTTGAAAATAACAGTGGGCACAGGTGGAAACAAGAGAAGTTGTGGCTTAGATACCAGGCAAAAAAACTTTGCAGCATGAGGACAGTCCAGGTTGTCTGGAGAGGTTTTCCAGTCTCCAACCTTGGAGGTTCTCAAGACCCAGCTGAGAAAAGCCCTGAGCAACCTGGTCTGATCTTACAACTTGCCTGAATTATACTACAAGCCTACGAATTATTCCCGTTACCTGGAATGGTTGTTGGCAGTGTGTATGTCAGCACTCAGAGCAAGAGGTGTGTATTACACTCCTGAACAGCTACCAGAACAGTCGGACATCTTAACACTTTTGTCCCAAACCTCAGTTTTACTCTACAGTTGTTTATTATACAATTAAAACATAACTCCTCATAAAAGCTGCAGTTTTCAATCAAATATGAAATCACTGCATCTGTCTTTCCAAAACCTGCCATATGAAGCAAAACTGGCCTCATAACTTTTGCATTATCTCTGTCTTTGTATTTGTGCTGATCTTGCATTAAAAGGTTGCAATAGCTACTTTCCAGATAAGGTAAGAATTTGCTTTTTGATATAAACATGTTTTTAATATTTTCTCCCATCTGACCTTTTTAGCTTCTGTGTCATAAAAAAACTCCTTCTAAAATTTTGTGTCCTTTCTCCCTTCCAGATATGTTTTTAAAGGAGATTTTGGTAAAATATATAAAATTAGATCCTGAATTGTACTGCTTGGAAAACAAGCTGAAAATTCTTTTTGGTTTTATTTTGGCTGAAGTTTCTCTGGAATCTTTGCTTCAATTTTTGGTTGTGTTGGCCTCATTAAGAGGTGCCCTTTTGTATTTTAAGAAGACCGCTGAGGGATTAATATATATATACAGCTTTATTTCTTTGGGTACTTTTACGTTTATTATTTCTTTGGTTTTATAAAACAATGATTTATCCAAACTTTAAGTGACCCTCCCACTAGTTAAGTGACCCTCTGAAGAGCAACATTTACACTATCAGCATTTATACATATTGTACACAAAAGAATGTGTTAAAAGAATGTTATTACATTTGCAAAGTACTCAAAAGTCACAAAATACAGAATTAAGCTTTAATTTGTCTGCCTTGCACATCAGCGTTCTGGTATAGTAATTAGTGACTGGTAAGTATAAGTGCTTGCCCACCTTTTTGGGGCACAGAATAGATGATGTTCTTTTAATGAGCAGCTATACATTTTTTATGCTTTTCCTCATTCTCTAATACGTTGTTGCAGGTCTTATTTACTGTACTGAATTTAAACCCTGTTTGGGAGACTGAATTATTAATTGCTCTTTGGGGCGTCTCATAAAGAAGCTTCTCATTCCTCTTCCTCAGAGGAATATTCACAGTTCCTGTGTGAGGTGGGACACTACTCTCTCTAACCCTACAGTGTTTTATAGGAGAGAACTGTGGAGCACAGAGAGAAAAACATAGATATCTGTTAATTTGGTATGCCTAGGACTTAATTTTTTTTCAGAGAACTTACGTATGCCAAGGACAGTCCCCTCTGATTTTGCTTGCAACTGTGAGCACTCACAACTTCCACAAATTAGGTCCCAAAGCCTCCAGTCAGAAAGTGAGGGCACAGACAATGACCACCAGTGATAAATTTGGTTAAATGACTTGCTTCATGTCACACAGGAATCCCATCACAGGGACAGAGTCCCATCATGGGATTTACTAGTGCGGCATTCGATGGTTTTAATCACTAAGCATCCTTCCCGTGTGAGCAATATCCTGACTCGCCAACCAAATACCTTCTACCTTCCAGGCCAAATGAGTTAGAGATCCTACAGAAAACAACCTCCCTTCTTATAAGCCATGGTTCATCTACAAGCAAGTCCACCCTGGGCACTGAAAAAGGGAAAGCATCTGTGAAAATACACTACATCATCAACCAACTCCAATGTGGATGATTATGTGTCTAAGTTGGATGTGGACAACTGGGCTGGAAAACTTCAGCCAGAAGACTGGTGAAGTTACTACCAACTGAAGACACTTGTTGTCAGCAGGAAACGTGAGTATCAGTCACAGAAAGTTACTATCCATACCATACCACTCTCAAACAAACTTTTAGCAACACAGATGTTGATGAAATAAGTGGTCTAATGCCCACCGATTGTCTCCTCATGATTCTTGCTACCAACAAAGAGATGAGGACTTTACTAGCAGGGTCTAAAATCAGGAACTGCTTTTCTGCTACTGTCATCGCTCTTGCACAAACCCACAAGAAAAGTCAGGGCTAGCTGGGTGTGGGGGATGGTGAGTCCCTTGGGAATCCCTCCCTTATTGCTGTTCTCCTCGATGTGCATGAAAAAATTCCTAACACATCAAGAGGACTAGAAGAAAGACTTTCTTCTAGGAAAAAGAGCCGGAAGTTCTAACTATTCCCTTTTCAAAAATTCTGAAAAGAACTGATTTACTCTTTTTTTTTTTTTTTCCCCTCCTCTCTCTTTCTTCAGGGAAAAAAAAAAAAAAAAGGTTGCCCAAACATTCTTTTTTTCCAAATTCCTCACACACCCTGTTTTAAAAAACAGCAGCACTAGCTCTGCTTTGGTTTCACTGCTTCCCCCTCAACTCCCAGGAACGAGTTTGTGATCATTTCACCCTGCTCGGCCGATTTTTTCAGAGGGAATACAACTTACAATACTGAGTACCACTGAGTAATCTGCTGCTTTAACGCTGGCTAGTCTTCCATGCTCATATTACTCCCTCCCAGTTTACAACATGCACATTTTTAGAATACTTGCATAGATCTAAGCAAGTCTGTTGATGTTACAGCCATTTATTCTCCCCAACCAAAAATACTAGTATCTAGACTTAAGAGTGTAACAGTAACCACTTCCCCTCCCAAAAGAGAAAACGTGAAGGACACACACAAGCGTCCACATAAATTGTAGTAGTAACACAAAATAATTAAAAATACAAGCATACTAGTCTGCAGTAGATACATAATCATGTAATAAACACATTTCCGAGTGGCAATCAGATCAATCAGTTTAATTCTGTTAATAAAAAAAAAATTCCTTCAGTAGCTAATCTCAGCAGGCTTGCACCTACAAAGTAAGCTGACGTGCGTTAATACACTTCGGAGAGGTACTTATTTTTACACCTTGGCTATGTCTAACTAATGGTATACAAAATAAACAGGGTACATCTTTTTACTACCACAGACCAGTAAATTAAACTTGAGCAGGGTGGCAGGCAAAGACGAATGCTTGCAAGGCTGTGGGAACAAGTTAGCTCTCGTGGGACTTTGGAAACGGTATCTGGACGCTGTAAACTGTTGGTACATTTTTGTAATGAAAATGTAATATTACATTTGCTTGTTAGCGGAGCTCCCTATCCTTCTATTATCAAAGTCGGCTCCTAGATGACAGATTTAGTCTTTCTCATCATCAGTCAAAACGCTTTTAATTTGGGGACATATTTAATACGCAATCTGAGAGCATCACAGCACTCCTTCAAAAAAATGTACAGGCGAAAAACTGAGAGTGCTTTTCAAGTGTCATGCCGCTTACCCCTGGCGTACTGCAGCGTAATTCCGGCTAAAGTCTGTGGGAGCTGTGCTGGCTCACACAGGTGTATGAAAACGGTCATTTTGCACTGCTCCAAAATAACCTTTTCTGCAGTGCCGCGAGGGAGGGCCACGTTCACTCCTCCTCAGCTGAAGAATGGCTCCTGCTGTGCTACCCTGCTGGCCATCCGCACGGGCTGGGGCTACCGCAGGAGACTCACGCTCTTGGCCACACAGCCCTTGTGTCTTGTATATACCTTGTATATAGCTTGTATATACTTTGTGTATACCGATCCCTTCCTCCTGCAAAAGGCAATTCTGCAACCCCTGAGGTCACCGCTGAGGCCATCCACTTCGATTATCGCGTTCTCCTTCTCCTCATCAGCTCTGTGTAGACCGTGACCCCTTTTCTTCAGCATGGCGGAAACTCTCTCAAGACCAGTCTGGCAGGTTCGCAGTCGCACCACGTGTGTGAGCAACCGAGGTGCAGGAAGGCTCCGACGTTTCTCAACGCTTGGATCAAGATTTGGCCCCTAATGATGGATCAGAGGAACCCTGTCCTCCCAAAGCGTCACCCTAACTCACCGCTAGTCAAGGCAGGATTCAGAATAACATTTTGTGACAGATGCTGCGTATTGAAATGTTTTAAATAGCCAGAAAACTTACTTGAGAGGAGCTGCCTCTTGATAGTTCCACTATTTAACTCCTCTGTATCTCCTGTTAGATTTATTGTTAAAAAAAAAAAAAAATTAAGATTAATACAGCTGTTAACTTGTGGAGTGAAAAGAATCGCAAGCAGACAAAGTGCATGAAAAAAGACCAGGACAAGGTGGATGTCTGTTAGTTTTATGCATCATGATGAATACAGTAGTAAGCCTCTGCCCAGACAATAATAATTAATGAGGTAGCAAGCAAAAAGGCTTACATTACATACGGACATTCAGATACAGGATTGTGCGGTCGCTATTGGCATCCTTTACTCTGTAGTTCAGCTCTGTATCATTACTGGGATATAAATACAGGTTTCAGTTTTCTACTGAGTTCATTTCCTGACCCTATTCCCATTTTAGAGAATCACTGGAACAGTAAATCCACACTTCAGGTGTTTATGTTTTCTTACTGTATACATTAATGAATCAAGCCACGCGCTAAATGGGCGTTTGTTGCATTATTTAAGTAATTTCCTAACACACTGAAAGCAAAAGCATTTTGTAAGTTCTACCTTAAAAAGGAAAAATTAAAGATTTTGTCCACAGAGGTAACTTTAATATTGTGCCATGATTCACGACTAGAAGATTGCTGTACCAGTAAATGATTGCTGCCCAAATGCAAGGTTCTTCAAGAGACAATAAGTTATCAAATTATTTTTTTCAGCATTTGTTCCTTCTAGGCTAAGAAATTTCTCTAACAGTTAGACAACACAACGCAATTTTTTTTCAGAAAAACAGTATACATTGAGTATTTATTATAATTTAATGCACTAGCAACTCTTTATCCAGACCTCATTAATCTAGTTTTTACCACCTTCATTTTCAAACCTAAGCATATACATGTTTTAGCTAAACATTAAATTAGCACACCTTCTACATATCATACCTTCATTAGCACTGCAGCAAAACATGTAAAAACATGACAGACATTACAGAACAGCCGCAAATTCCAACTTCAGGCAAGGTATTCTCGGGTTAAAACTGGCATCAACACTGACATAAAATTACTCTCGCACAAAAAACATCATAGAGATGGTTATCAACTGCAGTGAAGAACAAAAAGCATGAAAACTTTAGAAAAACATGAATTTCATCTGCACAGGCCATGGAACAGCTCATTTTTCCAATTGTTTATTCTTCTCCTCTTTTTTATTATTATTTCTGTTTATTTGTATTACCGTAATATTTTTAGAAAGCTGATCCTGTACCCATGAGATCTCTGGGAGTTGTGTCACTGACTTAAGCTTCTGCTGTTCTGCCCCGACATCGTACTGCCCTCTTCATTAATGGTAAATATTGCATTCGGATTAGAAATATACACGCGATGCACTTACAAGGCAGTTAAATTAATGTTTCTGTAAAATACTGAACAGATTGTAGCTCAGATTAGATTCAGAATAACCCGGCAGCTAATTGCAGAGGTTTTGGACACTACCTAGTTACCACCAGGTGACACGCAAGGAAAATAAGTTGTATCTACTATTTTGAGGACTCTTATCTGAAAACATTAGTCGATCATTTACAATGCAGTCAACTCTGATGTTTTTCCTCAGCTGCAGCCGAGTTAGGACGTTAAGATTCAGCCTTCACAGAACATACAGTGGTTGCACTCTAAAGAGATTAAACCATTTCCTTTCAGTTACTTTCATTTCATCTGTTTATTAAATTGTTATACCAGCTAGCGGTGGACTGCGACTGTAGGGCACAAACCCTCTTTATCATAGCTGTACCTACTGCCCCACCGTATTTCTCTTGTGCAGAACCACACTCCACCAGATTTATCTTTACTCTCACGCAATACATTCTCTACACCTGCCTTGTTATTAAATATGCAAAAAATTAACCCTGCAGGACGTGGTAAACACCTGGGTCTTTGTTGTAAGAAGAGTTAAAAAAGTTACAGAATGAGAATACTAAACACTGAATTGAGTATCAAAATATTCCAGTAATCCCAGAGGTTATTTCAACATTTAATCAGTGCTTTTAACAGAAATACTAAATAAATGAAAAATGAGGTGTGTGCTTAAATGCTAACTATTGGCAGGAACAAGAAAATCATGATTTCAGTGTTCTGGATCAGCCTTGTGTGAATTCGCTCTCAACTGGAGCTGATGACCAGCTTCTTTAACACCGTTACAGAAGGAGGTTTATTTTATAAACACGGTTCCTTAGAGCGACATTAGGCTGCAACGGGAGTATACAAACTAAGAGTACAGAAGACAAACTCTCACACCAAGGCCACCTTTTACTCCCCACGCTTTTATTTTTCCTGTTTACCTCCGGTTGGACTAAATTTACCAAAAATTTGTCATGGGATCTGTGTGACTAATGAGAGGAAAATCTGAATGTTTGCTAGTGCAGTGTCAGTTATGCCTAACTGTGTGTATGAAGAGCAAATCTTGCTCTCCTATTTATGTGCCCCGCAAACAAAATGGTGGTGAGTGGGTGGAGTCAGAGCACAGGCATTCATTTGCCATTTTCAGAGAAATCTGCGTAGGCAGGCTCTAATATGCCTCAGCGAATTTAGACAAGTGAATGGGTCATCTTAGCAATCGCTGACATTATATACTATATAAGCATGCAGGAAACCACTAATTGTTTACTCATTCATTTTCAGTTACAAAAAAATGCTTCTATAGGTACAGATCAGAGAAGGAACCCCTTAAAAGCCTCAGAAGGAAATTTCTCTCAATGATGAATGTGTGCCTTGAGACCTCATTCAGAAACAGCTTTGATAAAACAGCTTGATCGGGTAATTTGTGCCTCTCCGAGAAGATTTAAAAAGTCAGACATACAAAAGTCACTATTTATCTGCAATGCTAAAGCATTATATTATCCACAGATTTCTTCACGGCAGACCCACCGCAGTCAACTGAGGCAAGAGACTTAGGAGAGCCCAGGGCTCCATCCATCAAGGTGCCAACCACCTTGTCCGCCAAGCAGAAGTCACAAGGGCTGAAAATACCATCTTTTCCAGAGGCCTGGAGAGCTCACAGGGTCGGGTATTTAAATGGGCCAGCAGTCCCATCAGAGTAACATATGGGAAGACACTTATGGAGATGCCAAAGCCAAATGATGTTTTTTATCAGTTCTGTGAGCCAAGGGTCATATCCACGTAATGTTACTTTACAATAAGCCTTAAAATAAAACTTTTTTGAAATAAAACCTTTATTGAATAAAAACAATGTGATTACAACCTGTAATTAACACGTGACTTTAAAATGGGATTAAAAGTTCCAAGAAAATATTCAATTAGCAATACATCTCCAATATCCTCAGCACCCAGCCCCACACACCTCCTGTACTTGGGATGTCCTCCTTTGGCCCTACACTAAGGCATCTGATACCAACATTTGCAAATTAATTTATTCTTTAACTTACCAGCAATTGGATCCAAATGAGTACAGTGCTCAGAGTTTACACGTAGGCTAACACCTTTCACTTAAAGGCTGGGCAATTAATATTGGAGAAAAATGCCATTAACAAGGTAAAAGTATCACAAAAATATGAAATTGTGCATATTTAAAATGTGTACAGCCATGCGCTCATTCATTATTTTCCTGAGTCAGTCAGCAATTTCTGAAGCTTTGAACGACTAGGCACAGTTTCCATTGCTGGTATAGTTTATTATGATTAGAACCAAGGACTGGTGAAAACGATTGGGCTGCATATCTCGAAATTGGTTCTGAAACACTTGCTTATAAACAGCGTTTAGTATCTGCGCCCCACAGCTGGCAGAGCCAGAAGCACGTACCGAGCAAATGATTATAGGAACTCCTTTTCCCCAGAACGTACCTGTACTAACTAGAAAGATACACACCCCAACCCAAAAAAACCCAACCCCCCAAAAAACAGATGGAAAAATATGTCACCATGATGATCCTAGGCACTAGCCCAGTATTTTCCAGAAACTTTGTAAGAGAATGGTAAGCTTTTTCTTAAAGAGCAGTGAGAGCATCTCTGCTTTTTGTTCAGGCAGCTCCAGACATTCCAAAATACATCATCTATCTTTCATTTGTATTATCATCATTTTTATTAAAAAAACCCAAAACACAGCTATTCACCAGCTCTAGTTAAGTCTAGAGGCATTTAAAATGTATCTCTGGTGACCCCAAAATAAGGAGACAGCACTGAGGAGTTGGAGACAAGTATTCCCTCTCTACTGAATGGGAAAATTATTCTTTATTCTAGTTTAGGATAAATATCCCTCAATCAATCTATAACATATCTGCTAAGGGTTTTTTTATGGTTAGTATAGGCTACGTAATGACTATTTCATTCAAAGAGTCGATCAGGATGAATGGTCTATAGCACAGCAGGCAAAGCCCATCGTCTTGCTCGGTCCCTCACGAATGGGTTGCCCTCGGCCAGCCCTCGCAACGCTCTTCCTCACACCTTCCTCCCCGACGCACAAACACCCACTGGCACATGCATTTCAATATTCATCTTCTCCTCCTAGTTCCTTTCCCCATATTAGGGAGGACCAAACCACTGCTGCATCCTTATTAGATACCACAAGCTTGCTGTGGGCAGATGCTCGCTTTAGGCTGAAAAGGCGGCAGCATTTTTGGGGCAGCGGGGTTACAACACAGGCGGTACTGTGATTCCCCTCTTTCAGGACCGCGTCCTGCCAAAGCAAGTGGGACTGCTCCCTTGGCGAAGGCTAAATGTGTCCTTTGAGCTCTTCCTCAGCGTAAGCCGTACTGATGGTTGCCACTTTGCAGGCCAAAGCTTTCCAGCTTTTAGGCTTTCTCGGTACAGGGGAGGGCAGTGGCGCAGGTATGCTTGCATGCCTTCTGCTGACTGACGATCCCATGCTGTAAAATATAAAATAAATAACGGGGGAGAAAAAGAGCCATCCCTGGTAGTTTCAAGTGTTACCGCCTTGCCTGCTCTCCTTCCTCCCTTCAGTCGTGACCCTCAGGTGTGTCGGGTTATGGCTGTGCTAAAGAGGCACGTTATTTTTAGGAGGTCAGCGCTGCCACAGGCTGTTTGTGTGGAATGCGCATTTTGAGCCCTGCAAAGAGTTAATCCTCCTCTCACCAAGCCTTCAGAGGACTCAGGAGGGCACGAAGCCAACAGAAAACCACCACCACCACCACCCGGCCCCCCAGAATCCTCCAAACCCTGAAGATTATGTAGCAGCAACTTCAGGCCACCTCGGCCCAGGGTGAGCAGAAGCCATCCACTGGAGCCCCTTGGCCTGCCCGACAGCACAGGTGTGGGCATACCTGCTGCCGCACCACGTGTAGTGTCTGCCTGTTCCTACCCTCGGCGCTCCCTGGCTCTGCTCGGTTTCCAGAAGGAAGGACGGACATTTTTTGGCACCTCTCTTTGTTCGAAGGACGGCCGCCGCAGCAGCAGCCACCTCCCTCCCAACCCCAGCCCTGGCTCTGCCTGGCCGCCCTCTCCCCAGCTGCACAGCGGGAAAAAGCACTGACACCGTCCCCATGTATTTAAAAAAAGGAAATAAAGCTAAAAAAAAAAAAAAACCAAAAACCCAACCCAAAAAAACTAATGGGCAAAACCAAACTGCCTTCCACCACCCCCACCGGAGCTGCTGCCCTGAGGAGGGCACAGGTCTCTCCTCAGAGGCTTCACCACCATGACACCCCCGCAGCCCACCGCCTCACACAGGACACCCCACAGAACACGCACACACACACTGTCGTGACACACACCCCCACACACACACCCCAACCCTCCCTTGGCTGAGGGGCGAGATGGCGGCCGCCCCCCTCTTCCCGCCGGCGGGCGGCCGCGGGTGACAAACTTGGTGCGGCAGCCGGCCTGTGTCAGCACAACTTCCAGCCGGGAGGAGGAGGAGGAGGAGAAGGAGGAGGAGGAGGAGGAGAAGGCGGCAGCGCCGCGCGGGGCCGGCGGGAGGCGGCCGGGGGGACGGAACAGCAAATGCTATTCAGCCCGAGCAGTTTCAAGCCGCCCATGCTGGGGAATTACTGTAGTCGAGCTACGGCTCTGAGCGCCGGCTGTGCGTGTGTGTGTGTGCGGTGTGTGCTCTGTGTGTGTGTGCGTGCGCGAGTGTGAGTGTGTGTGTGTGTGTGTGTGTGTCCCCGCGCCGGTGCCCGCGCGCGCCGGGCGGCAGCGCGGGACTGCCGCGCGCCCGCCTGAGGAGAGGGGCGGCGGGAAGCTGGGGGTGGGGGGGCGGTTGGATACCGGG
>JAOXNO010000020.1:76751944-76762778 GCA_028565335.1 Limnodromus scolopaceus | reverse complement strand
TGTTATCAAAATAAATTGGGATTTTCTGCCAACTAATGGTTGCCGAAGCTTGCACTAATGCTAGATTCTGCTGGATGTGGGTTGGCCGTAGGTGGGTGGGCTGCTGGCCCACCTCGAAAACCCAGCGTTTTGGGTGACGAAGCCAACCGCATCCTGGGCCGCGTCACACAGAGCGTGGCCAGGGGAGCAAGGGACGGGGAGGTGATTCTGGCCCTCCGCTCTGCTCTGGTGGGACCCCACCTGGAGTCTTCAGAAGAAGGACATGGACCTGTTGGAACTGGTCCAGAGGAGGGTCACGAAGATGCTGAGGGGGCTGGAGCACCTCTCCTATGAAGACAGGCTGAGAGAGCTGGGGTTTTTTCAGCCTGGAGAAGAGAAGGCTCCAGAGAGACCTTAGAGCCCTTTCCAGTACCTGAATGGGGCCTACTGGAAAGCTGGGGAGGGACTTTCTACACAGCCATATAGTAATAGAATGAGGAGTAATGGCTTCGAACTGGAAGAGAAGGGATTTAGATTAGATATCAGGAAAAAATTTTGACTATGAGGGTGGTGAGACCCTGGCCCAGGTTGCCCAGAGAAGCTGTGGCTGCCCCATCCCTGGAGGTGTTCAACAATGGGGCTTTGAGCAACCTGGTCTGGTGGTAGATCTCCCTGCCCATGGCAGGGGGTTTGGAACTCGATGATCTTTAAGGTCCCTTCCAACCCAAACCATTCTGTGATTCTATGATACGTGCTCGGAGGCCCACTTCAAACTTAAAAAATTGTCCCATATCTAACAATTAGCACTGATCCAGCTGCTCAGCACCTTTTGAAGACTGGGCTCCTGAGCAGGGACATAAGGACCTACCTTTGAGCACCTGTTTTTAAGGGAGTTGGGCCGTGTTTCATGTCGAGGAGCAGTAGAGTTGCATTGCTCTTGTTTTTCCCCACTGAAGACTCCCTCTGCGCAGGTTTTATGCATGTCAGATCAGCCCCGCTATCCGCGGAGTTACGGTTGCCATTAACTGTGGCATCCTGATACTTCATCACTACATCAGCCGCCGCTTAATGTCGTGACGTGTTTTACCCTCTTGTGACACAGCTTCGTCTCACCACGTGAAGATGTTGTGTCGACTGTTAGGTTTTTGCATCTTCGGAATATTTATGCCTTTGCCATTGCCACAGAGATGCCTATTCATAAATAAAATAACTGCAGCATGAGTACTATTGACATCCTGCAAACACGGCTTGCGAGAGACTCATTAAAATCAGAGCTGTCCAGTGAGCCCTGCTGCCTCCTGGCAAGCTGGCCTGCTTCATTTTTTCCCTTAATTCCCTGTCCAGGATGGTTCACTACTCCAGCCTTTATGTCATTCTGTGAACTCCGCTCCGTCTGCTGCTTTTTGCAGGCTGGTCCACTTTGCTCTTTCAGCTGTATTCTCCACACAGATCTTTGCCCAACTCCACTACTTGCTGCTAATTAATGCCTGATTTTTTGCTATCTAAAAAAGATAGCACTTTGATTAGACACACACACACACACACACTCATCCACACACACCAACATTAACTCTTCTCTTTCTGAAGAATAAGAGACATGAAATCCAGATGCGGAAATATGAGTTTGAAATCCCCATGGAGTTCAGTGAGATCAGGATTTCACATGTGGTACCCAGAGCTATGTACCTTCAACATTCGCTCATCAAACGGATGGGTGCCCATTACCCTAACTCAGCCTTCATCAGCTGGACTCCCCCATTGCCCAAATTGAAATTCACCCGTTACCCTAATTCAGCCTTCCTGTTTAATTCTGCAGTTCTAATGGAACACGTATATGCGTTGCGTTTGTACTAACCAAGGGCGTTTCCAAGCCACATCATTGCCACTGCAACCTATACAAAACAAAATTATATTTATTTCTCTTTTTTTTCAAGTCTTTTCTACTACCTCAGAAGAATTAACATGTTTGGTCTTGCTATTTAGAGACATATTTCAAGCCCTCCAGTTGCAGTTCATGAGAATTGGCTCCTTGGCTTTTTCAGCCATCTTCCTTTTTCAGACAAGTAGCTTCCACGTGTTGGCTGCTTTATGTCCAAATTTTTCTCATGCACAAATAACACGGAACTTGGAACAGTGGCTGGAGCTCAGTAAAGGAAGAGTTTGGTCCAGAAGCTCCAAGAAGCTCTCCAAGATCTCAGAAGATCCTGAAGGTCATGAGAAAATAAATCATGCACTTCTGAGTCTTAGTGCTGCAGCACGATGATCCAGCACATCAAACACCTGGGTTTGGGAATTGGAAGTTGGAAAGAAACAGTGTTTTCAGTCTCAGGCTGGGGAGAGACAGGCTGTGACACATACTGTTTCAGTCTTACATTTGGAGGAGGTCTTTGCCATCGCTTTTTTGATACTGCTGGAAGAAGCCAGATGCCCTACAGGACCTGCACCTCCCTGTGCACAGTAAGAAGGGTATATTTATGAGGAATATACATGCGTGTAGGCAGTCCTAGTGCCTGAAGCCAAAAAAATTCTCCATGTGTTACACCTTTAAAAGCTAGCATAGCACAACCGAAAAGTTACAGGGGAGCATGAGACCCCTTCTGAGTCTTTTTTTTAGCGTTTTTCTGAGCCTGGAAGAGTTATTCATAACTAAAAATCAATCATTTTAAGACACTGTTTTCCCAAAGATATATGATCTTCTTGATGCACCAGCAGTAGCCAGGCAGCATTTTGGACAGTTACGTCTGCATAAAGATCGGTGTGTCCTTACTTGCTATGCCAATGCTGATTTCATGGTTTGTTGCAGAAAAAAGATCGAGAGCTTCTGTTCCCACTGCTTGATACATAAGGACATTGGAACAGTCACTGAAAATGAAAGTTTGTAAATTCACTACTAATGAAAGAAAACATTTTATCAAACCACATGATTTTAGATGAGGGAACGCGTTGCCACAGTAGATAACTGAGGTCAAGTAGTTTCCAGGCTACAAAAGAAAGCAGTGTTTTTTATGAGTAGCAGGAACATTCAAAACCATAATAGATAAACTACAGCAAACATGTACAGAAGGAGATATAAAACCTCAGGTTCCAGATCATCACTCAATCTGAGAATAAACAAGTGAGATAAAGTCAGATACTAGGCAGATTACTACACGTCTTCACTGACAGCTCCTTGAACTTTTATTCGAAACATCTGATTCTAGCTACTACTGAAAGAGATTAAAGAACCGAAGAGAATAGGAGATCTAATCCCTAAATGATACACCTATGTTTGTTTTGAACTAAGAAGAAATTGCAAATTAATGAGTTGTTTCAAACTGTGTGGTCACTTTCATCTGCTGGAAAATACCTACCGTGGAGACATACTCTTTCAATTACATTTGTTGGTACACGTGACTTGGGTTTCTCAAGCTGAGAGGCTAGTATTAACCCACTTTACATCCAGCAAAACATTTATTCCTATAGCTAGCAGATTCTCATTTTACAAACTTGGCCCTTGCTTTTGATGGCTGGGAAGTCATTTA
This sequence comes from Limnodromus scolopaceus, assembly GCA_028565335.1. Taxonomy (NCBI): domain Eukaryota; kingdom Metazoa; phylum Chordata; class Aves; order Charadriiformes; family Scolopacidae; genus Limnodromus; species Limnodromus scolopaceus. Next base: position 76,759,278 of record JAOXNO010000020.1, on the reverse strand, counting down.
TCTCTGTTTCAGGACAGTCACGGTCCCGCCTCCGCTGTGACGCTGTGTTAAGCCAGATCGCCTTGGGATACAGACACATGGACAAGTCACCGCAGGGTGAGTTTGGGTGTGAACTCACAACAGTCCGCTCCCGTGGTGGACCTGACTGCTTGCATGCATAAAATGAGGGTTAGGCTACCTTGAATTACCTCACTTGTATCCACGAGTAGAAGTGCACGCACAAGCTGTCACTGTGGAGTGGGTGTCACACTTCAAGTTCACGGTTTCACTTTCACCTGTGACCGGGGCCAGGATGAGACTTCTCCACCCCACTGAAGTGTCTACCCACCACACCTCACTTAAGGCTGCTGGCAGAGGCTGTGAACAACCTTTTCACTGCTCCTGCTGCAGGACAGAGCAAATAGCCGGGGAGATCAACCGGTTGAACCGGGCAAGGAAAGCCATGGCAGCCTGAGACAATGCTGCACCCTGTGCCCGGGACCACAGCACAGCTCTACCGTCAGCTCTCCAGGTCCACAGCCTGTTGTTGGTGGGACTGACAGCAGGGTTGGTGAAAGGGCAGGTGTATTTCTAGCCCTGTGCAGCCCCCTGCCTCGTCTGTCCTGCGGTTCTTTGGCTGTCCATCAGTCCAGCTGGTCCATCCCAGTATGGCTTGTCTTAGGTCTGTGCCCTTAGGTCAGACAGATGTGCAACAGCCTCGTTAGGGAGCAGCCAAGAGAACCTTTCTGATTTCCACCCATGTTCACACCAAGTAAAAAACAGCAATAGAGAAGTGGAAACAACTCATCCTAACTGGGCGTTTTTCATTATATCTGATTGTGCTACTCCTGTTTATCCCAAAATGCACATTTTAGCACTCTTAAATGTGCAGCTTGTGGAGATCACTGTGACGGGTTTGTCGCTTATCAAATCCAATTAGTCATTACTGAGATTTTTGCTGTGATTATGAAGGGCGACAGGACTACACACCTTGTGTCACTCCGCCAAACTAACGCTGTGTGCTCCATGCTCCAGTGCATTTCCACCAACTTGGAGCTTGTAGGTTTGTCTCCAACCGGCCTTGGTTCTGCAGATTCATCCAGTGGTTGGAGTTTCGTCAGTGCGCTTAGACGCCAATTAATCCTTGGTGTGGACTGATAGGGCGAAGAAGGCATGGCTGGCCGTAGGGCGGGTTTTTTTCTCCTGTTCTTCTTGGACTGTCTCCAAGAAGAGATGGGCAGAAGCGGCAAAGAGTAATTGTGCTGAGTGAACGAAGGGAGATGGTTTTAAAAGCACCTAAGGAACTTCACCACCGTGTGAGTTTCTCCAGCGATTTCAGCATCCCTCCTCATTCCCAGCCCGTGTTGCCGTTCCGCCCGCTGCATTGTGCTGGCACAGCTGTTTCTTTGGCTGTGGGCGGCCCAGGGGTGGGAAGCAGCAGCTGGAGGGGTTGGGAGAGCTGCTTACGCCGGCTTCAGCAGCCCCACCACAGCAGGACCATGGAAGGTGCTCAGGAGGAAGGCCCTCAGGCATTCAGGTTGCATCTGAGTCACCTCTGTATTATTTTCTGAATGTTTGGTAGGCGATAGGTGTTGTATTTCCGATGCCATTGTAAGGCCACTGTTGGCTTATTCGTGGCAACTGCTATGTGTTGGTTTTCGTTAGAAACGTAACATAGGCTGGGAGCACTGAAAAGCAGCAACAGCAGCAATTATGCATGTGATCATCGCAGAGAGTTTGAAAATCGTGCTTCAGTAAAGCCTGAGTAGAGAGAAAGAAAATTCTTCCACATGAATATGATTTGCTTTTGCTTTTAGTGAGTGGTGGCACTTACACGTGGCATTAAAATGCATTATTTGGATATTTTTCACATGATTTTGTTACAGGGAGAGTTCTGCATTATAAACAACATCTTCTGCTAGTCTTAAAAACACCACCATACTCTAGCCAATAATGTTCTGGAAAAATCCCAGAAAATAGGAACCTGTCTCCCAAATTGTTAGAAAATTTCCTGAGAAGCTTCCAAACTCAGTCTCTGTCATCTACAGAAAATAAAAGAAAAACAAAACCCCTGAAATTAATTAATAAAAGTTCTTCTTAATATTTGATCCAGAGAAAGTGCTTAAGGGGCTTTCAGAAGACAAAGATTCTCATGCAGCTGATGATTCAATGGAATCAAAATATCCTTTTTTTTCTTTCTTTACAAACATCTGGTAGAAAATGGGCTTTCACAAGATGCTGAAAAGCTCTCCTAAATCCCCCCAAATTTTTCCTAATAGCATCTCTAAGTATCTGTGGAGCTTCAGCAACCCAGGGAATTTTAATATTATTAACTAGCAGAAATTTTCACGTTTTTCATTATTTCCTCAAAACCAGGCCTTATTTTAACAAGCATTTCCTTAACCACCTTTCAATTTTGCCCCTGGTTCAGCCTATTATTTTATATATATTTTGCAGTAGGGTTCTTGATGACTTCTGGTAAAATTACATTATTTTAAAGGAGTCTTTGTGATTAACTCCCTTTGCAAATACCAGAAAAATGAAAGGGAAAAAAAAAAACAAAACCTGCCATCCATCTTCAAAAAAGTAGAGAAAAGGCTATGTTAGAGTTTATGATTTTTCACACGCCTGATGGCAGTTGTGGCCGGGTCAGAGTACTGCTGCTGACGTGCCATTTGGAGCCGATGGTGTGGGCTGCCTTCAGAGGTCTACATAAGCTACCCGGGAGCTCCCCAGGTTTCAGTTGTCCTAAAGGCCAGTGCGTTTCTGTCTTTTTACTGTTTTCAGTCTACATTTGTATTATTTTCCACGTTTGGTCTGGGTCTATATTAGCTTGAGGCTGACGCAGAAGCTTAAGTCCCCATCCTTTATAAAGCTTATATACCAGCTCACTGGTGTGCTGCTAGTCTTGAAGAAGCCGGGTGGCTTCTGTGTGGAAAGGTGTTGGTGCAAAAAGGGCTCACGCCTGAAAACTGACTCTGCCCTGAGTCCTGATGAACTGCCTGACTGCAAGACTGATGCCCAAAGCCAGGCAGCACTGTGACCAGCCAGTGCCACCCCAAACGTCAGGACCTAATGCTACAGCCCATCCCAGGGGGAAATCACATTTATCCTTCTTTCAGTCGTGGCCAACGTACTTCTACCTCAACAAAACTGGGCGCTTGAAATTTTCCCCTTTGCCATAGTAATAAGCAGAAATCGGGCAAGAACTGCTTACTTAGCAGTGGAATAAAGTATTAGGGGAAGAAAGGCCTCCAAAAAGTGGTTTACATACCTGTTTATCTTATCTAGACCTCTGTCCTTCCTGATTGAAACCCAGACGTTCCTTCATGCCTCAGTCTGGTTCCCTTGAACAAGTAGCTTCCTCCGTGTGAAGGCTCCTTTTTAAGCCTGCCAAGTTTACTTATCTCCTGGGTTAAGCAGCCCTTTTCTTCCTTGGTTCCAGCCACCTGCAAGTTAGGTGGAGAGGAGGAAGTGCCTTTAAAATTAATTGTTCTGGTTTGTCTTTGTTAATTGGGATGGCATGGGCTTGCAACCCTAGTTATGAGGACATTAAGTTGGAAATAATGAGAATTTGTTACAGGAATCCACGTGTTTGCTAGAAAAGAAGTTCAGCTCAAAGGCCTACAAGTAGAATAGGTAGGGATATTCATAATAGGGTTACAGGAGGGACAAGGGGGAGGATGAAGCTCTCTACTGAGTATTTTACAGTTCTGTATAGCAAAAAGTAGGGGGATTAGCAGGAAGAGCTGAAACTCTCAGTGCATGATCAAAACTGCAAGTTAATTGGCATAGCAGGCACTCGTTCAAGTAATTTACATGACTAGAATATTAATATGGAAGGGTATAACTTTCGCTGGAAGGGTAGGGAGGGCAAAAGACAGGTATTGGGTTTTGGCATATCAAGGTTGTACAAGAATTGTGCTAAGGTCCAGAGTGGGAAAGAAGATAGATAGGTTGTAAGTTTGTGGATAAAAGTAACAGGGAAAAATGAGGGCACTGTCACAGCATAGGCTTTTGTACGCCACTGAACCGGGAAGATGAAGTGAATGATGCTTTTGTAAACTGATAGAACTGTGTGAAAGCACTGGACTTGGTGAAATGCAGAAATTTAACTGGTCTGGACATCTGGTAGGAAACCAGAAAAGTAGAAGACACATCAGCCAGTTCTAGAAATGTGTTGGAAACAATTTTACAAGATTTTGAAAAAAATAAAATAAGCTCCTCTAGATTTTATTCAAGCCAGCCATTGGGGACTGACTGAGAATGTGAAGGTGTAAAGCAGCTTGTGTGAGACTGACCATAAAATGTCAGAGTTCCTAGGCCTAAGCTGGGAAGGCAAAACAAAACCAGTGGTCATGAAGAAGCCATTATTCAATAAATACACAGAATTGGAAAGATTTTCTGGGAAACAAGCCTGAGGTATGCAATAGATGTGACAGCTCCTTTAAAAAATTAGCTTAAAGGCAGACACATAAACTCTCAATGCAAAAGCACACTAAGAAATTAATATAGCTAAATCAAGAGTGTTTCAATGACTTACAACACAAGAAAAGAGTATAGGAATGTGGAAACTAGGTCAGATTACAAAAAAAAAAAAGGAAAAGAGTATAAAAACATGGGGATAAATCAAAAGGGTCAAGACAAAAAAATGAAACAAAACTAATGAGAAATACAAAGCATAGCAGGAGGCTATTCTAAAGGTCTTGCAGTAGGAAGAAGAAAATCAAGAGAGAAGTTTACTTCTCAAAAGGAAGAGAAAGATACCGACACTTAAAAAGCTGGTCTTTATATTTCCATCTTAACAACAACAAAACTTGTGATCAGACAACAATGGTAATTAACACCAAAGATAAAGGGGTAAGAAATGAGACTGCAATTGGGAAGGAGAAAACTCATGGATAGCTGAACAACATGAGATGTAGTAAAATGGGTTGCATCTGATGAAATTCAGCCTGGGTATTATATATAGATCTAGCTGTGGCAGTTGCAGCTTTATTACTAGTTATTTCTTAAGGCACATGAAGGATGGCTGAGGTTCCAACTACTGAAAAGGAGCGAACAAGTGAGAGAGGAGAAACTCTCAAAAGATCAGTCAACTTAACTTCAATCGTGGACCAATTAATTAAACTATTTATGGGCTTCTAAAAGACAACAAAGAGATAAATAGCAGCCAGGATGAATTTGTCGAGAGCAAATCATGTCAAACCAATCTAATTTTCTTCCATGACAGAGTAACGGACATCAAGAATAGGGAGAAACAGTAGACATCATACATCTTTGACTTCAGTGGGTTTTTGTCACTGTGCTATATAGTTCTCATACGCAAGGTAGAGAAACATGGCTGTGTGAAACTACTAAGCAGTTTACCAAAATGTATTTTGAGACCATAGGTATCAGACGTTCGTTACTGAAGTAGAAACACTTATCAGATGGGGTTCCACACTGGGGGTCTTCTCCAGTCCATTACTATATGGCAGTTTTAGTAGTGACACGGATAGTAGAAAGGGAAATGTTCCTGGAATCTGAAGATAACAGCAACTGGAGGGCAGCCACAGTCATGTTCAAGGACAGGGTGATAATTCTAAAATTGTTTTGAAAAATCAGAGAAATTCTGAAAAACAGGTTGAAATTCAGTTAGGATAACTGCAAATTTTCACTCCCAGGCAGCAGTAACCAGCAACAGTGTGTAAGGACTGACTTTGTATGCCAGAAAGAAATGCAAGAGTTGTAGTAAACCAGAGTTTAACAAAGACTCAAAACCATGAGGTTGAAGAGTGAAGGAGGTGGGGTTGTGTTGTCCACGTACAATATAGAGAGAAGCATGGTACAAGACTTCAAATTACTAAAAAAGTTGCTGTGAAAGAAAGGCAGTGCTTTCTTTTCCGTGTTTGCTGGCGGATTAAATTGCAGTTAGGGAGACATAGGTTGGACATTAAGAAAATCTTTCTGACAGTAAGGCTAGAGAAACACTGGAATAGATAGCCTAGGATGAAATCTTCATCAATGGAGTTTCCTAGGATGAAGTTAGATGGACCATGTATACAGAAGGATGTGTCTAGAACTGAATCTGCACTGAGGCAGTGGCATTGACTAGAAGATATTTCATATATTTCCCATTCCTTGTCTGATTGAACAACTTTAAATTACTATGAGAGGGGTGGGACCAGTCAATTCAGCTTGTCTTCAGCTGCCTGTTTTTTCCCAGTCACTTTGCCTTAGGGTTAAACTAATATAAAGTACTGAAGTAACCAGATAACAACATAGAGGACCTACTGCAAACCCTTCCAAATCTGTCACAGCTCGATGAGTGCTGCAAGTTAAATTGTAAGAAGTTGTATACCCATTTTTTTCCCCGTATGTGGATTCTGAGGTTTTTATAAATTTACCTGAACAAATGCAGCAATTTTATTTAATCCAGTTACATTAGTCTCATATCAGTGCTGCAGATCCCTACAGCTCCTTCTTATTCACCGTGGTACATGTATTAATGAATAAAAAATTGATGAGCTTTAGGCCTTCCTCTTTGCTTCCCTTCCCCTCTCCCATCAATGACTCAACCAATGAGCTAATAGAAACCCTACTGAGAAACACAAACCTTCACGTAAGTAGCTGCCTGTCTGTTGCAGAGGATAGAACATATAGGTAGGCTGGAGAGCTGCATGAGACGCTGGAAAAAACACCCAGGTGCAGGGAATTCACTAAAGGACAAAAGCGTGTTTGCAGTTAAGAAATTTAATTTTTAATATTCAGTATTTGTGGCACTTTACTGAGGTTCAGTGGGAGCCAGTATTAAAATGCCTTTAATCACTGGTGTCTACAAAACCAATGTATGACTTAAATTGAATGTGCAAAGGAATAGGCCACAAATACTTAGTCTGTTGCCTTTCTTGAACCAGGTAGCAGCTAAAGTTTATAACCCTGCAAGTTTTGCCTGTGAGGAGAGAAACAGATGCAGGAGCTGGCAACTCTGATGCGATCCAGTTTATTTACCAAGAGTGTACACGGGATGAATGAACAAAAAAGATCGTTTCTCTGCTTTTCCTTTGCACTGCTCTGCAGGTATCTCCGATACTGTGCTGGGTGCGTCCTCGCTCTGAGCTTCTCGGCTTTTTTGCACATCACAGTCATAGGCATGAAGACAAAAATCACGGATTTCTCATTCAGATAATGCCCGGCCTCCGTAACGCCCTGTGTTATAAGCACATAAGCTCCAGTCAGCAACGCACTATAGCCTTATTAAATACCTGTGTTCTTCATAGTGGCCTCTGTTGTTTAAGTTTCACTGAATTTCACTGAATGTTTAGAGTTGGAAGGGACCATAGAGATCATCTAGTCCAACTCCCCTGCCGAAG
>JAOXNO010000020.1:76737395-76751844 GCA_028565335.1 Limnodromus scolopaceus | reverse complement strand
CCTTTAGATACTTATAGGCATTGATAAGGTCTCCCCTCAGCCTTCTCTTCTCCAGGCTAAAGAGTCCCAGCTCTCTGGGGAGAGAGTTACCTGACTGCACAACAGCAGTCGGGTAATTTTAACAGCTTCTTTACATTTGCACCACATGGAAGACACCTCTTGAAGTGATCGGTTTCAGCTGTGCTTAAATGAACCAGTAGCATCATCTGTTGCCTGCATTTAGATGCATCTAACAACTATTTGCAACCATTATGGAAAAACCCTTTGGGAATGGTGTGGGTTCAGGCAAACGTAGCTGCTCTGATCACCCTGGGCCTGATCCAGTCCTCACTGAAGTCTATGGAAACACCTCCGCTGCTGTCAGTGGGCGTTGGATTAGGACCAAGGCTACTCCAGCCTTTACTCGGATCTTACTCTGGCTGTTCTCCCATTGAAGTCGATGAGATTATTCCCCGCTATAATAGAGCTCACTGTCAGGAAGATTTTAATGATATTCAACCTACATTTTCCGTGCCTTCATATCACCCCATTATTCCTAGTTGAGTCTCATTATCTTCCTTTTTTTTTCAGGGACCCAATCCTAACCTCCTTACTCAGGCGAAACTCCCACTGACTTCGATTCAGGAAGCAGGATCTCCCTGTCATCTTTACTATTCGGAGGCTGCTGTAATGCCCCCCCATGATGTCATCATATAGGCAGACCACGCATGGTATTTTTGCTTATAAAGACCACAGTATTGAGCCTATGGCAATACTGAAGAGGAGAGAAAAATGAAAAGACTTGCTAGTACAAGACATACAGCAATATGAATTTTTAAATAACATTTGATCTTATAAAAATATTTTATCATCTTTCCATCAGACGTACGTCCTCACAGCTATATAAAAATCTGTAGTAAAATTATTGTAAGTACTTTCTTTGATTAAGAACTCAACATTTGTGGTTTAGAATAGCTTTATAATCTGCTGTGGACAAGACAGATAACATGATACCTCTTTCTCAACAATCATTTATTATGTATAATTTGGCCTTTCTGGATGGTTGGATTGGAACGTGTCCTAAATTACCAGAAGTTAAATACTTCTTATACATACTAAAAATGGTAATTTCCTATAGAATTGTATTAAAAGCTTGGGTTTTATTTAGAGTTAAGGCATCACATATCTCCCGTGGTCTTCATGCCAATAAATTTTTTCACATTTAAAATTCTGTTAGCTTAAAAGGTTAAACACAGGTAGTGGACTCTCATTCCTTTCTCCTCTCGGTCTGTGATGTGCCAGAGCAGAGCATGCAGAGTCCCTTCCCCTCCATCTGCTCACTGGGCAAAAGACTACCAAGACAGAGGACAACTACCAGGGCGACCTGGGTAAGATGGTACCTGTGGCTGATGGGCTAAAACACTCTATTACATCAGCATAGAGCAGTGCTGAGCCCCAAAACCCCCAGTCAGGTGTCATGGGCAGTTGTACCTTTGCTAGTTTTTAAAGCTCTTTTTGTCCGTGTTTGCACAGCAGTGGGTGCTGAATGACAGGGATTTTATGGTAGCACAGTAACACTAATGATAATATTGATAGTAAATAAAAACTAGTCCTAACTAAAAGAAAGGGTGTACGGACCGTACATAACAAATACTCCAAAATGTGTTCCCATCCCTGACACTGTATGCTTCGCTACTCTGTTCTGGAGAAATAGTACTAATTCCTCCAGCGTAGATACATGGGACCCGATTTTTCCAGTTGGGAATATCAGCTATACCAAAGCAGCTATGGTAAACCACTTTTTTCCTACGTGCTAGATTTCCCCAGCTTTTTGTCATAACCTAGTAATTAATCATTGTAGATTTCCATGTTTACTCCCTTTGCTATTAGTTATATTCATTTTTCAGGAACTGCCCAGGCATCACATACATTAAGATTAAAATATAAAGCATTATTGCGTGCTCTGGGTTCATGGCTGTTGTCCTAATTTGCCCTCCCCACTCTAATGTTATGCTGGTTTACGGCAAATGGAGTTCCAGCTCTCAGGTGACTGTTCAGACCCATTTCTTTAATAAGATAAATCAAAACACTCTAATGTTTGTGCAGTTATGGAATTCTTCAGGAACACTGCTCTGAAATTCAACATATTCAAGAGGCGTTTACTCGTCAACTGAAGAAGTTTGCTTCTTTTTTCTAGCCCATCTCCCCTTTTCAGATATGAGGAAGCACAGACAAGATACAGAAATGTACACTAAAGAATAACCTGAAGAGCCCGGCTGCATTATGACATTCAGTTCAGACCAGTTTGCTTTTCAAGTGGGTATCTCAGTTACCCTAACTTACCATTCTTGTGTTTGCATCATGAAGTGAGCAAGTGAGACTCCTCTCAGATGAAGGATGCACCCTAAGAGCCCATCCAGTTTGTTTCAATGCAGCATTCTGTCCAGAGGACCAGACTTGAGTTAGTCTTCAGTGAAGCCTGCAAAAATACAAGATGGACACCAGGTCCACAGCACCCACTCTGCTGCTCTTCCACTCTACCAGATCTTCACTGCAGTGCACTAGTGGGGACGTGGCCTTTGCTGCCTGTTTCAAAGAGACCACCCCATAGAGCCTCTTCTGCTGTGTCTTTGCCACCCCATCTCCTGGTATTTAACCCGATCCTTCTTTGATCACAGCTTCTTCAATAAAAGATCTTAGACCAAAAAATCAGCAGACAGGGAGAAATGCCTGCCACCAGAGTCCGGACACCATCTTAGCTTGGATACAGAACAACCAAGAAAGTCAACGGGGATGAAATTCATCCCTCAAACTTGGATATACTGTATGGGAAGCGCATTATCAGCTTGTTCAGAAACAGCATCAGTTTGGATGTTGAGCCACCCCTAATGCTTAATTAGAACCACAGAAATTAGGCAGTCATATTAATGCATTGTGTGTATATCTATTATTTATTGTAGCTACACTTTTTTGTGTCATACGCTAAAAAAAGTGTCTGGTTAAATTCAGACACATTTGGAAAGCATCCGATTTTGTGATCAGCATGACAGGAGTACTGTTTTTCTCTGATATTACCTGGGTTTCACAGAGGGATGAATGGTGGACTGTCAGCCTCTCCTATTTCCATTAACCCTCTTTTCTTCATTAGTAACTGACCTAGAGTAGTAAGAGCCACCCATGAGCTCCAGCAAATAAACCAATCCACTTCTCCAGGCCCAGTGCTTCTGCCTGCATGGAGCCTTACGGAGTAGGCAGCAACACGTCTGCTGGAAACTATTTACAGCTCCACAGACAACAGCTTTTTACTGCATTTCTTTGGTTTCACCCATTTAGCCACTCCATCCCTAATATAATAACCTAATCCGTGCATAGTAAAACCCTGTTAATATTCTGGACCTGGAAAATTAGCCAAAAATCCATAGAAAGATAAGCATAATAGAACACAGATGATTAACATGTAAATTTAACATAATAGATCCCAGTATCAATATCTCCTGTGGATTTTTTTCCAGTTGAGACCAGCTTTGTAAATCCCAACCGTGAGGCTGTATCTGATGAAAGAGTAAAGCTACAGTGAGGAAACAATGCACAAAAAAATGTCTGTAATGTAATATGAAAATGATGGTTGGGGCTTTAATACACTGTAATTGACCACACAGAACTTTTCTCTGAGAAGATGATTTGGTATTAAAATTGTGCAGTGGTTAAATAATGTAATTTTGATAATGACAGTAAAGTACAATTTCTGTAACACAAGCGAATCATAAACTTTTTCTCATTCAAATGAATGATGTAATATGTCTGAATGCTGTTGCTATTATACATTTTAAAAAGAATCCTGCCTTGAACTATCATTGAATACAATTACATTTCAAATATATAGGAAAAACTGGTGAAGTCACAATATAAATGTATTGAAATGCCATGTTGCATTTATTTGGGAAATAATGAATCCTGCGGGAGGAAGTCAAACTTTGTCTTCTAGACGGTTTTATTACAGGCTTTTTAAGGAGCTGAACCTGAGGAACCATTTCCCCATGTTAAGTTGAAAACTGAAACCACGATAGGTTTTGACCTTCTAAAGATAAACATTAATTCCCATGGACTTGTGGTTCCCATCGCTTCTTGGGTTGTATCGGGCTTCTGAGGCGAAGGAGTTTAATCTACTAAGGGTCTGACCGGAGTGATATTTCACCGGTGGTAAAAAGTCTTTTGTATTTGTTATTTATTTGTGGTGTTCCTCCTAAGAGTTTTTCTCTGCTGTTGGTGCAAGAAGCGGCGTTGCACCACCGCTGACAGATCTCAGAGGAGTGTCGATACACGGAGCGGTTAGAATGAAACAACCAAGCTGTCTGAGTAATCCCTGCCAGTTAGTTCAGCTAGTTCTTTACTACCTAACATTTTTTGTTGTTGTTGTTGTTGTTCCTTGGGGCTCCTTCCTCCTCTCCCGCGTGGGAGGGTTGCACGCTCCTTCTCCGCCAGCAGAAGAGGCTCCATTGCGCCCTTTCCACGGTAGGCGACGTAATCTGGGGCACGGGCAAAAGCCTGCTTTGATGATTTTAAACTTATGGCGCTTTCCTCCCGGCAGCTGGCAAGCGGAGTGGTGCCGGTACGCCTGCGCCACGTCACGGGGGATCGCTGTGTAAACTGAGGTGAGTGTTGGGTAGATGACGACTCGCCGTTGTGCCCCCTTTGATCCGCGAATATATTCCCATTTGGTCCCTCCACAACACGCTCCGCAGTTCCCTCTCCTTTGTCTAAGGCTGCTAGATACCACATCAGGCGTTCCCTTAGGTTTTCTCGAACGTATATTTAAAGTGGAATACATATATATATATATAACACGTTCCCATGCTGCTATATTTCATATGTTTTATATACTGTAAATTTTACTTCTTACCAAAAATACATTATCCTGGAAGCAAACTGAGTCAAGTGTTCTCAATGTGCCTGTAATTCCTTTGCAATTGTGTGAGGTGTGAAATTCACATGACTGTTCTTACTGAAAGATCTGAAGGGTGGGAGATAAAAAAATTGTTTTACTTCTGCCAAGCAAGCATGAAGAAGTATAGATTATGTATATCATTTCTGGAAAGAAGATGGAGGAGTTGGGGTTCCAAAAGACATCCTCAAAAGAAAAAGAAAAGAACCTAAGACAAAAATTTTCTTTTTCTTTTTTTTTTTCTTTAAATGTATATATCATATGTGTAAAGAGAAAATAACAGTTTATTACACCAAAAGATAAAATAAATGGTTGATTGATCTAAATTAAAGTTTGAAGTTGAAAAAAATATGCAGACTATCTCTGGTACAAACTTCTTGAAACACAGGATCTCTCTAACCCTCGACAGAAAACAGAAACAACCTTCTTGGGAGTTGGCGAAATGGTCTTTTTGATTATTTTTTTTTTTAAGTGGATTTGAGAAAATTTTCACCCTTTATTTGAAAACCATCATTCACTCGTAAAAGCAGTCATTAAATTTAATAATAAGACATTTATTCATTAACTAAATGCAGGACTCACCAGAAAATACCTGCGTTGGTATTGATGATTTGGTATTTTGCCTTCTCGGTCATTACCTTAGCGTGGCACTAGGAGGCAACCTGCTATTAGAGGTGTCATCCCTCAGACATCAAGGTCTTCGAATATTGCGATATTTCAGCACCAAATGGCTCTGCTCATGAGAAGGGGGGTTTTGTGTGTGTTAAATCCCAGCCTGCATTACCCCTGTCTCCTTAGCATTTTCCATATACTTTTAGAAAATGGCAGATTGGGGATTAAGAATTCCTTCCTGCGACCTTGACTGCAGGTTGAGCCAGTCATTCCAATTTCTAATACACCAAATATCTAAGTGAGGATCAGTGGAGGATCTTGGTAGGGCATGATGGCCAAATTGCCTCCGTTGACAAGATGTATGTCTTTCCAAGTATGCCCAGAAGCAGACCAGCTTAGATAACCTTAACAGGTAAAACATACGCATCTCTCGCTATTTGGGACATCTCTAGGGTAGAAAGCAGCCCAAAAAAAAAAAAAAAAAAGGGTTGAGGTTGAAAATGCATAGTTTGGATTCGGGTACCAATGGGTCAGCGAGGTGGAGTTTAAAGCTCTTAATGGAAAGGAACATACCGAATAATAGAAATGCTCAAATGGTCAGAAGAAAGAACGTGGACGTTTTCACACTGGGCACCAAAATGTGTTCATTTTTAATTTCTCTTTACCTCAGTTTTCATCCTTGTTATTTTCATAGTTGTTCTGAAAATGAATTTGTTAATACTTTTGTGCCCCCAGATGCTATAAACATAGGAAAATCATAGGCAAACCTAGGAGAAAGTTAACACAACAGGGTCAAAAGAGTGTACTACGTGTAAGGCTGTGGTCATGCATTGAAAAATGAGGTTGAATAAATATTCATTAGCTTGTAAATCTATTCTGTGTTGCTAAATTAGCAGGTGGTCTTTCAAAAAAAGTAGCCTAAGTATATGTGCTGCAAGATTGCATCAGCGTACGGGCAGTAACGAAGGTTTCATGGGTCAGAGTCGTGCTGGCTGGTCCTGGCTGTTGAGGGCTTGACTTTGCCGCCTTACATCATTTTAGCTTTATAAAAGTTCTTTTGTTGTTGTTTTGGGAGCAGATGTCTATTTCTACGTTTTGTAATTCTGTAAAGAACAGTATTTAGAAGTTTTGAAAGACTCGATGCCTGTCACAGAGGGACTCAGAGCTGGGAACACGCTTTTAAAAATGCTTCCACAAGCGTTTCCTTCGACAGAGAGTTGGATTTGGCTTGGCTGTGTTCGTGCTCCTTCTGTTTACTTTTGGTGAATATTTTAGCTAATAGGTTTACTTTTAGGATTGTTTATAGCAACAGCACTTTTTAAGCAAATATTTCAAAAATTTCATGGGCAATGGATTTTAGACTGACAAATGTAAATATTTTCACAAGAAATCTAATTATAAGCTTTACGGTTTTTAATGTATGTTTTATTATGTGATCATTAAATCAGGAAGCATATCTATGCTCACGTGGTTTTACGTAGAGTTAGGAACCACTAACTCCTGGGTTAAATAGCAACTACAAAGAGGGCATTGCAGATCACCCACTTGACTCTCAAGAATTCCAGATATTAAGCACTTTTCAACAATGTAGTATAAGCCTCAGACCCTTTCATTGCCGTAGACTCTGCCCTTTGCATAAGCCAGGCTTAAAGTCTGTATTTCAAGTGTGGGGATGTGTTGTGATACGGTTAGGTAGATCAAAGAATGCAAGAAAACAGATACTGCGCAGTTTTCAAAGAAAAGAGAGAATCTTGAATTGGGATCACAACATACGTAACAGAAGAAAAAAATTTTAATAATTTCAGTTTTCAAATCTGTTTAAATGCAATTCTGTGTCTACAAATTCTCTATCTACAAACTCTTGCAGGTTGGAAACCTGATATGTAATTTTGCCTTGTTTTTAAAACCGCTCCCTTCACCTTTTAGAAAGGAAATAATAATCATGTTTGTGTCTCTCTAATATAAACATAATTAACATTGGTGGTATATGGAATTAATGCTGCCTGTAAGGAAAAAGCTTCACAATTAAATCACAGATTTGCTGCTGTGCCGTTTGAAGACGTGTGCTTTGCTCACAAGACAATGGGTTTACACACCATGTTCCATAGATTCTCATTACATGTCCTGTGTCAGCAAAATTATATTAGGCAATCTCACCACTTGCATCAGCTCATATTAATACTATTTGTAAGACAAAATGGTCCTTGATATTATGCTTCTAATCATTATCAGAAGTCGTTTTGCTCTAGGATGTTAATATTAAAGTTTATATATGATAACATTACAATTTGTTTTAATAATTTCCAATAAAAGCAACTACTGTTTTAGTGACTCATTTTATTTTCTTGTATATCCTGGCAAGTATCGCATGGCTTTTTAAGACGTACAAAACCAAGTTGGCTACAGCTGAGCTGAGAGGCTGATTCCATGGGCTGGGCTTGGTGGAGGCTTCCACTTAAACCCATGTTCTGGACAGGGCAGAGGGGACCTTCTTCAGCTTCTGAATGATGCGCTCTTGCAATGAAACGCTGTAAAACAGCACTCATTAAGACTTCAAATATAATGAAAAACCGCTAATCACAAAATAAAAGTGAGCCAGGGAAAGAGAGAAAGACTGGAAAAAAAAGGTGGAATCCCGTCAACCCCGTCTGGGACGTGCCACGTCAACGTCAGCTGCTTGGGTGGACAACTCCATCCCAGACATGCGTTACCTACAAAACTGTTCAGCAACAACTACATACGTAGATAATGCTACCAACTACAGTTGGTAGTTTTGGTTTGGGTTTGTGGGTTGTTTGGTTTTTTTTTCTCAGGGAATAATACAGGATAAAAAAGCAAGTTTGGATTGCATTTTGGCATAATTAAACATACATCAGCTTCAAATTCAACAACGAATTTTCTGTCCGTGCATAACCAAAGCTCTCAGTGCATATAACGTGTATGTGGTGCTATATCATTCTGCAGTATATAATATCTGAAGCCTACTTACAAAAGGGACACCATGGAAAACATAATTGTGTTTTATATATTTTGGGAAAGACATTGTTTTGTTAAAGAAAATAAAGCTTAGAAAATATAAAGCTAAAGAAAAAAAAAAGCTTAAAGAAAATTATAAAACCTGCAGTCTACAAATGCAGATCTAATTACTACATTATCAAGGATATTTTAGCAAAAAAAAAAAAAAGAATTTCAGGCCTTTTAAAATTCTTTTTTGGCCAGGTTAACATATTTGTTATTGGTCATTGTGGTTGAGGACAGTAGACATTTTCACTATCTCTTTTCAGGAACAAGCAAACCATTCAGGCCCCAAGCTGAGGGCTGGTCTTGCTGTGTTCGGATCTCAAGAAGAATGTGAAATCTTTTTCTTTCAGCATTTGTATTTGTTTCAGTGCTCTGCTTCGGGTAGTCTGGTTTATATTTCCACCTAAAATGGACAAATTCTGTAGTCATTTAAATCCATCCAACCCCATTGACCTCAACCATATTCTTATCCTGATTTACAGCCTCATTAGGATTTTAATGATGTAAATGAAAGTCGAATTCGCTCCTAAATCTTCACTCAAAATTAAAGAGTGTATTCACCTCTCGGTGCAGGATGTGGGAGTACGCGCCTCAGACAGAGAATACGCAGCTAAAACTTGGCAGGCGAGGTCTCGGCGAGAGGGTGGATTTCTTTTTTAATGTTGAGCTCACTTCTTTCCTTAGATAAGCAGGCACACATTCCCATGTATCTTGTAAAATCTTTAACAGTTCTACACATGCATGTACAAGTGTAGCGCTGTTTTTACAAGACAGACAACAATTCTTACTCACATATCTTTCCGATGAGAGAATCAAGTCATCAGTCTAAATATATTTGGGTTTACTGAAGTTGCAAGACTACAGAGAGAACAGACGTTCGCCGGCTCCTGGTACTTTCCTGGAGTACCTGTGGTACAAAAATAGATCCTCCTGCATCAGCGGTCCAGTCCTAAGGATCTGCACATGGGTGGTGAATGAGAAAGAGTTGGAGTTTTTTCTTTTTGTGGCTTGGTTTTTGTTTGGTTGTTTGGTGGCTGGTTTTTGTTGTTGTTGTTTGGGTGGTTGGGTTTTTTTTTTTTTTTTGGCTTTTTGTTTTGTGTGGGTTTTTTTCGTTTGGTGGTTGTTTTTATGTTAAATTTAGAAATTTTAGCCTTAAAGCCTGATCCAAAGCTCACGGAAGAAAAATTCTCATTAACTTCGGTGGCCTGAATCAGTTCCTGAGAAAGAAAATACCATGTTTCACTTTCAGTATCTTCTATAAATTTGAGCCAGAAAACCGCTATTGCTTCTAACACACCGTGCATGAAAGAGTAGCTAAGAAGGACTTATTATTTACATTGCACACATCCCATTGGGCTTAAATGCATTTTACAGCACACACTGGGAAGGGCCACCATTTACTCTGCCCGTTTACATCTACAGCACACTCACTCTGCCCCTATGCTCTTTGTAGCTCCAATGTACGCGTGGCTCCCAGTAGAGGCCACGTTACCCGAAATCATTCTCCTCTCACCCTCAAAGCTGCAAAGAAGATACTTGCCAGGACTTGCTCCAGAAGAGTCATTCCCGTCTAGTCTTCCCTTAAAAAAAATTTAGAAAAGCAGAATGGTGGGAGATCAGACTGACCCTGGGCAGCTGGGTGGAGACGCTGAGCCTGGGGGTTCGTTCAGCCACTGCCATCCGTAAATGCCAATAAATTGTGAACGGTGTCACGTATATTATATACCATTAAGGGAGGTAACAGCCGTTACCTGGCTGGGGGTGCCACATCATTAGTGCAAGATCAGGCTGCGTGGCCGGGTTTGAGTAATTATGCACAAGAGGAAGAAGTTAAGACTTTCTTGCTTGCCTTAAATTAGGGCTGTTTGGATTTGAGTTTATTTTAAAGCACATTGAGGCTTGATTACTTTTAGTAATAGGTGAAGTGCTGCAGAGTCAAGAAGCAGAAGGATTTTTAAAGATCTTACATAACTCTGGTGATATTTTTAAGCATATTAATTGGCAGGTGCTTCGCACAAATAAGGAGGTGACTTTCTGAAAACCTGTCTGCCCCTTGAGTACAGCGTGGCTCATTTTGTAGCTTTTATCACCAACCGAATCCACCACCTGTGAAAATGAGGAAGGTGGCACTCATTTTCAGAAAGAAGTAACCAGGAGGACACTTTCCTCCCCCCAAAAAACCGAAATGAAGGTGGGAATAGACCCTATCAGGAAGGGAAACGGGGGAAAACGAGGTGATTTTTGGTGTTGAGACTCCCCATGCCCTGCAGAAGCGAAGTTTGGCCAACGAGTATCAGGTACCAGCGTTGCCCCAGCAGACCCATGGGCGGGTAGCGGCAAGCCCCATCCCTCAGCTGAAAAAAGGCTGAAAGACGGGGAGAAAAAAAAAAAAAGAAAAAGAAAAAACCAGGTGTTTAATAACGGTGCCATCAGTGGCCGGGTTATACTCATTTTCTGCCTTTTGCTTGATACGGGTCCCCTCAAGACCCAGCAGAGAGATGCTGCTGCACAGACGCCGCCGAGCAGGGGGAAGAATGGGATGCTGCATCCCTCCTCACCTTGAGGGTGACAGACAGGGCGTCCTCACCAGGAACGTTTATGCATTAATACGCAGAAACCTGTCTGAGAAGGGGTTTGGGTGGTTTTTTTTTTTGGTTGGGTTTGTTTTTGGGGGGGGGGGCTGTTTTTTGGTGTGGTGGTTTTTTTTTTTGTTGGTTTTTTTTTTTCTTCTTTCTGGATATCTTAATTCTGCTGATGCAAAGTGAGAGTGAAATTACAGGTGCCGGTTTGCAGTGTAGAATGCTGATAAACAACTTGCCATTTCGCAGTGGCTGGTCACATCTGGAGCCTTTTGGGATGCAAAAGTACTGGAGGATTATTGCAAAACTTAGAGACACTTGTGTTACCATAACTTTTGTTTTTAACCTAAATTTGTAGGTTTTTTGTCGGTTTGTTTTTTGTGTTTTTTTGTTTTGTTTTGTTTTCCTTTTTGTTCTTTTGGAGGATTTTCGGGGTTATATTATACTTTCTTAGCCAACCCGCTAAGTCAGCAGCAAAGCAAAAAGAGTCAGACCTACGGCTTGTGTCAGAAAACTTTTCTAGTTTGACCTTAGACTGAGACAGGCTGGTATAAAACCACGGAGCGGTGGATTGTGTTTCATTAATTTCAGCATATTTTAAAACCCCATAATCTCCAGCCCCCAACTCTGCTCTGGCTCAGTTACTGTGCAGTGTTCAGCACCACTGTACTCTGTTGAAAAAAAAAAAACCAAACAAACAAAACCCCTGTGTGATAAATTTGAATTTATTTTTTTTCGTTTTCCACCTTTTAAGTTATCTTAGTACTTCCTTAACGTGAAAAATCAACAGACACGCATACAGAGACAGATAGGTGGATCCACAACGCAGACCGTGAGGGCTACGGCAGTTAAGAGTGCCTTGCTCTTGCATTTTGTTATTTAATTTTTTTTACAGTTATTCCTGTATGGACTACATTGATAAAACATCCAGTTCCGTTTTATGTATCACTGCAGTCTTCTACCATTGTCAAAGCACCCAGTTACTCTCCCTTGAAAATCCCTGCTAAAATCTGAGGGGCTGTTAGGAATTAATATTCCTCGGTAATATTATTTGTCATTTCTATCTGTTGGCATGCGTGTGGGAGCACAAAAGGGCTCGAGAACGGTTCCCCTCTTCGTGTTTCTAGTACACGGTAGTATTTTGAAATCCTTGCAAAATTTCCATCAGGTCACTGTAGTAATAATTATGCATGTATGCAGTTAATGTTCCCTGACTGCTTCTGATCCGCTGTGCCTGTTCCCTTTCTGTGCTCTCCTGTTGAGATCATACAGTCTGAATATAACACACAGCAGACTGGTCAGAACTCCACGCCCTAGCAAATTTATAAGCCCTGCTTCTGGAAGAAATATTCCAACCCCTACAAAATAAAAACCTAAATGCTAATATGCACGTTGGTTTTTGTGTTTTGTGTTGGTTTTGGGTTTTGTTTTTTTTTTTTTCCCCCTAACATTTAGTATATCCTTGTTGTGTTAGAAATATCTGAAATGGCTTTGATGTATTTTCTGTGATTATCCACAATTTCCTGTTATGTAAGGTATCTCTCAGGAGACTTTATACTCAAGAATAGGTTGCACTGGGAATTATAACGAAGATCTGGCCCAGTCTGGTTTTTTAGCTCACTGAGCATTACTGTTGTGGAGAGCGCTGTATTTTTCCTATACTGTTTAGTGTGTTTATATAAAATATTCAGTCTGAAACTGAGAATGCTCCAAATTTATCCTCTTGTGGCACACGTGATCTTTCATGAGAATCCAGTTAAATATAGGGGTTTTTTGCTTCAGAGAAGATCTTGTCAAGTTGGGTCTGGCTCTCTTCCCTCTTCTGTTTGAAGGTCAGCGATCATTTAGGACAGTTTTCTGTCATGCATTTCAAATGCTAAGGCAATGCTGGCAGTAGGACATGGGCCATAATTTATCAGTGAGTCTCAACTTCTTCTTCAGCCCCTTTCTGGTAACATGGTGCAGAAGAGACTTGGTTTCATTGAAGCTCCCGCTTGATGGTGGTAACCATCTATAATGGTGTGACTTTGGCCTTTAGTGCCGTGACGATGCAACGTGCTCTACTCCTGTCCCATCGGGAAGCATTTGGTTGCACATTAATAGTTGTGGGTAGAGAAATCTGGTAGTTCTTCCCCTTGACCATATGTGCTGGCTGCTGGTGCCACCTTTGGTAGCTTTCTCGGGGAGAACAGCATGGGGGACATAACAGTGGCGGTGGACACAGGGCCCGGAGCTCAGCAGCCTTCCCACCTCCCCCACCCAAGCAAATGATCATCCCTCTTCCACTCTTGTGTCTCTATTGCAGCATCTCCTACCTCAGCTTCATACTTGATGGTGTCCTTTGCTTCCAGTGCTTTCCTCTTACAGCTGCTGCGTTCAAAGTCCGTTCTGCTCCTAGTTTCATCTTCTGCTCCTCCAGCACAAAACAGCTTTGCACAAAGAGAGCGTGTGTGTGTGTGTGTGTTTGCAAATGTAAGGGCCTGTATAAATGCACATGGAGGATTTTTTTTTCCCGTTGTTTCCCATACCTAAAGCTGCCCTTTTTGCCTTTCTTGACGTTTTCTATGCGCAAAACATCATGAGATAACTCCTTCACAGCTCCACGGCTCAGTGCAGAAATAGCTACGGCTTTAAAATTTTGCCAGTAAAATGTTTTAAGAGATATTTAAATCATTAAACGTGTCAAATATATTCAGTTTTTATTAACTGAGCCAGTTAATAACATACAGATTTCCTGTGTGGTTTTTGCCCTACCTGTCTGCAGATAACAGGGCCCCAGCTACCCCCCTGCTTTTAGGGCTTCCCTTTTCTCCATCCCTGCCTTCCAGCACCCAGAAGGGAACGGGCAAACTTCCACACTCTGCTGCAACATACTGAAAAGCTTGTAGCTTTGATGAAGACATACGTGCTACCTTCATGCAAAGAAAACAAAAGTAGAATCATAGAATCATTCAGGAAAAGACCCTTGGGATCATCAAGTCCAACCACCAACCCTACTCAACAAAGTTCTCCCCTGCACCATATCCCCCAAGAAAAAGGTGGCCTCTTTGCTGTACCTTCAGCAAACACACCCCGTTGGGGGGCACAGGGGCGTTTGTTTCATTATGCTGGTAGCTGCTGTGGCACACGCTGTGTGGGGGTTCCTCAGCCCCACCATGATAGGTTTTGCTTCACTGGGGAGTGAAGCAAAAGGAAAAGGACCTGGGGATTCTAATTGACAAGTGGCTGAATATGAGCCGGCAGTGTGCCCAGGTGGCCAAGAAAGCCAATGGCATTCTGGCTTGTATTAGAAATAGTGTGACCAGCAGAAGTAGGG
>JAOXNO010000020.1:76718272-76729942 GCA_028565335.1 Limnodromus scolopaceus | reverse complement strand
AAAGCCATTACCCCTTGTTCTGTCATTGCCGGCCTTTGTAAACAGACTGTCTCCAGCCTTCCTGTAGGCCCCCCTCAAGTACTGGAAGGCCGCTATTAGGTCTCCCCGGAGCTTCCTCTTCTCCAGCCTGAACAACCCCAGCTCCCTCAGCCTGTCCTCGCAGCAGAGGTGCTCCAACCCCCTGATCATTTTTGTGGCCCTCCTCTGGACCATGAGGTCTATGTCCTTCTTATATTGAGGGCTCCAGACCTGCACACAGTGCTCCAGGTGAGGTCTCACCAAAGCAGAGTAAAGTGGGAGAATCACCTCTCTGGATCTGGTGGCAACACTTCCTTTGATGCAGCCCAGGATGCGATTGGCCTTCTGGGCTGCAAGTGCCCACTGCCTGCTCATGGCCAGTTTCTCGTCCATCAGCACCCCCAAGTCCCTTTCCTCAGGGAACTGAGGAAATTCCTCATCTGCTTCCCTGAACTGTTTCTGAAAAAGTAACTCCTGAAATACTTCCAGTATGTCAGTTAAAAAACGGGCTTAAAGACCTCTGTCAAAGGATCTTAATAGTTTGTAAGCAGCAAACAAATGCTTTTTCTAACTTGGGTCTGAATGTAAGATTTCCTTGGGAAATGCAGTTGATTAAATTAAAATTCAAACTGCAAGACAACAGCAAAGATAGATAGATATATTCAGGGAAATATGCACGAGGTTATTCTTAAAAGAGCAGGAAAGAATAGATTGAATCTTACCTTTTATAAGTACTGTCCACAACCCTATACAAACTGACTTTTCCCACGAATCTTAAGAGAAAAGATAATATCATCAAGAAACATTTTAATAGCTTCAGGAGATTTACTTAGTGAATTGTATGAAATGGTATAGTCAACATAGAAATAGTCTTCTATGCCTTTTGCATTGGCTTCATCATTTTTAGCTCAAGTCTTGACATAGTTGCCTTCTAATGTACACTTAAACAATGAATATAGGACAGATTTTAAACTCTAATATGCTTTTCATTATGTAAGACATTTTCTATGTTTCAGATAGCTTGGACAATGTCACTAAACTTGTCAGATTCCCCTTCTGCTTCTCATAAACTAACACAATACTGTTGAGTTAGGCTTCATACTCCTGCAGAGAAATATCCAAATCCATCCAGAAGATTGTTTACATTGACATCAGAGGGGATGGAAAACAAATTACGACATTTGTGTTTGTGTTAGGAGCCAGAGACTGCCAGAACCATGGAAATCAGGGGCAACACTCCGATAGGATGCTAGCATTTATAAATCCATTTTTTATTTTTAAGCAGACCTAATTTGGGAACCTTGAAACAGTTTATTAGTCCCCTACTGTTTTGACTTCCATCTGTCCAAGTACTTCTTGAATGAGAGGAGATTGTTGGGTAATAGCTGTTGAAGATAGAGGTATATTTATGTGGTAGATTCACTGGAAGGGGTTGAGAGAAAGATTTTCCTCACAGTTTCCCTCTTATCCTTCAAAAAGTTTCAAGTTTGTCGTTTCCTTACTCCTTAGCAGCAATGCTTAGTCCTACACCGTGACCCATCCTGGTTTCAATGGGAAACTTGCTCATGAATAGACAACATAATCAGACCTGCTACATCTGAATTTAAAATGCATTGTTTCCCTAGACGTGACAAGCACCTGTGGAGGTGAAAGGGGATTCATAAAAGACAGTGAAAGAGAAAAAAAAAAAAAGAACGTCTCAGTGGAAAAAAAAAGGGTATTTCTTAAAATTGATGCTAAGGAATCAGTGCGCAAGCAGAAACAGAAATATAATCTAAACTGGGCTCTCTCTATTATTCTGTATTTCTTTGCTGGATTAATTTGTCATTTCCATTAACATGAAATTACCTTTAATACTGACACCTTTTTAAAAAAGGACGGTGTTTGTCAGAACTGAATATGCCCAAACAGCAGTATAAAATCCAGAACAATTCTCAAGAGCAGCCACCAACTGATGATGGAAAGTGGAGTATTTGGGAAGTGGCATCAAGTGCCCACTCCTGCTCCCACTCAAGGCAATGAGGAATCGGGGCCAAACTCTTTAAAGCATGGTAGTCTTACAAAAGAAAGACCAGGGAGAAAGCTAGCATGTGGAAATTCCTTCCAGAATTCCAGTATTCTGGGCAATTGAGGTATCTTTTTTCCAGTGAAATGTTTTTATCCCCACATTCATGTATGACTTTTTTTTTTTTTTCATTTGAAGGTGCGACACTTCAAGCTTACAAGAAATTTCAATACACTGAACAGAGAATGCCTAAAATCCGAGGAATGACCCAGAGTCTTGTCAAGAAGAGATAAAATAAAGTAGCTTTTCAGAGCCATTAACAAATGTCTTGCTAGTCTGGCATAGGTTTGTTGAACAAAACCTGCTGGTAAAGACTCAATAGTGGGCCTACCTAAAAATGGCATTAGAAGGACCAGGTATGCAGGGAAATGAAAATGGTCTCTTTTAGAAACGGTTCACGACAGGACAGACGTGCCAGTCTCTGGATTGCTACAAGGGTTTTGTACCGGGCAAAGACAGTAATAAGAAACTAAAAAACTTTTGGCATTTCGACTTTATTGAAAAAGGGTACAAAGGAACCACCTCTGGATATTGTAAAACTCACAAATAAATTCTTTACAGCTGCACAAGGAAAGATAACAATGAGAGCCCGATATTTCATTCCTAGCACAGTAAAAAATCCTATTATAGCCAATGCAGTTATGGGTGCACCAGCTGTATTCTGGGAATTCTATATAACTCTTGTCTGTTTCTGAACCAAAACCCCCCAGGGCCAGCTCGCAAGATTAAAAAGTCCTCCTCTTTCATATACATGCCCTTCCACATCCCTGTTCGTTTACCAATGTCTGGAATTAAGTAAGTTGTCATAATCGGACATGATGCCCTTCCAGGCCAGGGAGGAACTTCCCAAGAGCTGCCTCCCAACCCCGCACTCTTGTATATTAGCAGCAGTCATATAAAAACCGCAGCTCTTCCTTCCTTACTAAAATCTAATCCTTGGGATGCGCTAGTCAGACATATCTCCTGCTGCTGGAGGAATGTTTTGGTTTGGTTTTTTTTACTTTATTTTCTTAAGTGCAGAAGAGAATGAAAAAAAAATAAAGAAAAAGGAAAAGGAAGAAATTAAAACATCCCTGCTTCTCCAGTCCACTCCTAAATCACCAGGGGAAAAAGGCTACCACAGATCAGGTAAGCACCATGAAGCTGGGGTATAAATTTTGACCTTGGGTATGAAAAACAATAGAAGAAAGATATTTTAAATAACACCCTTCACCTTAAATGCTTCTTGCTCAGATATCCTAGGAAACTGCCACGCCAGCCAGCCTACCAGCAGCGAGTATGTGGAGAACTCAACAGGAGAGAACAGATGGGAGAAGCCACTGTTTCTAATACAGCCCTAAGGCATCTCTGTTCCCTTGTTCAGGAATTCATTTGTAACCTTCCCTGGTCCAACTGCTCAGACCAGGACTTGATTCTCCTCACAGGCCCACAGGACCGACCTTCCTTGGACAGAAGGACCACCTGGGGAGAAGGCAAGTGGCTTCAACCATGAGAACCACTCTGCCCATGTAAACAAATCTCTCATGGGCCAAAGCAAGAGGTCAGAAGAGCTACACGGGAAGCATAACTCAAGAAACCAGCTGAAGAGTCATCAGCACAGAGTTTTATTCAAATATACCATTTTCTATCCAGAAATGGAGAAGTGAGAAACCTTTTGGAGCTCTCCGTTCAGTCCAGTCCAGTCCCATGACTTCTGTAGTCTCCCAACAGGCTCTCACATCCCTTTGCATGCAGAGTTCCTTCATGCTAGAAAGCCCCCAAAAGTGTTAACTTAGTTTGCCTTGGACCTAGCAGTCCCTGGAGACCCTGCGCTGGGGTTGTCCTTGCTCATTAACCACACTAGATTTCTAGCAGTTGGCTTAAATGAGAAAGAGTATCAGTAAGTGTCCTTTAATCTAAAAAAAATTGTGATGTGCTAAAACTTTGGCAATTAACTTCCATTTCTTGCTCAATCTGTTTGAAAGTGAAGCCAGAACGGATCTAGAGGTGATCAGCAGTGGGAGGTGAATTATCCAGAAACCTTCCCAGATACATCATTAACCGATGGAAGTTAACGGCATCTTTGAAGACATCCATGCTGCACAGACAGCGCAGGTGTGGATATATTATATATAGCTATATACCATATTACAGACACTGTGCTACTGTTTACTTCTATTAAAATTCAATCATCTTTTGTGTCTATTCATTTTCAATAAACGTTTAATACTTTTCTTCTTTTAGAAGCCAGAAGTGATTAGTTTCATACCTCCCCCTGGCATGGCAATGGCAGAGTACTTCATAAGTGTTTCAGATGAAAAGCCTGCAGATTCACATCAAACTGCTTTCTGAGTTGAATAAATAATTTCAGATACATCAATTAATCGGATTTTTCAGTCTTGAATATTCATAAGTTAGTGTCAGATGATGCTCACAGAAGTCGATAAACGGGATTTTGAAAAACTGTGCTCTGTTCTTGTTTTGTAGTCCTGGACTTCCACAATTTCAGGATAGGGACCTCAGAGAAGAAAATGATGAAGCAGAAGTACAGACAACAAAGGGGATAGAAAGGAAGAGAGTTTGTTCTTTCCATTAATATTAAACTGTCCATTTCCCAGCTGCAGGCTCATGAAAAGGAGACTTCTTGGTGATTACCCAGTAATTCAAACCTTACAAACCCACCTCAGAACACACAAAGACAAGGTAAAAAAGGATTTTTTTATTGCAGTTTCATGAAATCCGATCCACAGCAGAGCTTGAAGAATTCACTAAGCTTTTGAACACATATGCAGACTGGTATCAATTTCTTCTTTTATGTCTTCCTTACCAGATGAACAATATATATGAACAATATCACGTGTGTGTGTATGTGCGTGCGTGTGTGTGTAAACATGAGTAGCCTTTATAAATGGAAATGCCAAAGAATACAAGTAATAGTCTGGTTTCTATAAAAGGCTCTGTCTCACAAAACAATCTGCTGCACAAACCCCAAAACAAATCTCTGAAACAATATTCACGTGTTAACATTACAGGGTATGCTTGCCTTTTACCTTTTTACCTATTCCAAATAGAAACCAAGAAAAATTGAATCAAAGACGAACCCAAGTAGCAAATTATCTTCACAACTCTCAGGTGTTGTTACCGCAGGAGGTATTTAGAGTCAAAGGGTTCCCCTCCCAACCTAGTTCGGGGCTGTGGCACTGCCTATACCCCATTATAACCCTGCTTCACCCTTCTTTACCTTTAGAGAACCCAGAATGGAAAGGTTGTAATTTGGTCCCTCTGGTGTAATTGCGCCTGTAACACACAGACGTAACAGGGACTGAATTTGCTGTAGTTCCTCGTATCTGCCAGTTACCCATGAAAAGCCAAAGATATTGACAAAGTAAGTCCTGCATCTACTTTTGGTTCAGTGAAAGCTTGTGTGAGAAACAAGCAACATCATCTTGCCTTTTTTTTTTTTCTTGGTACTATACATTATCAAGCACTTTTAATCAAGCATATTTATTATTTTTTCATCAAGCATAATTACTTTGCTGGATTTTGGGGAAGGTGCTATGGATTATATTCCTGTAATAGTTTTGTTCACTTATGAATCTGTGTTCTCTTGGAAGTTTAAGAGAAACAGAACATATATATAAGTACAAATTAATGAATAATGCTATGGTTTTCTCTCTTACTTTTAACACTGCTATTGGCCAGCTGTTAAACAATCAGTTGGATCTGGTATAACTTTTATTTGGTATGTGCCGGTGTTTTTAATCATCACCACCCTCTCCTTGGGCTCCAGGACCAAAACGGGGTGAAATTTTAGCAGATTTCAATATATCTGAACACGAAACCCTCAAATAGTTCATAAAAAGCAGAAGCAGCTCAAATGTTGGTGTTGAAAGTGAATGAAGTAACACTTGGCTATCAGAGTCCACTGGCACGTTTCATACTTACTGAAGAGAAGAGCAAGCCCCCAGACAACGATTTTATTTTCTATGATTCTTGAAATCCAGAGAAATTAGCTCCTTTGCATATTAAGTGCACAGCACAGGCTGAAATGATCTCCATGTTCCCCGGGTTATTCACATCAAAAGAGGCAGAAAAGTTCCACAAAACTGCTGAATGTTTGAATGTGTTGATCGAGCATGCCTGATACGGTACACCACTGGGAGGATACTTAATTCTCCAATATGTGCTCAGTAAATATGTAGAGAGAGAGAACCATTTTATTCATCTTTTGTGTTAAGTATGAACTTCTAATGTAAAGATCTTCCCAGAGAACAGAACATCACATGTGTTTGTTTTATAAAACTGTGTAAAGGTTTGCCAAAGCTGTCACAGTATGATAGCTTCAGCCATTTGTTTTCCCAGATCTTCACTTTGAGTGCTACTGCTTGCTTGGGAATGTGGTTGGGGGTTTTTTTTTTTGTCTTTTTTTTTTTTACAAACAGAATTTAATAAATGTAAAAATGTTGAGAGTTCTGAAGAGGTTATTTGCCCTAATTATAGTTTATTGCTGGCTGAAGCCAAAGTCTTTCTGCTGATGCACCTGTGCAACCCCAAGCCTGCAACTCTAGGCCTACAGCTCATGAAATGCAGCCTCACTGGTACAGCTTCACAGAATCGCATTTTGACTAATCCTAAAACCAAAAGAAACAAATGTGTTAAATAAGCCTGTTGAAGTAGACAGCAGTCTGCATATGTCAAACCAACTCAGGAATTATCAGCAACTCCATACTGGGTTCATCCTTTTTCTGTAACATATTGCTGAGTGTTGTGACCCTGCAAATAAAAGCAATTTTGATTCTGCTAACAGCAGTTTTGATTCTGCTAATGTGATTTCTGGTTTGTTTTTTGGTTTGCGGTTTTTTCTTTTATTTTTTTTTTTTAGCATAGCACTAAATGCTAAAAATGGCAGCGAAGGCACTGTAGCAGTAAAATTCTTGCCCTCAAATCCCTGCACCCACATCATGTAAAAACAGATCTGCCCATGTGGAGCTTTGTGTAGGATCAGGGTCCAGTTTAGCCTCACATCCACCAATATCCCCAGTTCTCAGGCTGTTTTTCTTCTGGTTATTGGCACATACAGGATGTAAGAGTCACATTCCTGATGTGACACTTGACTAAACCAGCAATGGTGACTTTCAGCTGTCCTTCAAATGATGAATAACTGAGGCTACATACGTTTCTTCTTGTTGTTGGTGGTGGTTTTTTTTTTCAACAGACTGGGTTGTCTGGTAACATTTAGTTTCAGTCAAATAGCTTAAAACAACCAGTTTTAGCCATGCCAACCAAAGAAGTGAGGGAGATCCCACATGCTACTGATGTTCCCTTGTCTATCAGTCATAATTTTAACCCTTACCCAATTATCAACCAAATTTGACAAAAAAGTAGTAATTCCAGTCCTGTAAGTGAAAATACATGGCTGGGGAGAAGAGGTGGGCTGTATCTGAGCTTTTCTGCATGAGAGGCAACATGAGTTCAACCCGTAGCCAGCACCAGAGAAGGCACACACGTGGGCACCTGTGTGTGTGAGAGCGAGCGAGAGCCTGTGAAAGCCCCTCCGGTGGAAACAGCATCAGGGAGATCTGAAACCACATGAGACACCAGAGAACGAAGTCATAAGAACTAATATGGAAGAAACCAGTACTCACAAACATGTTTTTTTTTCCATTGTATGAACTAAGATTCAGAACTGTGCCTCGCTGTGTGCCCTTTACAGATAATTTCCGATACTCTGAATTGCATGCGTACACAAACTGGAAGCCAGAGTACTTACATGTGCGAGCAACCATCTCATCATCAGCAAGAGCAATGAACTAATGAAAGTTTTATTCTTACCAAGTTTTATTTTTAAGCTGAACCTATTCAGGTTCTCCCTGGACCCTTCATAGATGACCTGTGTCACAGGAGGCTGCAAAGCATCCTTGCCTCCTCCCCAAAGACAGGAGGAAATCGTGGTTCTCACTGGAAAAAGAAAGTAATGGGGGAAAGCAGGGCCACAACTTATGTTTCATGGGAGAATGAGAGTGAGAAAGCAAGGACAGCTGTGTTACAGAAGTAACTGTAGCAGATTGCTGGTTTCAGCATACAGCACTGACCCTCCCTATCCTGTAGCTCTGTGCTGGAAGATGTCCCCAACTCCCTTCAGTGAGCTGCTCTGCATCTCACAGGAGAAATGTCCTTTAGAAGGTGAAAAGAATTCAGGCAACCAAACACAACAGAGCAGCCTTGGCTCTCTGTGGTGCTGGAGACTCCTTCCAGGAGAGCTCCAGAAACACCTATTAAAGGTACCATGGAGGGAAAGAGAGAGTCCTTGTTGGCAGGAGACCTGGGTGACAAACAGGTCAGTGAGCCTTTCTTTGAGACTTAGAATCATGGAATTCACACAAGATCTCGAGTTGGAAGGGACACATAAGGATCATCCCTCCCTTCCATTGAGCTATAATTACTTTTATTCCCTCCCAACTGGAAAAGAGGGACAAATAAAGCTTTTGTTTTGCACTTGTGATCTATGCATTCCTCCTTCATTCTGCGATAATGATTTAGAGCTCATCTCATTCACCTGAGCAATTCTTACTCATCTGCATGGCACAAGAATGAAAGTCTGCAGAATGAGGTTCATAGTCAGAAACTCCACAGAAAGATTAAACATCCTGCAGAAGGAGGAAGGATTCTTCAGAAAGGCTTCAAAGCTGCCTTGGTCATGTATCTGTTGAAAAAGACCAAACAAAAGCGTCTCTTTCCTATGATATCTTGCCCCAAAAATCTTTCCAGCTACACAACAATAAGTAAAATAAGGGACTACCATTTACCAACTTAATTTCCTGAATAGCCCTTTGTTAAGAGCTGTGTGAAACCTGCCAGTTAGATTAATTGATGATTTTGAAAATCAACAGAATGGGCAGACCTATACAGTAATTGTATATGTTACTGTAAGTATATGAGGAAAATCATGATTCTGTAACGTAAGTTACATTGTTTAAGTAAGTCTTACACAGCCACCCAAGTAATGTTTCACTGCAGGCATTCTTAACATTAATCCATAATGTAACTAGCTGCAGTAAGAGAAAGGGGGGGAAAAAACCACCCAGTTTGTAGCTATCCTGTATCTCAGACAGGGTGATATAACATAACATATGTTTTAAAATGATAAAGACTTCCAAGAATAAGACGCAGTTTCCAGAAAAATATTCATACACGCCCAAACAAAGGCAAAATCCTGTAATAATTGAATAATTGCAGCTTTCTGTATCCAAGAAGTTAAAAAAAAAAAATCCAGCCCAAACCAGCCCTTTTCAGTAGCTTAGCTGGTCAACACTCTTATACACAAAGCCCAGTGCTCTTCCCTAAAACCTAAGAATTAATCAGCATTATGTAAGAGATTTTTATAACACTCTAAAAATACATTGTGAATTCCTTTCCAGTGTCGGACTGAGAAGCTTTAAAGTACTGCCACCCCTTCATCCCCCTTTTTAACAAACACTGGATCTTCATTTCTGATACTAGAAACTTAAATTTGTCTCAGTATTTGTGCCTCGAATCTCATTAATTACAATACTGGCCTCATGAGATACAAGTGCTGCTGCTAAGAGCAGTGTTTGTGCTCAAAATGACTGGAGCAAGGGCACAGATACACAGATATTATACATGTACAAACACTTTAAGAAAGAATCGACGACACATAAAACTTCACAAGACTATTTGGATGTTTTTTCACGCTAATTTACCTGCTTACTAAGCAAACTTTTGTATCCACGGGATAACGTTTTGTTTGCGTGGTGCTGATAGATAATACACCATGATGACAGCATTCCTGCCAAGGCACTGGTAACAGTAGCCTGGCAAATCTACAGCACAGTCCTGTGAGTACCTTTCTCCTTTTTGTGCTCTATTTTTCATATGCATAATAAATAAGTACTAGCACTATTTCTGTATTTTCCACTGAAGGATCTCTAAGCAAAATTACAAAGTCATCACCTGAATGTTAACGGTAGTCTGGGAAGCAGACCTCTACAGAGCAGGAGTTTTAGCATTGGTTACTGGGGACAGAGCCATCCTCCTCAGGTCCGAGCATCCATCCCTGCCCTCCCCAAGTTTCTTCCACTCAGCCCCAACTCACAATTCGACCTATGAACATGCAAGGCACTTGCAGTCCTTCAGACCAAAATAAATCACAAGAATGCAAATAAAGTACGTGAAGAACAATAACAAAGCATTTTCAGCTGTGAAAATCTTGTCATGGAATTTGTATCTAAGGACATTACAGCAATCCCATCCTTGCATTTTTAGGAAACACCTCAACATTGTCCTTTTCCAGAACAAAACTTCTCCCCATACAAGGCTGACACAACACTGACATAGCCATCTTCTCAAAATAACCCCCCACCCTTTAAACCACAAACAAATCAATCAAAACTATTGAGGCAAACAAGAGATTTCACAGGGGAAAACAACAAAGAAGATGCAAAGATGACTGCCTTGCCCAGGAATGATTTCACCATTGTTATCAGTTTCATGTGAAAGCCGTGCTGATACTATGGCTGATGGCTGGCTGTATAGAGCCTTGAAGGAGTGGTAGTCAAGGTATCTGATAGGATGATAACAGCTCTTCCACAAGGGCAAGCAAATATTTAGATGAAAATTGTACTCTGGGTTACAACGATCCTGTCCCAAACTAAGTGTCAACTATCCTTTGTGTGTTTGCCCAAGGATATCCATGTTCACTCTTTTCCTTCCCTCTGCAACTCTCTGGGTTTTTTTACATTTTACCCACAACCCAAGTCCTTCTTTGTTCTCTGTCCTGATTCTTTCTCTGCCTCTCTTTGTACCATTTTCTGCTACCTGTATTCACACTGAATGCAGTAAGTCACATGGCTAGCCTCCACCTGAACTCCATGGTACAAGACATGTAAGCATTTTTCTGTACGAATGAGGGAAAAATACCTCCCTTTGGTTCATGCTTCATTAACGTTCAGATCCTCTCCCTAGTCTCTCCCCCCTTTTATCACCCAAATTCACTCTGCATTGTTCTTGTAAATCTTTCCTTTATTTTGTCCTCACCCATGGCCATTTTCGCCTCCTTCATTTCCTCCCTTACCTTCTCCTGCCCTTCCCTTTGCTCCTTCCTCGCTCATTTTCTCCTGCCATTTCCCACTTACTTTCTTCCCCCGCAATAACCCGCTGTTGCCACCGTACTCCTTGTTCGTCCTCTGGTTTTGCTGGGGTAGCTGAGAAGTGAGCGGGAGCTTTGGTTCTGCCATGATGTGGACACCAGGGTGACCGCTGCCAGAGGGCTGCACGGAAAGCACTTCTTTCACCAGACCCACTCCAACCACTCTCTCCCACCGACCTGTCAATACCAAAAAAAAAAAATATAAATAAAAATATAGAGTGGTGAAAGCCAGAGACGGGCAACCAACTTTGGCTCAAGATGGCTTTTGTCGCAGCGAGTTGCTTATCCCACACACCTCACACCGTGGCGGGGAATTGCCCACGTGTAGCTACAGGCACCTTGGGCTCTTCAGCCCCTCGCTCCTTCCTCTTGTCTCTGCTCCTCCATCGCTAATTTGTTCCAGTCGCTCATCAAGACTCTCTTAATCTCCCACCCACCCACC
>JAOXNO010000020.1:76685452-76699868 GCA_028565335.1 Limnodromus scolopaceus | reverse complement strand
TCTTTCTGGTGTCTAATCTAAATCTCCCCTCTTCCAATTTAAAACCGTTGCCCCTTGTCCTGTCGCTACACTTCCTGGTAAAGAGTCCCTCTCCGGCTCTTCTGTAGGCTCCCTTCAGGTACTGATAGGCTGTTATAAGGTCTCCCTGGAGCCTTCTCTTCTCAAGGCTGAACAACCCCAGTTGTAAGTCATGTAAGTCATGTTCATGTAAGTCATTCATATAAGTCATGTTCAACTGCAGTGTCTGCTGGAGGTCAGCAGACTTGTACCGGTATTCTCTTTTCTTTTCTGAATTTCTATTTCTCCAAGTAAGTGGAGACGTTAGCATACAGAAGCATCCTACCCTTCTGTCAGATGCTGTGTGGAAGGAGGTACTTGAGACGGTTCTTAAAAATCCAAACCCTTTTGAGTGTCTCTAGTGTAGTATGAACCAGCTCAATGTACAAGTTTCAATTGTGAGATTAC
Organism: Limnodromus scolopaceus; assembly: GCA_028565335.1. Taxonomy (NCBI): domain Eukaryota; kingdom Metazoa; phylum Chordata; class Aves; order Charadriiformes; family Scolopacidae; genus Limnodromus; species Limnodromus scolopaceus. Next base: position 76,699,403 of record JAOXNO010000020.1, on the reverse strand, counting down.
AAAATGCTAAGACTGTGTGATATGCTTTAGCAAGATCATTTCTCCTTATGTGGTTCCTCCAGCATTTTAAGAATTTTCCGTGCAAAGTGAGGCAATATGATAGAGTTGTCGATTATTTGCTGGTTTAGTTGTACTGAAGCAACATGGTTGCTGGGTTTCTTCTATAGTTGACACAAGCCTATTCTGCTGGCTTTCTTTACTCTTCTGAGTGAGGAAGGCTGTTAAATATGGGTAGATTGTGCTTGCTTTTCAATACCCTGCCTGCTCACAAAATTGAAACAGCTGAATGATGTGCATGTGTCTACCTGCAAACCGAAACAAAGTTGGCTCATCTATTTCTGGGTTTGCTCATTTGACTACGTCACCTGAAGTTTGAAAAATAAATAAGAAATAAAGAATACAGCCCTGGTCTGGAAATCGTGGTGGCTAAGAGATTAATCTAAAATATCTATAGCCTTTCAGTTCCTGCGGTAGGTGTTAGCAGCCTTCTGGAGGAGCATCCCCCTTGGGGGGAAGAGCTAACCTCTGCAGGAGGCTCCAGGAGCAATCATTTACTGGGTTTGGTCATTTACCTTTCTCTGAAGACCTTCAAGTGCCACAGGTCATCCTGCAGGGCAGGAGTACTGCGTGTGTTACAGAACTGTTGTGGTAACCAGTTTCAGGTTGACGCCAGGGGCAGGAACTGTGTGTCTCGATGGTGCAGGGAACAGGGAATGGCAGTTCACCTCCCACCAGGGCTTCACCCTTGGGTTTGCATCCCCTGTTCTCCTGCCCCACCCCTCCTTCCAGTGTTGATAGCGGTGAGTCACCTCTTTTATTATGTTTTGAATACTTTCCTCCCAAATGTAGTTTATTTTCTGCAGAGAAGGGAAAGAATTTATGCTGTCCTGGTTCCTTATTTTTTATCAGAGCTCTGCTAACAACTTCCAGCTGAGGGAGTTCTTGATATTTTTAGCCTGAGATATTTAGCTATTTGAGCCTCTTTACACGTTTCTATCCCCGATATATGTGAACTGGTGGGGGGAAGGAATAGTTCTTGTCAGTTAATATATTCATGAGCATGCTTGCCAGATTGCCTGCACTTATTCCCAGGAATCTGAACGCTTCAGAATTGGGGGGAAGTTTGAGTCCTGGTCTGGAGTATTTGAATCAGCCTCATTGCTCCATTCTCTGACTAATGCTGTTGTAGCTCTGTGTTCTCCCTGAACCTTCCTTTTTGTTTTAAGAGGTGGTGTTTAGTATTAAAAAAATGTATGTAATTGATATTCTGCTTAAAAACAGTCTGAAGTAAATAAACTAAAAAGAGCAGAGAATAATAAAATGGGATCTTGCACTGCAAAATATAAATTCTCTGAAATTCTCTTTGTTCCTCTTTTTTTCCAAGTATCTTTTAAGCAGCAGAATCCTGTCTTATTACTAGTGTTACTGCTTTATTGATTGCCTGGCGTATGGTCTAGTCAAGTTCTTTAATATTCCAATTATTGAACTTGCTGGCACATCTTGTATACACAGCACTTTCAAGTTTCTGAATAACCTTACCCTTCCATGAAATTTACATGAATGTTTCTTTGAAAGAAAGTATTAAAAATAATTCATATTGACCTTTTGCCTTTAGGAACCACTTTAACATGTTTAAACATAATTTCAGAGATCCTGCTATCTGTCATCAGTTCTTTTCCTAATAAAGTTTCAGACTAAAGATGAAAAGTTATCTTGTTGCTTTGGCAGGGCTCTTTCTGTGCATTGAAAACAATAATCTGTCTGAATAATAATACCATTTAGGTCACTGGACTAATACCTTCTTTCGGCGCTTGTTTCCACCAAATCTCTTTGAGAATATTATTGTTATCGTTAAACATAATGGTTATACATAGATGTGCCTCAGTGATTCCAACAAATAGCCCAGAGGTGTCTCTGTAGGACTGGGGAGGTGGGTATGAGAGGGGCAGATGGTGGAAATCATGCTCAGTTTAAAATGAGAATTAAATGGCATTGGCTGTTGAGTATAAATTGTCCATACTACCTTCTTCTATTTATCCCCTCCAAGATGTTCATTTATATATAGCAATGTATTACGTTGCTGTACTCCTGTCCACTTAGCTATCTCATGCAATTCTGCCGAGTGGGGAGATGACTTTGTGCCATCTATGCAGAGTCTTTGTCTTGAGTCCTCTGGTTGCCGGTCTGGTTTGTGGCATAAGTTAGAGCTGCTTGAAGGCTGCCAACAACCACCAGGATATATCCTATTAATTGGGACCAGCTGGATACAAGTATGTATTGGCAAGTCTACAGCAGCTCTACGCAACCCGTTAAAGCAGCTCTTCACCACCCAACTATTCCTTCAGGGACCTTAAACCTTCCAGTAGTCATTTGCAAAGACTTAAATCTGGCACCTAAAATACTAGTGTGGTGTGGGATTGTTGTTTTTTTTTTAAATATATTTGTTTAATTCTAACTCCCCTGCTCCACCCTGAGACTGGGCAGTCACCACTCTCTACTTAGGCATAAATATCTGTTTGAGGGTCCAATTTAATACGTGTGCAGCAGGTTTTTTTTTTTTTTTTTTTTCAGAGCACTTAGAAAAATGTTTGTGTCTGTACTTATTAAGCATGGTGGAGATTTTTTTTTTTTTTTGATAAGTGTAACCTTTTTGGAAATTTGCCATTCTCAGTCTGTAAATTATGTGCCTTTTAAACAGGAGTTTAACAGTATCAACTGGTTTTTGTGCCTTTTTGCACAGACTGTCTCTGTTCACCTTTCAAAATGTAATTTTAGGTAAGACGCTATTGTTTCACAGTGTCAGTCTCTGTGCCCCAAAGTGACTGATGCTGCTGAGAAGCTGTGGAGCAACACTACCACCTCAAGTATGTTGTCTGGTCTGTGTTGCGGCTTCTCAGTGGGACTGCCAGATTAACTAAATACTAATCTTAAGCTTCTTAACACTTAGTGAGAACAGTCAAAATTTCATTACTTTTAATTGTTTTGTAACAGGCTAATGTAATTATACTGTTAGCATCTTGGTTGGGAATTTCTTGACTTTTTTCTTTGCAAATCCAGTCCTAATAAGGTTTTTTATTTCGCTGACTGAATTTCCTGTCCAACTTCTTCTAAACTACTGAGTTGCAGAGATGCTAAATAAACTTAGCAGCTGACTCCTTTTTTTTTTTTTTATTTTTGCCATTTGTACAACTAGTTTTTCCAATGGTCCTTCTTGAACGTGAAAAGCAATACAAGAAAATACTTAGAGCAAAAGAAGGTGTTACAGAGAAGCAGCACTGAGTGACGTCCACTCAGTGTAAAAAAAGTTTCATAGTCTTGTTTCTAGCTTATATTTGAAATCTCCTATTCTAATAATGACCAGGCCAACTCTAGCTTTGCTTATGAGATCTGACAAGATCACCGTCCACGTGATTTCATTTGTTGTATTCATGGCAGCCCTGGGGAGCAAAATAACTAGAGCAGGAATGAAGCTGTGCTTTCCTGCACAACACAACACAGCTCTATAGCAACTTGGCCACTAGGAAAAACAGCAGAGACTTTAAATAGATAAATAGATTAAGTTTTGTCTGTGTGTGTGTGTGTGTGTATTTCTGTAAAATGCACAGTCACAAGCATCAGCATAACCCATTAGCCCATGTAGAAAAAACGGGAGATAATCACCCATCCTGGTACTGGGCAGGTCAAGCTTGAGCTGCAGTTTGGGGAACTGGAGTGCTTTGTAAAACCAGTCCTTACCAACTGTCTCCTGTTAAAATCTTCAGTGCCAGTTTACTGGCCTTGAAATTTTAGTCCTGAGGTTGTAAAGTTTGCACCTACCCATAGAAAAGTTCTATGCATTGTTCACCTTGACCGAAGTTTATAAAGCACCTTAGGGGGCTAATGTTCCTTCTTATCTGCAAATGTGAGAGGATGCACGTGAAAGAGAAAAGCAGCAGCCTAAAAGAGCTGCCAGTTGGCTCTGCAAAGTTGTTTTTAGAATTAACAAACGAATACTGGCATTAGGGGAACCTCTTCTTTCTTTAGGGTAGGGTACTGAATGCATAACTTTGAGACTAAAATCACAAACACTAATTTGAGAGTTCAATTGTAGGATTTTTTTTTTTGTTTGGTTGGGTTTGTTTTGGGGTTTTTTGTGTGTGTTAGTTTGGTTTGAGGATTGTGAGTCCACCTCAGCGTGTTATCATCCATGTTATGTTCAAATCTGTGTAAGTTTTGTAGGTTATCTAGGCATTTGATGTATCATGTATTAAACACAGCAAACTTGAACAATGCAGATATATCAAATCTCTAACAGAGATTAGTAACTCTCTGAAACAAAAAACACTTAAATACTTTCTCAACATTGTCCTGGTTTGAGAACAAACCATGACAAACATTTTGGGGGGGAAGGCTTGCTGCATCTTGTGGCAAGAGATGAGAAGTGGTAACTTACTCTCTTATTTTTTCTACTGTTTTAAAGAAAGTTATTTTATAGACTTTTGTGTGGAATAAAAACCCACTTAAAAGTTTGCAGACAACAGGAAAGATCATTCTGGTCTGAGATGAATGGTGAGAAATTTCAGCTTCTAGATAACCTTTACTCTTGCATTCCCTTATAATTATTTCAGTAATGTTGTCTAAGAATGAATAAAAAAATAAATTTTTGTTACCTCTTGTATTTTACTTCCAGAAAAAACCAAAAATACTATTTCAATGGTTTAATGAAATTATTACTGTAGGGATGTGATCAAATTCATAGAAGAGTAGCAAATGTTGCCTGCTTTTTGAATTTATGTGACATTTTCACAAAAAAGCAATGGCTTATTTTTCATAAAGTCAGTAGGTAAGATTACTAAAACAGAGAGAGGTACTGAGAAAACAGTTTTCTCTGTTTTAGTAAGTGGTCCTCCAAATTAAATGAAGAAATGACAATGGTTTTTTTTTACGTACTTAGATTTTTAAGTGTGTTGAAAATTAAACAAATGAAGTATAAAGTTTGGTTTCCTGAGGAGTACTTGCAGCTGTTGTGCTGACCAAAACCACGTTCTCAAGTAGTCATAAGAAAACATCCAGCTTGTCTAAAAGCTGTAACGGGGCATAAGCAAAGAGGCAGGACATAAGGATAAGTGGAGCTTGACTGCTTGGGTTTGGGGGATGCAGTTTAGAAGTGAGCTGGCTGTATAATACGTGTTTTACTGGGAGTAGTCCCTGCCCGAGCCACAGGCAGGGTGGTGTCCTGGGATTGATCTTCAGGAATTAAGGATAGGAGTCGCTTATCTTCAGGGTTTGCTTTCCATGGAGCTAAGGTGGTCCCTCGTACCTCTGGGTGAGCAGCTGGGCTGTACCATGCACTCGTTAGCTAGTGTGGGACAAATTGTAACCCTCTTTCAGAACTACAAATGTGTGATGCTGGTGATACCAGCCAGGATTATCTTTCTGTGCAGCAGTAGGGTCTTTACCGTCTGCATATGGAGATGGGGGTTGTGTGTTGCAGGCTTTGTGAGGAGATTCTTTTTTTCCTTTCTTGGCCATAACGTATCTTTTTGGTAACAACGGTTTTTGTGATTGCAAGGAGGTCTTGGTAAAAGGCCTAGTAGAAGGTAAGTGCTCAGAAGTAGAAGGTGAAAGGCCCAGTCAGACTTCGATCATCAAATCCCAATACTCCCATGGGGCTTAAGTCCAGTCTAATGGCTGATGCCAGTAACAAGCTACTTTGGGAAAAAATCTTTTATTAAGAATTATCTTTCTGTTCTGTGGCTATTGCATCTGCAGGGAGAGGTAGGGAAATTGCAGGATTCCCATTAGAAACATTTTATAAAGGTAGGCTCCACGGGGCCACAGACTTCATTTTCTTTCATCCTAGCAAGACTTAAATTTCTCTGATGACTCCTTCCCCCCCCCCCCCGCTCTGTTTCCACTTTTCTAGGAATGAAGAGAGACTGCATAGTCTGACAGAAAACACTGTAGAGATTAACGAGTTTCCAAGTGCATCTCTCCATCTGTTGCAGTTTCTTGATTGATGCAATTACAGGCTTACCTACCTCTTGTTGTCCCTTACACTGTTTTCAAGGGCATATCATTTTAGGTCTTGGGCCTCTGTCATTTTATTTGGGGTGGAAGACCGCTGATTCCGTGGGTTTTAGGTTGCACTCCCTTTACTTTTTGATGTGATTATCACAGCAAGGCTTGAGCTCTCTTGGAGAGAGGGAGCAATGAGGAACCATTGACTAGCCACCTTCTAAAAAGCAAGGACATTATTTAGGTCAGAAGCACTGCAAAGGGAACATTACAAAATAATAAGCAGCTTTTAACTATGCTGATCTTGCTGGGGTTTTCTTGAGTTTCACATCAGACTTGACAGATCTTTATCTCAGGTTTGGTTTTCAGTTATTATTCCCACACATGCATCTTTTTCCCCATGTATGATTGTTGGTTTAGAGTTTAAGGACATCTTCAAAGCTAGTCAGTGCTGCCTACCTCCAGGGACCAATCTTCAAAGGACTGGATAGCTGCATAAATGAGTGCTGAAAAGTTGTATTCATCACCCTGAAGGGTGCTAAAGGCCTTTTTAGTGACTCCAAATTCCACGTGGGATTGGCTTGTTGACCAAGCAATAGAAAGATTACATCACCTGTGCAGGTATGATTGTCTGTTGAGTGTGCCTGTGTGCTCTGCGTGCCTATGTCTGTCCTATTAGCCTTTTATTTGCCTCGGAGGAAGGCCAGAAGACATCCTTAGTGGATGTTGAAGTTCCTTGCACCCCAGCGTTGTCAGGTTGCCATGTTCTTTCCTGGTGCTGTAGCTGTTGAAGGAGAAGCTGCTGCCCGAGCATTCCCACTCCATCTGAGGAGTGGCACACACCACCCAAGTCTGTCACCACCAGGACCAGGGATGCCCACCGTGAAGGGACCTGGAGCTGATGGGGGACCCCCTTCCCACTCCGCACATACACGCTAATTCTCAGACACCTCCCTCCTCCTTCAGGCTCAACCCTAGGTTTCCCACAGTAGAGTCTCGGGCCTCAGATTTTATAAAAATAAGTAATTTAATCAAAGGTACAGCACTAAGGTCAGCCCAGGCTGGGTGACTCCGAAAAGGGAGGAAACTTGAACAAAGAAATCACTGGGCAATTACACCCGTATGACCTGTACATCCACCGCTCATGTGCTGTTCACTCATCTTTTAGTCCAGTGGTGATTTTTGGTCTGGGCTCTCCTAACACCTTGTTGGATCCTCTGTGTCTGGGCTGCCTGTTGTCTGCTCACATTTTGCTGATTTGCCATCTCTGCTGAGGGTTGTTGCCTCCTCCTTACCTTCTGGTTTACGCTTCTCATGTGCCTGTGCTTGCTTGCAGAATGTGGGAAACTCAAATGTCCCAGACTTAGGGTAAAACACTACAAAACATCAGTGTGTTATCAACATTTTCCTCATTCTAAAAGAGTAAACACAGCGCTGTACCAGCTGCTAGGAAAATTACTAAGAAAATTTACTGTATTGCAGCCTGAAGGCTTCAGCAAATCTAGTCACTCACGCCAAGTAAAGCTAAGCAAACAGCACAAATCACAGCATATTATGACCCTAAGTAATTTATTCTAATGAAAACTTACTTATTGAAACTAAACAACTGGTAATGCCTCAACAGTATCGACTGTATCTGCTCTTCAGACTCCCACCTGGTACCTCCATTCATGCCCAGCTTCTGCTGTCTTGGCCCAACGATCCTAAATGTCATGAACGTTGTGTGTCATCCTGTGGTTATTTCTCAGGGTCTGTACTTCCCTTATGTTTTCTTTTGCCTGAACATACATGGGTATTGCCTGCTCCGTTTGCTCTGTTTTCCTTTTTCCTCACATATCTTAGATTCTGAGATTAGTCTCTCTTGATTTACGAACTTTAGACTACTTTTCTCTTTTATTCAAATTATGTAGTTGTTCTTTGTCAACTTTCCTGTGGGCTTCAGGTGGGTAAGAACTAATTTTTTTTTTTTTTGTGCTTTTGTGTTAAGTGAGATGGCACATAGAAAGCATAATTTAGGTCTGAAAAGGACATTTTATTATGTAAGACAGGGATTTTTCACATGTACAAAGAGTCGTCTCGACTGTGTTTTATATTTTCTAGTTGACTTAAAATAGACGAGTAATTTTGAGCTGCATGAATTAATTTTACACTGTGAGCCGTTGCTTTTGTATTTTATTTTCTCCTAGTACAGTGTCTCTTTCCTGAATGAATCCAGTCTGCTGGGAAGAAGGAGTTAAGAGGCCATGCTGTGTTCTTCCTGATAGCTGGACTGGGTTTTTTTATTTCTGCATGCGGTCTTACTCACAGTTGGTTGTTGTTCTCCAACAGAACGTGCTTAAAAAGATGGGCAACACAAGTGATACGGGTTGCACCACTGACATGTCAGTTTGATGTTCCACCAATTCATTTTACATTCACTTTACATCTCTTGGCTTTGTTCAGAAAGGATTGTCTTCTGTAAGGAAAATTCTGATTTTAATCAAAAAAATGCCACAATTTTAAGCACTGTTACAAAGCTGTGGTTGATTACTCACTTACTGCGTTGGAGAAAAATCTGAGGAAAGGGATGTGCAAACAGTGGACTTCAAACATGAAGAAAGTGTTGTTGCTTGTGTCTTGCCATTAAGAAATGGTTCTTGCATTTTGCTGCACTGTAAGCGTTTGCTTTAAATGTAATGGAGTTCTCATGTGAGACAAATAGCATTTATAGTAAAACTAAGTCAGTGCAGTGCCAGGAGGAGTCTCAGAGTGCCTTATACATACTAAAACTAATGACTGATTTTAATACTAAAGATATGTAGACTGTCAGCTGCTCTGAAAGTGAAGACTGACACTCAGTTAACATACAGTACTATTTCCAAAGTCTATATTTAAAACCTAGGGTGGCAAAATGCACAGTTTTCCTAAAATTTTCGTTCCCTGTTGAGCAGGCAAGAGATCACAGGCAGCCTTGACTGTGATGATCTTGTTAAAAACAGTACTTGTAAGGCTCTCCAGCTGTATGTGATGGGGGAAGGAGGAGAGTTGTCGTGCAGGCTTCTCAGCATCCATCGTTATCTGCATGCGAGCACCCTGCCACTGACTGCTGGCTCTGGAGATTATCTGTGTCAACGGCAGGTTACCAGAGAAGCAGGAAAGACTCCTCCAACAGCGGGGAGGAAAACAAAAGCTGGTCAATAGTCCAGTGTTGGGGCAATGGAGATGTGTGTGAGTTTTAATAAATAACAGGTGGGTACCAACCTGGCACCTTAGCTGCCTACCTGAAATAGCGCATGCAGATCACAGAGCTGGGGAGTGGGATTTTCAGAAGAATTTAGCATATGGGCAAGCTTCTGCCAGGAATTTGGTGTTAAAATACCCAAGTTTGTTGGTGATGGAGTTCCAAAGCAGCCCACTTGGGTAGCACATCCTGTCTCACAAAATCGGTAACCCAAGGTGAAAAACTGAATTTGCACGACAGAGGGATAAAATGCTTCTTTCATTGTACCTAAATATGATTCTAGTTTTGCTTACAGCGGCACCGTCACCAATTCACTTTTTTTTTTTTAAAATCTACTGCATATTACTGAATTCTAACATAATTTATAGGCTATGGTATTTGGTTGTATTTTTGTATGACAAAATGTGTATCCCTGTTAAGTTCTTTATAAGTAGGATTGTACTTATTAATGCAACAGTTAAAATACTGCAGACTCTGTTGTGAAACTAAAGGCCAGTCCATCATGCTTTATAGTAAGGGTACATTTATAAATTGTTTATAGAGGGCTAATAAATAATTAATGTCTGTTATTAAATAGGTTACAGGCATGAAGAGTGTGTATTACATATGCGGTACCAGTAGAAGGTGTTAAACACAGTGTTTTGTCTAACTGCTGGGCTAAAATCCATAATAAATGACCCTTTGTTAAAATGTATATTAAACATTTAATTTACTTAATACAGATTTATAAATACTTTATATTTAATACTAAATATAATCCCAGGACTTGACTCCAACCCTCTTGTAAAGCCCTGCTGAGAGGGAAAGAAGCAGGATTGGCTTTTTGAGGTGACAGTGGAATCCAAAGCTGTGAATGCCTGGTGTTGTGCTGACAAGCTGTCTTCTTGTAACATACTAATAAAAGGAAATTCAAAAAAACCTCATTAATATGTTTTCTAAATAGACATAGGACCAAGTTGAGCATCTGTAATTTGGAAGATAAAGTAGCGTGTTATAATTTGAGTAGAAGTTATAAAGTCAAATCTCATTTTGAGTCAGGCTGAGAGTAAAAAATGGTATTCCTAACAAAAATTAATTTCTGTATTTAAACAGGCAGTTACTTTATTTTTGTTTTTAATGCACCCAGGTGCTGATGCAAATGCAGACATTGCTTTTAATGCAGATTGTGTGCATGTGTGCTCTTTCTTGTGACCTCTGTTCCTAATTTTTCATTTTCTTTCAAGGAAGGAAACTTTTGCAGCTACCTTTCACATCATACTAAGTTAATATGGGAGAGATACCACAAAGCTTTTTCTTCTGGTCATGGGAGAGGTGGCTCTTTGTGATGCCCCCTCTGAATCCTTTTTTCTTTAATGGTAGCGGATTGTTTTAGTTTATTTGACATACAGCCCATCCTTTTCTCTGTTTTAGTGTGTCTCTGCTAAGGTAACACAGGTCTGAAGGATATTAAGCACGTAACCTTTTAGGAAACCCTTTTCCAGTGTGTGTTTGGGATGAGGTTTCCAGCAGCTGTTTAGTGGAAGAGGATACGTGAACCTCATCTTTGATGTAGTCTGTCCCACTGTTGTCTCCTCTCTTCTTAAGGTGAATTTTCTTGTTGGAACAGCTCTGTAGAGAAATTTCTTGTACGATAGAGGGGAAGTGTGAAGGCAGGACTCCACTCTGAATGATTGTCTGTGGTGTGGAGGAGCAGGATACTGACCAAGCTGTATGTGATGAAGATAAGAGGGAAGATGGTGCAAATGCATTCTTTGGCAACAGTTTATAAAATGACAGCAATATTGGTTAGAGGGAGCACCTGGAGGTCACGTAATCCAGAAGTTTTCCTTGAAGTGTCTCCATCATGAACAGTAGATCAGGTCAGCCATGGCATTATGTAGCTGGTCTTGAAAACCTCCAATAATGGAGGTTCCCCAATCTCCACAGATAAACCTTTTCCAGTGCTCTCTGTTTTGCCCAAGTGTATGGTATATCACTGGAAGAAAGCTGAGGTGGCATAGAGCTAACTCTCTCTAGAGATCAACTGGGCAGAGATTTTCAGAGTCGACGTCTTTTGTGTCAGTCATCAGTCTTCAATCTCAAGTATTTGTGGTTTATACAGGACCCAGGCTAACAAACCGAAAATACAGTGGACTATTTTTGGATGTCAGGTGGGAGATCACTTGGTGCAGGGGTTGGTTTCTTACATGTGTTGCTGGATTGTTCTGAAATTTAAGGGTGGAAAGGAGGCAGTTTTGTTGTTAGCCAGTCTCTAGTGTGAGTTGTGGTGGCTTCTCATCCAGACAATAAAGACTTTTACAGTCTGTTTTGCAACTATGATTCAACTATCATTCTACCACAAAAATATAGTGATTTGAGTGCCACTGATATAAATAATTTTTTAGGAAGAACTGAATTTTTCTTTTTTTTTTTTTATTTCAAGGGAACAGTTAATATAGAAACAGGAGAGTTCAGTAATGAATCACAAGTGTTGTCTTTCTTTTCTCGTTAATGCTATTCATTGCAAGTTTAATACAATTTTCTTCGCTCATAGGTTTTGCTGTTCAGAAACTTGAATTAACGTTTATTTAGGAAAAAGCATGTGCGTGCTGAAAGAGAGTATCGTTTGATGCATAACCTTAATTTATCATTTAAAAGTGTTGTGTAACAAAATTATAGTTTCATAATACCTTGATCATTATGCATTGTTAAACTGAAGTGGTTGTGTCTGAAAATTTTTGATGTGTTCAGTCTTTCTTTTCCGTGTATAAAACATGAAACAGGGAAGCATAAATTGATTTATTTATGTAAGCTGGTAAAAAGAAGTATGTAGTTTGGTAGAGTAAAAGAATCTCACTAGCTTTGCTTCGTCAGCTGGTACTTGAAGCAACTGGTACAATATCTTTGGAGGAGTCTTAAAGCTTCCCTGCCCCCCCTGCCTTTTCACCCCTTGTAATACTAATGTTTCATCACAACTTAGTAGAGATAATGCTGGTAGACTGAAGAAGACATGGTCATAAAAAAAAGTAATTCTCTTTTCCCTTGCTTTGGCAGGTAGGAGTCTTGTTTAGGATAAGGTTGAGCATGGCAGATCTCTTGCTGTCTGCTATTTGTAACTCTCATATGCTGAGCAGACTACAGTGCAATCAGCTCTTAGGATTTTCCAGAGTAATTAATGAATAATTTCTTTTTTCCTGGTAACAAACAGAGAAAATGAAGAAAGGATGATGAAGGTAGTAAATGAAGCATGGAATAGCAGCGGAGCCATTGCGATGTGTGTGTGTGTAGCTTTGTGGCTTGAGATCAGATCTATTTAATACCATATAAATAACTCCAGTCAATTTCAAATAGCGTGTAAACAGCCTCTTAAATACAAATATTTGCTGAATATTAATATTCATATTTAACTGAGAAATGAAAAACACGTGTAAGTGGTATAAGTCTTTTTAATCAACTTCTCTGTGTTCTCAAGCAGTTAGATCAAAATGCTATAAAAAGTCACTGAGAAGAAAATAAAAATGCTGCTCAGGCAGTAGTGTGGGCCTGAGCAACAGGCAAAGTAGTGTTTATATTTTGTGAAGTTTTTGAGTACATTGTGGTGTTTTGTGTGGTGTGTGTGGTGTGTGTGTTTGTGGTGGTGTGTGTTGTTTTTTTTCCCATTGGTTGGACTAGATGATCTTAAAAGGTCCCTTCCAACCTAGGTGATTCTGTGATTCTGTGATTCTGTGATTTTGAAGGTTAATTTACTTTTTGTTTTCAATATTATTGCAGAGGATGTTTAGGTAAAATACCTTATCACTGGTCATTTTTTGGAAATCGTTTTCTGAAACTGCCCTTTGCAAAACTACCTCCATGCCTAAAGTTTTTGTGTAGAGCTCACCAGTGTTTATAAGTCCATTAAGTATTTGAGTCCATTAAGACATCTTCACTATCTTTTTCCTTTTGGTCACAAGCTGACACTTTTAAGTACTTATTTACTATGCTTGGTATGTCACTGATGGTAGTCCCCAAGGGTATCAGTGACTTGAATTGTGCTCCCATAGCTGGGGTCAGGTGTGGACTCATTTAGCTGTATTAATAGGTGTGCGGTGTTGGGGCACATCAGCTGATTGAAGCATAAACCTTGATGCCAAGTTCTGGAAGCAGTTTTTCGTTGAACCAACGACCAAGATTGCGGCCCCATCCGTTCTGTTTCGAATACGTAAAATCTGGAAATAGTTTCTGTTGTCCGCGTCTGCGCATCACTTCTACGTGGTCAATTAAGCCCATTTGGATGAGCCGCGCATGTATGGGTACCAAGCGTGTAGCCGCTGCTGTCTTCAGATGCTTGCCCTCATCGTCCTCATTAAGATCAAAACACCAGATGCCGTCCTCTTGGCGAATATCCGCCAAATGTATCTGTGCGATCTCATTAAGCCTTGCACCGGTGTAGATACCAATAAGAGGCCCCCATTTCTGGTAGTCCTTTTTGATAAGACCCTTTTCGTTCCCGACAACCGTATTTAGAATGATATTGATTTGCTCGTCAGAAAAGTCGGTGCGCTCGTTCTGCCCGCGTTTCTTGTTCTGGCGGATCGTAAGACCAGAGAACAAGTTTGCATCTATATGGCTGTTCCGCTTCGCCCACTCGAACATGTCGCTGTAGGTTTGCAAGTACTTGTTAATGGTGGGACCCTGTATCGTTTCCACGCCCGGCACCACTAGAACTTCGGCACGTGGTTTGGTTCTCGTCAACGGGTTCTTCGATCTGTTCTT
>JAOXNO010000020.1:76662366-76675505 GCA_028565335.1 Limnodromus scolopaceus | reverse complement strand
TAATTTCTTATTATTTTTTTTTTTTTTTTTTCAATCCCTCATCAGATGTTGACAGCATAATGTCTGTTGCTGGTGAAAGAGAAGGTAGCATTTGGGACATTTCTGTGATGTGAGGTCATTCACCATTGCAGATTTTGTGTTGCTTACCACAGCGGTGAGCTGGCTGCCGGCGCGGCAGAAGGCAGGTATGGTACCCAAACTCTGCTTTGACACACTGCCAAGGCTGGGGCACTGCAGGCTCCTGCTCCCTCACGTTGATTTTATAACCTTCTGGATAATGGTTGTACACCTCTGTACTCTCAGTTAAATTACATATATTTTTAGTTACGGCATGTGGCTAATAAAACAGTGAAAGCAACTGCACGTTGCAACTGCATGAAGCTGTGTATGAGTTGGCTGCTTCTGGTAAGTTTACTGGGCAGCTGTCAGGAGAAAGCAGAAGCTAATTTATTGCAATTCCTTTCTCTTCTAAGCCCAGCTTTTGAACTTCATGGAAAAATGTGGCCATTCTCCTTTTGTTCTTTGTCTCCTTAGAAATAATAATAAACCAAACTCCAAACCCAGTACTTGAAGTTCAGTTTTATATTGAGGACAGAAACTTTCTCAGTATTTCTTGTTATGGTATAAAAAAAGATACTACTGTTTTACCTTTTATGGGCAAATTATTTTCTGAAAGACACTGTGATGATAACTTGAGCCCTTCTTCTGTAGGGTTATGTTCATCTGAACAGCTGGTTGAGTACCCTACATACAGCCAATGAAGCTTGCTGGGGCGGTGCAGGGAGTCTGTGTGACACGGAGCACCTCAGTTAGATAGATACCAAAAAACAGATAAGGTGAACATCTTCCTGGTGTTTTCAGGTTTTCACTGCCTTTTACGGAAAGTCAGGTGTTGCCTTAATCTTTTGACTTGGAATTGGGGGAATTTACCACCTCGTTTTCATCAATGGACATACTGCTGCAAGGCTTTAGTTGTAAGTTCTCATAAAGCTGATTGCATCTTCCCACCTTAACATGCAAGAAGGTCATTAGCACAGCACAGTTAGCCTGATTACTGTTTATTTCCTGGTAATATTTTGATAACTGGTTGACTAGAACTGATTAAATGATTCTTCTCTGGAGTTCAGTAGATACTTGTAGGATGTATGAATGCCTTTTCCAATTAGAGCAGAAACTTCAGGGAAGACACACTAGCTTAGCAAAATGAGCACTGTAGTAGTGGGGGTTTTTTTCTTCTTTTTTTTTTTTCTTTTCTTTTTTTTTTTTTAATTTTTATTTTTTTAAATAGTGTGAATGTATCATCAGGCCATAGATGAATGTGTAACCTAATTGTCTTGGCAGGGAGGGGGGACCCTGGCCTATGGCATGTCTTCAACAAAAATTACTTCAGTGTTGTCACAAGTTGATTGGAAATATTTTTTCTTCACATTACTCATGGGATGTCAACAAGTATGCAAATGTGAAAATTTAACATATGTTTCCATGCTGCTTTTACACGGTTTCTCACACCAGTTTAATGAGTAAAAACTGTCTTTTAAAATGCCACTTCAAACCCAAGTCCTGTGCTGTAGAAGACCATCTCACTGTTATTTTTGTCTTCTGCTCAGGTGTTAAATAGTTTGCTCGATTCATTTGTTTGTTTTACAAACTTGGACTGTAGCCATTTTTGTCTCATTCTGGCTTTATGCCGTAGTTAAAGTTTGTGTATCCAATAATCCCCCCTGTTACACAGTGTTGCGTCTTTTTCGGGTTTCTTTGCTGTCTTACCTCAGAGCATCAGTTTCCATTGATCTTTTTGCTGCAGCTAACGCAGTAAAACATTAGTATCTTTCTTTTGATCTCTGTGGTAAATGCATTTATGTCTGAATGAAGCTGTAACGTTGTTAACTTCTGTAAAGACTTCCTGACAGCATAATAACTAGGGATGGACCAGCAATTTAGATCTAATAAGACCCAATCAGGTTATTTTGTGTTGTGCCTTCTGTCTCACATCTGTTTGTGGAAGGTGGTCCTGGCTTTCCTGTCATGGGAGCCAGGCAGTCCCCTTGCCAGCATGGTCCGGCTTTTAACCACAGGCAGATCAACTTGGAAGCTTAAAACCTGGAATACTTATTCTTTTCCTGAAATCTGGCATGTTTACCCTCCACACTTAAATAAGCATAGTAGTTTCACCATTTCATTCCACTGCTCGTGTGTTTAGACCAAGATGTAATAATGCAGGTCAAAGAGTTGGAGATGTTATGGTTTTAGTTATGCTTAATTAGCACATTCCTTGTGTTTAAGTTAATGTTTTAGGGTTGTCTTTTTTTGTAGTGTTGAAGTATCTTGGGATTTTTGGCCTGGCGAAGGTGGGAGCAGGGTAGCAATGTTGGCTCATGCTGGAGCACAGCTGCATGTGTGGTGTTTTGCAGGTGGATTCCAGGAGTCCCGAGATGAGACTCACAAATCTTCCTCGATATTATAAAGTATCGTGCTGTCAATTTGGGTATCATGGTGCAGTATTTGGTAAAGCTTTTAACAGGTGGCAGACTTATGAAGGTGGTGTGCCTGAATAAACGCCTGGGTTTGTGCTATTTTGCTATTCTTTGCGGGGTAGAAAGGGTACGATCACGCAAATCCTTTTATCTGGACTGCAGGCTTCATGTTTTGATAAGAACGAAAAAGAGAATCTTGGAAGACAAACAAGATGCTTTAGAGCATTACTGGGTATTCAGGTCATCTCGGCCATTGTAGAAAGTGCTTCCTGCCTGTTGTCTTTCTTACCTCTTAGATTTTGTCTACAACCATGTATTGCTTAAAAATTGAATGGTTGTTGAACTGGGAAGAATTAAGTCAAGAAGATGTGAAGACTTTTTTTTTTTTTTTTTTTTTTTTTTTTGATAGATGCAGTTGGGCTTTTAGTATGAGAAGGCTGAGAGTGCATGATCCTTTCTCTCTCCACAGTACTTAGAGGCGTATCCCTGTGTCCTCTCTGAGCTGCTCTGCAGCTGAGCGCTGGATCGTACTGTGCTCCATTAGAAGAACCGAGTGCTTTCTGCTGAGCACACTGAGCTCTGCATTTGTTGATACGGGCACAATACTGTTTTGTAAAACACTGGAATTAAAAAGCAGATGAACCGTCTCAAGGTTCAAACTAAAATCAGTCACATGCTTGAATATCAAGGTGGTTTTTTTTTTTTAAATTTGAGGAAAATAGTACATTTTTGCTTTTGAAGTTGGAGAGAGGGTAAAATAGTGTGTGTATTCCATATATAAAATATAAACAACTAACGAAGACAATTTTTATGGAATACCTCTCCTAGATTTTAAAATTTCACACTTAATAGGTTACTGCAATAATTACTACTCTGTCAGTGCCATGATGACAGTTATTTCATCTAATGCTGCTTAACATTTTGAACAGGAACAGGAAAATAGATATCCTCTGCCTTTCTATTTTGTTTAGTTTAAATACATATTTTTGAATGTGAATACCAAAATGTTTCATGTAAGAATAGTGTTGTATCATGAAGTGCATGCAAATACATTTTACTTCTTAAAAACAGTTCAGCTAGTAAATTTAAAAGACATGCAGCCTGACTTTATTTTCTTGGACTGAAATGTTTTATAGATAATTTCCAAGCATTATTATTATTAAACCATTGTTTTTAAGCGAGATTTCATTTTGAAAGACTTGAAACATGCAGACAGGCGGGAGCCTTTCAGGAGAGTCAGCTGAGGAATAGGGAGTTTTCGGATTCAAATCTAGCCTACATAACCTGTATCACTTGGTTGTTGTTACAGCTCCCCGGTTCTTAGGTTCTGAACGGGGCTTCCCAGACCTGGGCAGTGCGTAGTCATGCAGGGAATAAATCCTCTTTCTGCAGCAAGATCCTTACTCCGGCTCTTTGGACTTAGTTGGAGATTTTGGGAAGCTCCTTTCAGGGGCATGGGGGTTGTTTGTAGCTCTGCTGTCATTGGAGCTCCTAGATGCATGCATCTAAATGAATCTAAAACTCTGCACTTCGCTTGAGAGATGTGGTTGTCCTGCGTGTCCATGGATGGATGCTGGGATTACTTTTCCTGATTACTTTTCCCAAAGTTTGCGCATTCTTTGAATAAACACAGGCTATTGTTCAAGTGTGCTAAGAGCTTGACACATTTCACATGTATAAAAAAAAAAAAAATTGATCTGGAAAAATAATCCATGTTGCTGTATGTATGTATTATATTTACAATAAGTACGGTATAGAGTGGCCAAATACAGACCAGCAGTAGGTCAGTTGGTAGCTCACTGGGCACTTGTCCAAATATCATTAAAAATGTTGACATTAAGTAATTTGAGGGCTTAATAATATTTAATTAACTACTATTTAAACACCTCTGCTCAGATTGACCTACATGTCTAGTTTAAAAGTTCTGGTATAGATAACAGAATTTACATGTTCAGTATACAGTGGTTTATTAAAAGTGGTAGAGTGCACCTCAAACTTCTGATAATCCTTTGTTTCTAAAGAAGAGGAAAAAACAAATGCACAGTACTAAATATTGTCCTTTTTGTTTATTTTTCAGATTAGCACTGTACGTTTATGAATATCTGCTCCATGTAGGAGCACAGAAATCAGCCCAGACGTTTTTGTCGGAGGTATGTTTCCCCATCCTTTTTTTTTCCTTACACAGCTTGTAAATATATACATTGGTCTAGAACAAACAGCAGTGACAACCTTGAATTTCTGTTTACATTGATCAGTATGATTTTCTGATTCTGCAGAGGCCAGTTTGGCATGTCATTTAACGTGCCTTTGCATAAGTATTTTTGCTGTGATTTATTGTCCCCATTCTGTGATTTGCTACTACACCGGGGAAAGATTCATCTATTTTCTGTAATAAATGTGCATGTTAGAGAATGCATTAATGGTACTCTTTTTTGATGACTTTCTAATTTATATTTGGTACCTTCAATTGTGAATTGTGATGTAACTCTCCAAAATACACGGTAATCA
Source organism: Limnodromus scolopaceus (assembly GCA_028565335.1). Taxonomy (NCBI): domain Eukaryota; kingdom Metazoa; phylum Chordata; class Aves; order Charadriiformes; family Scolopacidae; genus Limnodromus; species Limnodromus scolopaceus. The sequence continues at coordinate 76,670,523 of JAOXNO010000020.1, read as the reverse complement.
TGTATTTTACATCTTACTGTCACACGCTTGCAATTCTCATTCTCTTAAGGACTGCTGATCTCACTGTATTCTTACCATGCTTCTAACCACTTCACTTCTTTTCATCTGGTGAATTAATTATGACTACAACCATTTAGGTCCTGTTTCTTAAACAGTTTCAGCTGCTAATGGAATTTTTACTTTCACACAATAGTTACTGTTTTTCGTGATCTTTCAAAGACTTTGTATACATCTTTTGAAGGTTGAAATAAACTTTGTCTCCTTGGCATTTTACGTTTACACTGGGATACAAAAATACCTGTGTGCTAACATACTGAGTTTTTTTGGATTTATTATTGCTTTTAATCTTTCTTTGATGAGAACATTTAAGATAATATTAGTTGAATAACAAGCAGAAGAGAGAAAAAAAATAGGGAAGATGATGTACTAAGAAAACTTGCTGCTTTAACTAATACTATTCTAAAAGCTAATAAAGTTACGGTACTGATAATGGCATTTTGGAGGTGGGAGATGGGAGGGTGAGAACCCAGAGTGGGTTTTGTGGTGTTTGTAGAAAATTCATGTAGTAGAGATAAGGAAGAGGGGTAGAGTTGCAGTAGCATCAGTTTATAGTAAAGTATGTTTTTGACAATTGCTTTTTCTCTTTGGTAAAGCAGTAGAAAAATAAGCAAGAAAATAACGGAGAGTGTCTTCTGGGCTTTCCTGTAAAAGCTGTCATTTGTAAATAATACACTGTGGAAGATTCATTTTGCTCATTTTGGTTTTATGTTTGCAAAATGAGCAGTTGGCAGGACTGTAACTGGTGTGACATTCGGATTTCTAGAAAACATTCAATACACTATCCTGAAACATTTAAGACTAATTCAGTCTTGGGTTATAGAGGAAACTCTCAGGTCTGAACAACTGTAATATGAGAATATGTATCAAGTCTTTCAAGTTAAGACTGATACTAGCCAAAAGATGGTAAACACGGGGAAGCAATAAGTAATCTATAGAGTTGGTGTCTGTAAGATTTCACACGAAGCTGTTTATTTACCTCATTCATTAGCAGTCCAAAAGGCTAATTACTATGCTGACAGTACTTGTGAATGGTTGTATGTTGGAACTAGAGGCAGTTATCACTGATACGGAGAAACATGGGAAAAATTATGTTTGGGTGGACAGGTTCAGATTGAGAAAACTGTACACCAATAAGCCTTGGGGAAGATTAACTAAAACGAGTAGTAGACAGGTCTTAACATTGTAGTGCCCATTCAGTCCTGGGCTGTAAACCACAAACAGCTCAACCCCAACTCCCTGCCCCATGTGAGTGAGCTGTTTTTGTTAGAGAGTGAGTATTGGTGTATGGGATCAAAACAAGACAACATTGATGGAGAGAAGTGGGGAAAAAAAAGTCTTCTAGTGAATTTATGATGTAACGAAAGTTACAGTTTTATCCTTTTCTGGCTCATGGCTGTTGAGAAGCAGCTGCACTGTTGCAGTGAGCTTGTTGTGAGAGTACTTCAGGTGCAGGAGACGCTGATTTTGTGTGGTGGCACTGGTTTGGTCCCTCCTTAAAGAGCATGGCTGTTTGGGCTCAATGCCACTTTCTGCCTTGGCAGTCTGCACCTGTCGGAATAGTTTGGGTGGATTTTGTTAAAGAGTAAGAGGTAAGCATGCATGGTCATGGTCTAAGTGGTCAGTGCTATCTGTATATGTATAAGTGACAAGTTAAGAGCTCTTCCTTAAAGCTCTACCAGGGAACGTGACTAAAAATAATGGAACAAAAGTAGGAAAAGGAAAATTTAAGTTGGCTGTCAAGGAATCCACTCTGCTACTAGATAACTTAGGAATGGTTGTCCTAAGCATTTCTGTATTTCTGTAATGCTTTGTGCCTAGTGTAAATTTCAAAGAACTGATCCACAAGTCAAAGGGCTGGAGAACCTGCCCTATAAGGAAACACTGCAGGAGTTAGGTCTTTTCTCCCAGGGGAAGAGAAGGCTCAGGGAGACCTCATCACAGTGTTCCAGTACTTACAGGGTGGCTGCAAAGAGGACAGAGGCTCTGCATTCATAAGGAGCCACACAGAGAAGACAAGGGGCAATGGGTACAAGTTGCACAGGAAGGGGTTTCATCTTGAGAATCTTGATACGAGGGAGAATTTTTCTTTTTTTTATGGTGAGAACAATCATTCACTGGAACAACCTCCTCAGGGACTGGTAGAATCCCTACCACTGGAGGTTTTCAAGATGCAACTGGACAGGGTGCTGGATAATCTCATCTAGGCTCCCTTTCACACAACAGGCTGTACTAGATGATCTTTCAAGGTTCCTTCCAGCTTGAGCTGTTCTGTGATTCTATAATTCTATGAGTCAGTAAGGTCTAGAAGTCCTCTGCTGATCTTTCAGATAGGTGAACTGTAGTCCTTGTTGAGTACAGCCTTCAAAGCTTTGTTGCCTTCATCTCTAAAACACAGGACCTCAAGCTCATGTAGCATTTTTCTGCATCTCTTGACAGCAAAGACCTCTTCAGTTTGTTGGCTATCGAGTCTTGTGTCTTGATCTGCAAATTTACTTCCTTTCAGGAGACATGGCATGAAGTACTGGGTTGAAGTAACTCAACAGCTGTTTCATCATACAATTGGCAAAATGGCCATGGGCTATATATTTTATGAATTATATATAATAATATTATATATAATATATTATAATTATAAAAATAGACATAGATTTTTCACTTTTATTACTCTTTTTATCTGCCAGCACTTAAGCAGGAGCTTTTTAGAAGATTCTTTTTATATATTAACCACTGTTGCATGGTGTTGGTGGGGTTAAGCACCATGCTGTTGGTTCATTCTGCCCACTTTACAAGCAGAAGGGATAGTGCATCAAGGGTACCTTCTAAAATAATTTCTAAATAGCAAAATTGTTTTTTAATAGTTGTATTCAAAAAATGTATCAAAAAAATGCTAGTTTACTTCATATGAGCGCAAAGAACATTTTTAGGTGTATGAACGACATATTCTTCTCCTGCAAGCTATTGACAGAACTTGTATGCATTTAATTTCTTAAGAGTTGGATGTTGGAGTTGAGAATCTATGTTTTCGTCTTGTGGAAAGTGCTGGCTTTACCAGTGTCTCTTGCATTAAGGACACTCAAGCTACCTTTTTTAGTAAGCTTTTATGTACGTATCTTTAAATACCTTTCATATGAAGGCTGTTGAAGCATTTCATTAAAATAATCCACTTTTTGTCTCTGGAGCAGAATATGGTTTGTGTTTGATCAATTTCTTTTTTAACAAAATTAGACAGGAAATGCTGCTATGTGTAGTTGGAACTGGAGGAATTTGCAATGCCCTAGTTTCACCCAGTTTTAACATGAGACATTCTTTATATGGTGTTGTGTGGATTTCTGCAGGACCTCCAGTTGTTTGCAACAGAGCTCCTTCAGCAGTTACGCAAGCTTTATGGTATCCCAAACTATTTAATTTTGTAGTTAAGGATAAACTAGTAACTATGGCATTAATAAAATGGTTGTGTGATCATAGTTAAGATGCAACATTTGTGAAGTATTGCAGAGATACAGAAAAAAGTCACTGTGTGTTATCTAATGGGTTTGCCGATCAACAAGCAAAGTGTGAAGGCAAGAGTAAGAGTTATTAAACTGCATTTTCTTTGAAAACAGTGTTAAACAAGTAATGCATCCTAGGTGAGAGAGAAGTCATAGTCGGTATACCTCTGTTCAGGAGAGGTTGCCAGTGCAGAGAAACCAAGCTAAACTAGCTTTCCATTTGCACTGAGTGGTGGGAAATGGTGTTATAACTGGTGCTGCTTGTATTTGCCACATTTACCTCTAGCAGCAAAGCACTCCTTGAGAATTATAAAACACTGGCTTGCTTTGGATGCGGAGGGAAGACTGCCACCTGCTGAATCAGTAACATTAGTTCTGTGTCTTCTATGTGCAAATTGGAAAATCGTTTAGAGCATTTTAAGGGTACTTTTTAACAGTTATTTTTTTGGGAGCCATTCATTTTTGACCTTAAAATAATGCACATCTCAGTGGTGAGGTGATACAAAATATGTCGTAAATAAAATTGTATTCAGAATCTAAAAATAATATTCTAAATTATGCTTTCCTAGAATAAGAAAAGCTTATTTTAAGTATCAGCTATATTAATAAGTGTAATAAAGTAAATGATATGGCCATACAGATTGGTGATGATAAAGTCTTTCATAACTACGGAATCTTTTCTTCTTTTTCTTTTTGCTATCTACATGAATTACGTAATCCTTTTTGGTCACAATGATCACAAAAATGTACACCTCAGTTTTTCTTGTTTTGTTTTAGATAAGATGGGAAAAAAACATCACACTGGGGGAGCCCCCAGGATTCTTGCATTCCTGGTGGTGGTAAGTATCAATTTTCTTTTCCTCTGACTTCTGGAATATGTTGATTGCTAGTTCCAGCAGCTGGAGGCAAGAAATTCAGGTGAGCATTGTAAAAAGAATGTGAAGGTGAGGATCAAGAACCATTTTCTTGTTAAGAAATCAAAGAATAGAAAATTAGATGTAGAAAAAGATACAGATATTAGATACAGGAAAAGAAAGATTGCATAGTGCATTAATAAGAAAGCATCGTTGAAAGAAGACGTCCTGCATTTCTTTCTTCACCACCTTCCTGTAAATTGTGCATTTAACAGATCATTCTACATATACTAAGTATCTACGTTTGAAAAAAAATAGTATATGCAGAGACTGCATATAGATGCAAGGTTCATCAGTGTTCAGTCCACATTCTAGTCACGGGAAGAGCATATGAAAGTAATTAGCTGAACTCAAGCTACCAGCCTTTTTTGTGAAGCAGTGTGCATTAGCATGGGCCTGGTGCTGCAGTGCCTGTGTTTGTGCAGTTTCTCTCAGCTCATAATACGGATAGAGATGGGGCTGACTTGTAATTTTTTATGCATGGTACTGTTTGCTTATATATACTGGTGTGCAGAGACACGTGTATGTGTGTAGAATCCTCAAGGAGGAAAGAGTGCTCATAGTCACTGCTATTTAGCCATGCTGCTTATGAGTTGTCACATGCTATTTATTAGCTGTCACATGATTTGAATGTATCCAATATGCTTGTGTTTGAAAGAATACAAAATACAGGGAGTATGTCTAGCTGTCAGGAGTACAAGAATTTACAAGGTTTAAAGTGGTCCCATTCAAACCTGACTGATGTGTACAGCTGCATGGAAGGTGGCGTATTCTTCATGGGCTTTGCTTTCATTGCTTTTAGCTATGTGATGGAAACCTGGCAAGGAGAATGTGTTCCTTATGAGATGTCTGTGTTATCCTTAATTTTGAGCATCTGCAGCAGAGTGCTCAAATTTTCCACAATTCCTTATTGTCATGCTGGATTAAGTTACAGAGGATTAAGTCTAAAACAATAAAGAAATACTATGAAACTTTTAACAAATTTTATTCTTTTAATTGTTCTAGCATACACATAATTTCATTCCAGAAACTTTGTGTCAGAACTGGTTTGTGCATAACTGTATTTAAGTTGGTTGGGGAGGAAGACTGATGGGAGTACCATAATTTCCTCTCACTCTTTGTAACCCAATAACATACTCGTCTATTTCCTACTCTTGTCCATACACCTGTTTCTCTGGCAACTTTTGTTTGAAGCACAGTACTGGACGTTGGAAGAACTCCCAGTTTTCTCTCCAGTTTCTTTCCTTTTTATGTTATTACAAATCTGTCCCTTCCCATGCTTCAAGGAAGTTAATTTCAGCAGTTGCCAGAGGTATGAGGTTAAATGCAGAGCTTCCGTAATATACTTTATACCCTTAAATCTTGTATATTAGGCTAGCTTCTTGGTCTATGCTATTGTTGTATTAAAGGAATACAGCACTGCTTTCCTTGGAGAATCGGATAGCAGAACTGGATTCTTTGTACATGTTTTACAAAGCTAAATTCTTCCATAGAAGCAAGTGTTTTCATCCCTTGGCAAGGAAGTGATATGTCTGTTTCTGTGTATGAACATGCTTGTGTGTTGTGTGTACATCATAAAATCTACACGAGTATTACAATTATTTTCTTACCATCTCTGTAACTTCTTAACTTGCAGTGTGTTTTGGGATCTCTACTGTGCAGCTCCAGAAAGACGAGAAACATGTGAACATTCAAGTGAAGCGAAAGCCTTTCATGATTATGTAAGTTTTATGTGTCTTTACCATACTTTCATTAATTGTATGTATAAATTTGATAGATAAGTATTTCTACACTACAGTGGCTCAAAAATGCAGGTGTCCAACATACATAACTCTCAGTTTTCTGGGGATGCCGTATAATTAGGACTTCCTAATTCTCTAATTATGGAAAACTCCTGGACATACATCAAAGTGCTGTCCCATGTGTTAATGGAGAATGAAGAATGTCCTTCTGTCCCCCCTGGCATGGACACATCAGGCACAGGACAAATGGAAGCACAGATATGTCCTGTCCAATTATCCATACTCTGCCAGTGCTAAAGCCTGTTCAGTTGATGGAATTGATCACCAGGCTTCTGTCAGGACCATACTGACTTACAGTGTGATGGTTCATTCTTCAGGGGGTTTTGTATCCTGAAGTAGGTATTTTTCATCAGCATGATAAACAGTTAAGCATCACAGAACAAGTTAAATGCACAATCATTTGGTCCAAGAGAATGGGAGGAATAAAGGGCAAAAGTGTTATGCGAATTTTGGTGCCTTTGAGACTTAATTCAAAACACAGCAGGGAGTCTGACGGTGTTTTCCCTGCGAGGAATAATAATAATAATAAATATTCTAGAAATCAAGTTCCAAAACATTGCAACAGTTTCATTCCATTTTCTTCATTCTCATTATGTAAATGGAGCTCTCCAGAATTTGAGTTCCTTCTACTATGTCGGCTCCTCTCCATCTGGTGTTTTCATTTTTACTGATGAAATCCTTAGGAGGTTGACCACTCTGTGTTTATTATTCCTTTGGGCCATTGATATAGTCTAAAGAGGGATATAACTCTCTCACAGTATGACTCTGAAACCTCTTTCCTTGAGTGTTTTCCAGGTCTGTCTTAGAAATACTGACTAGAAAAATATTTCTTCAGATAAAATTAAAATTAGACTGCCATAGTCAATGTCTTACAAACACAAATTTGAAAAACGTAAAGGAATCTGCTAAGTGACCATTTTCTATAATTTGATAATGGCCTGGCATCCTACAGTATATGAGCCAACAGTGATCTTGCCTTATTTGTAGTTAACAATGGCTTAGGTTGTAAATGCATCATCAACACAGAATTGTTCAGCCCATTTTAATTACAGACCAATGCCACTTTAATACCCAGTTCTTGGTGGTTGGATTATGAGACTCACTGGTAACAGAGCTTGCACAATTTTGCACAGTCATGTCCAGGCTACATTGATCACTAGTCATAATTAATGAAAAAAAAAAAAAAAAAGCATCAGAGAGGGGAGCAAAGTTGTAAGGAGGTTTTTCACCCGCAGAGATGTTAAGGTAAACCAACTTGGCAAAGCATATTCCTCAAATAAAAATGAAGTAACTCTTGCAAAATGCAATTGCTGCAATCTTTTTTAGCTATTCTGTTTTAAATATACAATTGTTGGAAAAATACAATATTTTGATGTTGTTTTGAATCCTTGTTATTAGAGCAAGGTTTAATTCCCCACTGAAGGAGAAGTAATTTTACAGGAATGCTTCATGACTGCAGGGAATGACATTAGTGAGTTACATTTGTGAAGATCAGCATCCACAGTATGACAGTTGACTTCAGTGGGGGACATTGTGCTCTCAAAATACAATGTGCGTAAGGAAAGCCAAAAATCTGAAACCTGTAAATGTTGTTCTGAAGTAATTTTGAAATTAAATGATCAGTGAGAGGAAATTTTCAATGAAAAAGTACTTGGAAATCCAAAAAGGAGTGGAGTCCACAGTTGTTCCAAGTCATGAGAGTTTCGCTGGTCAATAAATTCACTCTTGAATCTAAATTTTGAGGTGTACTAAGAATTTGAGTAGGTGAATCAAAATAATGTAAAATTAAAAAATATTGTCTTAGAATTACCCTTTTAGTGTTTCTAACTTCTACAGGTCTTGGAATATTACATGGGCTTATTTCACTGAATTTCACTGATTTTTAGAGTTGGA
>JAOXNO010000020.1:76634989-76662266 GCA_028565335.1 Limnodromus scolopaceus | reverse complement strand
GTCCACCAGGACCCCCAAATCCTTTTCTTCGGAGCTTGTCGCCAGCAGGTCCGTGCCTAACCTGTATTGATGTCTAACTTATTGCTCAGTTCTGTCTGCATTGGGGTGTGTGTTGTCATAACTGAAAAAAAAATTGAGAAAATAGAATCATAGAATGGATTGGGTTGGAAGGAACCTTAAAGATTTTCTGGTTCCAACCCCTTTCCATGGGCAGGGACACCTCCCACTAGACCAGGTTGCTCATAGCCTCATACAACCTGGCCCTTCCAGGGGTGAGACATCCATAACTTCTCTGTGAAACCAGTGCCAGTATCTCACCACCCTCACAGTAAAGAATTTCTTCCCAATATCTTATCTAAATCTCCCCTCTTTCAGTTTAAAACCATTACCCCTCATCCTATCACTACACTCTTTCAAGTCCTGGAAGGCGACTGTAAGGTCTCCCCGGAGCCTTCTCTTCTCCAGGCTGAACAATCCCAACTCTCTCAGCCTGTCCTCACAGCAGAGGACCTCCAGCCCTCGCAGCATCTCTAGCCTTCTCTGGACCCGCTCCAACAGGTCCTTCTTATGCTGGAGTCCATAAAGCTGGACACAATACTCCAGGTGGGATCTCACCAGAGCACAGTAGAGAACTCAAACGAGTTCTGTGTGTGATAGAATTTTGTGATTATCTGAATGTTTTAAGTTACTGTATAAAATGGTGTTTGATAAAGGAAAAATAAAATTATGGTATGCATGGTATCAATCTATGTTAAGACAGGATTAATGCTTATTTTAGAAATAAATTGGTTTATTTTAGAAATTAATTCACCAGGTGTTTCTAAAACCCATTCGCTTCTAATCTTTTAGGTGACAGGAAAAAGCCAGCTTCTGCAGTATTTTTGTCACAGTTGAGATAAACTTGTCTAATATCTAGCAAGACTCATGGTGTTCCTTAGCATCATGTGCTTTTTGCTTAGTAAGACAGTCTGCATCATAAGTGCATACTTTTGAAATCTTACATGTATTTAATATTTCATGAGTGTATTGTATGCTCATATTAAAGAACATGACAAATCATTATAAAATACAGTCAAGCATATTTCACAACAGAGGAAGATGAGCATTTATTAAGTGAAATCCTGACCCATGTAGTCTTTTGCCGTTGACTCCAGAGGGGTCAAAATTCCATTGTGAAGACCATCAGAGAACCAGTCACTGGATTGTGTCTTCTCCATCAGGCTGAGGGGTCTGGTAAATCAAAACCCTGCTGTTAAATTGCAGGTCAAGTAATAGCTGTACTGTCATATCTGGAAACCATAATTGTCAAGTACAAGAAGCAAAGAAAGCTTGTTTATTAATTCATACTAGCAATTCAGAATGTTTTATTAGGTATGTGTTCTACGTGACCTAAGAAAAATCATTCTTGCAGAAGCTGTGAGTGATATGGTTACACCGTACATGTCATGTTTAACACTAGCTAGGCTGAATTAGCTGAACCAATATCTTGTCTGTCTTTGCTTTTGTAAAGAGAGAAAGGTTTAAGGATGTTTGATGGAGGAGGAAAGCACTTGCAGATGATCTAATGATTTGTGAAATATTACTGCCTCAGTCAGCATAGTTGCAAGTCAGTCTGGAACACACACGGCTTGACTCATAAAATGAATAGATATAGACAGATGTGTTTTTTTTAAGAGTACTTGAAGTTTTACTGTTTCTTAACTGCAGTTGCAAAAATAATGCCATTTGATTTCCTCCCCCCTCCTTCTTGGACAATGCTTTTTTGAGAGATGAGGTTTATTTTGTTATTTACTTTGCAATAAGATTTCATCATGTTCTTTGTGTGTTGTTTAATACAATGAAATGTCTGCAGCTGGACTTTGTGCATCTGCAGTATACGTGGCTGAGAAGACTAGCATGAGCCTCTTCAGCTGTCTACAGTGTTGTCCTGAAAAAGAGTGCACGTGGAGTTTCCTCTAATACCAACTCTGCCTAATCAGGCAAACTGAGTCTTAACCTGTGTTGTGGTATCAGTCTGTGCCACTGAATCTGTTCTTGATTGTGTAAAGCAGCAGTAAAACCAAATTCATTTGGTTTTGGTAACTACTATTTAATTTCTTATACATACAGGTTTCTTTATATAGTAGCATCCCCGTTCTGCAGAGAAAGTGTTTGGAAGTACTGTGTCATTGTGTTAGGATTGTACTAATAGAACTTCTGATTTTTATCGAGCTGGAGAGGGGAGAAGAATCTTTCATGTCTGACAGCAGGAACATGAAGTGACTCTCAAGGTGGAGGCTGTAACTGCTTGCAGTACTAACAATGCTCATCTTACTAAAAATCCAATAAATAGAAAAGCAAAGGCCTATTCTGGCTTTAAAAAGATTTTTCTATGCTCATCCTGAGGTTAAGTATTTGCAGCTCCTCCATATTATATAAAAGGGATTCTATTTTGATTCTATTTTTATTTTCTATTGAGATTTGCAATTGGAAATGTTTTCTTCTGAGTGAACAAGGTTCTGAACTCATTAAGTAAATTTATGTAATGTATTTTAGGCTTGAAAAGACAGATGCATGTCATTAAAGTGCATGTACTGAATCAAGGAGATAAATTCTGGCCTTAAAGTTTTAACACAAATAGTTTAGAATTAGAAATTGTTTATATTTCAGGTAACTCAGGAAACAAAACTCACGCTCGCTCACCTAGCCTATTAATATTGCAGGCGTTTCGGTAAGGGCAGCTCATTTGAAGCAGAAAAGCCCCCATGTTTCTTTTCTAGTAACCTATTACTTTTCCTAGAGGAAAACTTCTCTGTGCTTTGAAGTCTTGAGAAAAATCATTTACATGGATGCTCTGAGACAAAATTTAGTCTTCATTGTAGAATGGGTTTTTCTTTTTTCACAGTGTCCTAAGGAGATCTTTTCATCTCTCTAGTTAGGATCTCACTTCTCTGGGTTTGAACTGAGATCTTCTGTTGAGAGAAGCAAGTTTCAACATGCATCTTGCTCCTGCCTTCTTTCCAAGCTGAAAACCTACTGGGTCAAAAGGGGAAATAAAATATAAACCTTGTAATTCCTTGGAAATGAATGGATTTTTAGCAGCACCCTTACCCATGAACTTCTGACTGCCACAAGTGACCATTCTTCTCTTCCTCAAGCCTGGCCATTCATTCACATCTCTGGATGCTGGGTTTGGAGGGGTGGTACCTGAAAAGTCCTTTCTTGCACTGTAATTTCTGTGCATAAGTTAAGATCTTTCTACGGTCCAGAAGTTCCTGTGCCTTTCTCATCCCCTCCTTACAATGGAATTTCTTCCATGTGGTTGTTGTTGCAAAGAGGTATCTATTAATTCTCACAAGCAGCTGTAGTAAAATCTTGATTATTTTCCAGGTAAGATTTTATTAGTGTCTTCTCTAGAGCTCTTTGAAATATCACTTTTAGTATGACTAAGAGTCTCTTGTTTGTTTTTATGGCTCCCAAAAGAATGCCAGGTAATTTACAGGGTAAGAAAAAAGACACATTCATTGCCCCAGAGACTGCACAGTCTCATAAGCTGGTATCACGTTTCCACCTGACTTGTTAGCACATTTTAATAGTGAGCTGTGTGACAGGGAGGTTAGCTTTACATGAAGGTTGTGCAGTATATTGAAGACTATGCTATAATCAGGTCTGTCCGGATTACTCCTTTTAAAGGTCATAGTGATATAAATCAATTTTTTATAGAAGTTATTGGACATAGTGTTTGGACATTTGAGATGGCTGATCAATCTCTTTGCGAGTCTCTCATAACAACAAGTTGGGTTTCTGCATTTTTTGCTGTATTTTATGGGAAAAAACAATTACCACTATTTTCTCCGGACCCTTCAGCAGAACTAAAGCACTTGCCTGCTCTAAATGCCCCAGTACTCAGCAGTACCTGGAATTCGAGGACTTACGAACATTTTTACATCTTTTTTTGGACTGAAGTTTATCATGAAAGCCTGTGAGAAGATGGTCTCTGAAGGCATCATTAAATGTTTGTGACCATAAATCTCAAGCTGTATGTTCCTGTAGCACAGTGAAACTGCATTCTGCAGGAAGGACTGTTTTCCTTTAATTTCATTAAACTACCTTTTTTTACTTCTAAAACCCACACAGAACTGTCTTTTAGGTGCAGATTTTTGTTGGTCTAAACACCTGGAGGCATATTCTGTTTCAGGATAATTTTTGAAAATGTGTTTTCTTTTTGTATTCCCTGGGTGGTTTGAGTTCATACTTAATAGCAATCACAGTCTTTTCCAGGCTGTCTATCACAGGATCTCCTTCACTGTCTTTTGTGTATCAGGGGTGGAAGAACTTGTTTTGGCTCTTGATTTTCTTGCCTTCCCTAGCCCTTTCTACTGTGATCGTCTGCAGGCAGCGTAGCTAGGGCAGCTTGTGCTCCTAGGTCCTCCCAGGTTTCTTGCCAAAAACTGTATTCTAGTTCTGGTTTCCAGCTGTTTCTGTGGAGAATGCATGTTAACTCCTTCTTCTTAAAGTAAAAATCAAAACAAGATTTCTGCATCATTCCCAAGCGTGCAAGAGCAAGAGATGACAAGTACTGAGGAAGGAGGGGACAGGAATCAGAGATAATCTACAAAATGCTGAATTCAGTGTCACTCATGGGACGAATGCCAAGCTGTATTGCCTCGGGATCATGAAATGCAGGGGTCCATGAATGGGATCAACAAATTTCAGATTTCTGAGCAATTGGTAGTCTTCCTGCATACTCAGGGGAATCTCTCTCTGTTGCTTTCTTCTCTGTTTTTGAGCTTCTCCATAGTCACATGGGCTGTTGATAAAAACAGAGGTTCCCAGGCATAATTCTGTGGATGGGCATGCTTTCCTTTGACTGAGGAGTACGTGTGATACCCTGCATAGCTTGTGCTTGGCCTGCTTTGCTCAGTAATGATCAAGGACTATTGCACCAAAAGCAATGCTTCTGGTCTGAGTTGCCTATTAATTTCTTACATGAGTTCTACAAACTTGTGGAGGGTCATTTACATGTTTGCTGGTCATCACTGTATCTGTAATTTCACCTTCAGAGTATGTTCTTCAGACATGTGATTCTTCCTACTATGGAGGTTACTACCTGTGTCCACCTGGAGAACAGGTCGGTTATTTCTTAAAACTAGAAAAAACTTATTTTAAGTGGCCATAGCATTCTTTTCATGAGTAATATAGAAATTAAGATCATCTCCTTCCATACAGTCATTGTAAAAACAATATCCTTTACTTTTTGTGTAAATACCATTAATTTTTAAGTATGAATGAAATGCCTTTCTTTACGGCTCTTTTCATTCCACAGAGATCATGTATTGCTTCCCGCTGTTCAGGTATATGTATAGTAAAATGTATTCTTTGATATGAAAGCTAGAAGGAGTCTAAGGAAGTCTGGCATTTGCTTTGAAATTCCATATCTGAACACATCGAGTAAATCCATATGGTTAAAGATTGCACTGGTCTATTAGAAAAATAAAATGAACAATTAATAGATTGTATGTCGTGCAGAATACTCTGTTAATGTCTCACAAGGTGGTAAGTCCTTGCTTTCTCATATGTGCAACCAAAAAGCTATAAACTGAAAAAAGTGATAAATGTTTAGAATTCTTATCTTCCTTCAGCTGTCGGTTGCGTAGGATCGGCAAATACTAGGTTGAGGATTCGCCTTGTATCAAATGAGGTGAATGTCCTTTCTGGGAGGACAGCACTTACTGGAAGGTTTGGAGAAGACAGTGTGGTTCACAATCTGAGAGTTTTGTACAATGGTCCTGGCAGAATTGTACAGAGGCAAGCTCAACTTTTTCAGTCTCTTCAGCTCCTTAATTTTATTGCTTAGTAGATGTTCCCTAATGCAATTGTGTGGAAAGGATTAATTAAAAGCACACTCCAGCCCCCAGTCAAAGTAGGCATCACTTTCTGCAAAACTGCATTGACTTGTGTCAGGGTTTGCTCCACTTATTTGTAGGTGTATCTCAAAATGTTGCACTGTTGTCTCCAAGACTATGAAACTGGTTTTGTTTCCTCAGCTGTTTTTCACAGTTGAGAAATTGGTACTTTCCTTGGATTGTAGAGACCCCTTTTGCAGGAAAATACGGGTTTATTTTCTTTTTGTTTCCTATTGAGAAAACCTTGAAGAGAATTTAATTCTTACATGTCCTTGAAGAAGGAAGATGTGCTCGTTCCTCACCTACCATCCTCCTTCATCATTCCTTCCCATAAATTATTGCATAATATAATGGTTAGATTTCAACCACTCTGTGTCACAAATGTTAATTTTAAGATCTGATACAGCAATGTGTTTTTTCTTACAGTCCATATAATTTTGTCTCTTCACAGAGGTAATTTCACAGGTAAATTTGTGCTGTGCTTCTCTTTAATGTGAGGACAAAGCCATTAGTTTCAGAGAAAAAACAACACTTCCTCCCCAAAATTTCAACACTTCTCCTTTGAGTGGAGATTTAATTTTCTCAGAATTTAGAAGCAAAATGGTTAATTAGTTTGAGTTAAGTGTAAGCCTCTGACAGTGTAAGGAACCACCATCTCCCCTGAAGGCAGTTTTGCTCCTTTTTCATGGTTCCCAGAGGGAGGCAGTGGACATGTTGAAAGAGTGCCTCTTTCCTAAGAGCTGTTTTACGCTTCATTTTCATTGAAAACAATAGGAGATAACAGCCTTTCTAATGAGGGAAGGCTTTCCGGGAATGTTCTGTGCAAAAAATAGTCTTTATTCGGAATAGAGCACTACAATGATTTATATACACTACATGTAAAACCATGCAAACTTAAGTATATAAAAAATAAATTATATATATATATTATCTATATTTATATATAGATAATAAATGCCAAATTTATGAAATGGGGTAAAACTTGGTTTTCTATGGCTTGGAGGAAAGGGAGAGTATGTAAGGATTCAGCAAGTTAAGGGAGATGTCAGTGGTTTAAGAGATAATGTGGGGTGCATAGGATGAGGCAGAGGTCAAAAGACAAAGGGAAGTGGCTGGAATGTTCAGGCTGCTTTCCAGCCTTCCAGAGTTTATTTAGTTTTTCCAGTATACAGGTAAAATCTGGTTGTAAGATTATCTTTTTTAATATTGATAGATGCACTGTTAAATTACTAGATGCTTTCATCCATAATAGATATCTCCAAGGGTTCACTTCTTTGGGTTCTGAAAAGTCTGGGGCTTTCTTTATAATTAAAATAAAACCGAGGCTTTTCTGTGCTGAAGTTATGGTATGTGTTATTGCCTGGAAGAAGGCTCTACTGAAAATTTTTGACCAGTTCAATGGAAATCCCAGGATACTCCAGGTATTTTTTCCTGCTTGGTTGTCCTGATGAACAATTGTTAATTCCAACCATTTTTCAGAGTGATGTTGGTAAATGTATCTTAGTGTAAAATTTCATGCAATGCTCCTGATGTATTTGGAATAGAACTCTTCTGATTTGAATTTGAATTTTTTTTCATTTGCTATAATGGATTATTTATGCTACCACAGCAAAAGTTGTATTGCAGCTTAAGTTTTAAGCTTCGTAATTTGGAGCGAACTCAAAATTAAGGTGTCAATGGGGAGAGGATATTTTATATTTTACAAATGATAGCATTTCTTATGCACGTACACATTTCATGATGTGTGGTTTAGTTATTTAATACATAAAAGTGTAAACCTTGTGCATTTTAGATATTCCCTCAAAATTTGTAGAAGCTTTGTTGCTTTTGAATTTAATTTGCTTTTAAGCGTGAGAAGATACGTCCTACTGTGAGTTTAAGTAGCATGCATTGAGAAATGTCCTGTTTCTAAACTGCTGGTTCACTAGTTGTGTGGAAAAACATTGTGTTTACCACTGTTGACATACAGATCATTCTTATTCATTGCATAGTTTACGCAGTATATTTTTACAGCACTCCAGAAAGTTATTAAAGGAGGTTAAGTTGTAGCTTAGTAACATCGGGGAATATTAAATCGACTAACAAATGCTCTGAATTTATAGTTAAAGATCTTCTGACATGAATATTTAACACTGATTGTGCGTAATGCTTTACATCAATAAAGTACTGAACAAACATTTGATCAATAGAGAGCAAATGTTGGATTAAAGCTTCGCAACAACCTACTTCCCCTGCACACTCTTTCTCCCCCTCGGTATTCTTTCTTCTGATGCTTTATTCTCCGTGTCAGGATTTCGTCTGATGTTTATAATGCTAAATGATTTAGGTAGCCTTCTATTAAATGTTTGCATTTAGCAGTTCCAATTTAGCTAGTGAGATTTCTCTCAGAGCTAATTACGAGAGAGCATTTTGAGGGCTCACAAAAGTGTGTGGCCCCATCTGTGCATCTGTGTGTAGCGATACGTTCATCTCCTGTAGAAGAATTCAGTGTAAGCCAGTACTACATTGATGTAAAGCATTTTTCTTTTTCTGATACTAGTATTTGGCTAGATTTGAGGCACTTTGCCTGAATGTATTCTTCTTTAGCCTCATAAAAAGTAAAAGTGAAAGTGAGAGTCCTATTTCTGCACAATATGCCAAATACTGGTTCTGTGACAAGCTCCACTGCTCTGTTAATACGTCTAAGTGACTCATTTCAGACTTGCTTAACACATGCCTGGAAAAACCAAGGACTTATAACTTCCATCTGCTCTCTAATATGATGAAAGATGAATCCTGAAGATCGCAAATTGCGGGAGACATGCAGCTCTTAATAAGAACAGCTGAACAACAAATGCCTTATGAGAGGTGGTGAAAAATGAAGTAATGAGGAGGAAAGGCAGGCAAGCCTCTTGAGGGACCATGGAAATCCATGGCTGACTAGAACTGTCACATCCAAACATTGCACTAAATATGAAATGCACATTATGTAACACGAGTCACAGGGAACAGATAATAGTCTTTTTGAATTTTCTAGCAAATTAATGCCTTAATATTACAAGCAATTGTGCTAACATGGATTCTTGAGCTTGCACAGAACGTTTTACGTGAGCAGAAATGTTGTGCAGGTCTCTGTATTAGAATATCTGTTCTGCAGATGAGGTTTTGAAATCTTGTTTTGAAACCTTTGCATTCTAAACATGTTAACTTAGCCACTGAAAATATGTAAACCAGGAACGTATACAAATGAAGCATTTAATTCCCATGTATAGTATTGTAGAAAAAAACCATACATGCATACATGAGAGAGGTACCTAAAGCAAAATTGGGATTGTGGTGTAATCAAGGAGAATCAAAATTACTCTTGACTTAATGTGAAAATTTGCTTTGCACTCTGTCATTGTAGGCTGTTTCATCGTGACCCCTCCTTAACTTAAGTGGACATCTCCACAGTGCTGTCACAGTAACATCCACAAACTAGATTTACACCGGTTAGCAAGGATACTTATAACAAAACTCAAATGCACAAGTCTGTAACCCATCAGAGGCTAATTTACCATGCCAAGAAACCAGTATTCTGCGTAATGCACACCAGCAGAGGTGCGTGACCTGTCTGGTTTAGTCTGACATAGGAAGAGGAAGACAAAGCTTATTATAAGGTATATGATAAATACTATGTTCTGAGCCATAGAGAATCCGGAAAACATTTTCTGGTTCTGCTTTCAGATCTGATTTCCATAAATGTATTAAAAAACTGAAATTTTAGCCCATGAAATATACTATAAAGTAGTTAAGGGAATATAATCCATCAGGTGAATTTTAGTATCTTCTCTGTTTTGAGAGAGAGGGCGAAAAGTATACAGATAGCATATGTGTGCATAGTGGAGCATGGTGTTACACTTCATAAATCAATTTTACATGAGTAAGATTTGCAGTGAGATTTGTAAAGGCAGGCACTTGAATCCCTGTGGAGCATGACCTCATTGACTTTATCACAGATCTACACGGATGTTGTGATCTGCCTGTACAGATCTGACGGTGGGATCAGGGTCTTTGGCCCTAATCTGGCAAACAATTTCATGGTTGAGTAGCACTGTGTGTGTGAATGCTCTCATTAAAGTCATATATGTGTTTGCAGTATGAGGATCATAGGAGACAGTCTGAAGTCGGTGGGTCTGTCTTGTTATTTTTCCCTGAATGGCCATGCGCAAAGAAACCCTCTTCTGATTCCCTCTGTTATGAAGAAAAGCCCCAGATTTCTGTTTATAAAGACAAAACTGTGTTGAAGACATAGGGACAACTCTCATGCATCACTGCAGAAAGCTTTTTTATTCAGTCCTAGCAGTTCATTTATAATATTTTGCTTATTTTCCCACTGTTTTCATGATTTTACATTATTCTGTGTACAGCAACATGGTGTTTTCTGAGTCCCATTGCCAATTGCTTTATTTTTCTTGCTTCAGCTGCTTTTTCCCCGTTGTTACATGGAGAATGTGTGGTGGATTGGGGACTCATGGTTCACAGGAGTATAGCTCCCACCGCTCCGAAGTCAGATCCAGCTGCTGTCTTGGCCTTCACTCATTGAGATAGTTTACTTTCTGCTACTTGGATAGTTTAATTTAACATTTCCAGTAACTGCCCTCCTCCCCTGAAAGATAAACAAAATTAAAAATAAACAGTCTCCTATCAACTGTTCTTTCTCACACTGTGTGATGGACATCCCTTGAGTGCCTGTGGGATATTCTGTCCTCCTTGATGCTGGAGAGAAAGAAGTCTTCCTCTCACAGTCTTCGGGAAGCCTTTTCCTCCAGCATTAAGAAGGAAATTATGGATCGGTTGGCATCCCAAGTTTCTATATTCCCTTTGTTGGTGACATTCCTTGATGCTCGGTGGTTGTGGTCTCTTGGCACTTGGCTATTTCTAGTAGCTAGCTTGAATACTGTTAATTCTTGGATAGTTAATATGATGCATTCTCTGTATCCCCATGAATTTTCAGCCCAGGCTTATCAAAGCTTATCCCTGCTCTCTCAAGTTTGACGTTTGATCCCATGCCTTTTCAACAATCAGACACAGAGAGAAAATTTCTATTTCCTTTTCCTCTTAATAGGAAAAAAGGGAGCTCCTTTACATCCCTGCTATCTTTCCTGATAATTTGCAGAATTTTCCTGGAAGAAAATCGGATTTGTTAATTCTTTTTTGTAGTACCAGAATAAGTGGATGGTTTTGTTAAAACTTCTGTTCCCTAAATCATGTTTCTTAAATAGTACAAGGAACTAAGCTTTCATTATTTTTTAAAAATACCTTTCTTAGCCTGCTTGGTTGCTTAGAAAACATGACCAGAATGAATGACAGAAAATTATTAGTTATGGAAAAAATAAATTACCCTGGTAAAGTTGACATTGCCTTATATTCAGTTTCCAAAGTGCCACAAGAAAATGATATTGAAGAAGTATGCAAGAGGGCAATTTCAAAAGAGGGCTTTAATAGGTTTTTCATGCTTTACTGTGTTACTAGATGTCTTATTGTCCCATTATGGCAGTTGTAGAACCTTTATACTTAGTAAATGTACATTTTTTTAATTACAGCTGAAACACAGAAACAAATATAACTTTCAGTTTTCTTACAATATGTGTAATTTTATGAAGTGGAATCTATAGTTTTTAGTTACCTAAAATTTTCTTAAACTTCAGCTGGTCGTCAGTTCCAGCTGAATTGTCCATCCAAGGCCTCTGCTTTAGGCTGAATTCTTTTTCCCAGTACCTTTCAGTAGAAATGGCTCTCTGAGGGTTTATAGTGATATTTCTAGATGGATGAGAGGATAGAACAAAAGAACAAATGATTGAACAGATACTGTTGGTGGAATCATTGTGATTTGTTCGAAGGGATGGGGTTGAAAGGAAGGGATGAGGTAGCTCAGTCACCATGGCCAGAGTAATCTTTGATGCTACGATGCTTTTGAATTCTGGAAGCATTATTAGGGGCTGTACCTATACACTGTATTTGTAAATACTGTCCTTGCATGAAGTGTGCTTCTCCCGTACCACCATCTTGTGCTACAAGGTGAAGTTGGAGGAATGTGTAGCCCAGTCCATCTGTGGAGCAAGAGTCCCACGGAAGAAAACTTCATGCATGATCATGTATTTACCAAGTCATTCACCGTGCTTACAGGAATTTTTTAAAGGAAGAGCAGGAATTTGACAGCCCCAGCAGTTATTTGAGGAGAATGGTGGTAACCACCAACGTCCCATGAAGCTCAATCCTGAGTACAAGTGTTTGTTTAGTGGAGTTCTGCTGGGAATGCCTGGCTTCTGGAGCTGTACCGAGAGAAACTGCAGTCTGAGCACTGAACTGCAGAGCTGCAATAAAATGCCACTTCTGGGAAGAAAAAGGAAGGTTAAACAGCTACAAACTTTGTTTTAAGAAAAGAGGCTGTGATAGCGGTTAGATATCTCTACAGATAAAATGGTAGAAGAGCTGAGTTTTTCTAGAAGATTTTAAAAAATTAAATAGCTATGTTTAGCTCTGTTGTATTTAAATCCCACAGTAGACACACAAATTGTTTTGGCAGAAACCTTCACGTCCTTCCAGAAGACCTCCTTCAACTCTACCTGACTCTTCAGAGCATTTGTCAATGACACTTTGGGTTAGTCCATGTTTCTGTGGATTACACAGCCCTAACAAATGGTGCATTTACTGTTGAGCAGCTTGTGAGTTAAAAACTTCAAAATATGAAAGAGAAAAAATCATCACTTTGATATGTTTATTTTGCACTGTCTACCTAATTTGTCGGCTACCCAAAATGCAAAATAAATTAATCTTAATAAATAAATAAATAAATAAATAAAAAGGTAGTTGAATGGTAGTATGTGCGTAGCAATGCACTTGAGCTGCCCTAGCTATTGCATTCTTGTGAGCCACAGGGGATTGATGTTAACGAGATTCCCGAATCCTGTTCTCAAGGGGTGGGATTTTGCGTAACTCAGATCCCCACCGGTTCAAAAACAGTGCTGGCAGAGAGAGCAGAGGATGATTTGTTAAAAGCATTAACTGGAAATGGCCTGATTAACATTATTACTATTGAGTTTAGGTTTGAACAATGGTTAAAAACTCTGTTTTTGTTATGTGCCTTAAAAATATGTTAAAAGAGAGCAGGAGCTGAAAGAGCTAATAATTTGGGCTCTGATAATTTTGACAGTGTGAATTAAATCTCAGCTACGTGAGCCTAAAGATTTGCGACAAGTTCTTGCTAATATAGGTAGTCTCATTTTTGCTTGGTGGTTTTGGGGTGGGATTATTTTTGTTTGTGGGGGGTTTTGTCCTTCATTTTTTCTTTTTTCCCTTCCCTTGATTTTTCCCTTCAGCTTTTGTTGAAGTGAGATGAACTGCAGAGGTGCTCCAGCTGTTATAAATCAGCAGCCTATTTAAGAGGCTGAGGACATGTATAGGCATTAGGATACTTATCCTGGTAAATCTCGGGGTTTATTGTTTCAAGCTATGGCTCAGTTGATACATGTGTCTATAGTAATATCTTTGTTCTTAACAAATTGGCATTTTTTTTTGATACAGGGGTAATACTGGATTAACGAAAAGGACTCCATAAACCAGTCATGCAAAAGATGTGATGTACCCTGCTTCTGTCAGGAACTTCCAGGTTTAAAAAACTTACAGTAAAACGTAGCAATTCAAATACCTGTTCTCTTCTCTTTTTTAGATTACTCACAGTTTTCAGAATTTCAGGTTGAGATCAAAGGAAACATTTCAAGAAATAGATCGTAAAACATTTACATACTGGATTTCCCATTTATTAGTGACTAGAAGCCGTGTCAGAAAATGCGTTCCAACTTCATTAAATGGGGCCTGGCAAATGTTGCAGTTGTTGAGAGACTGCCTTGATAATAGCAGAAACTGAATTATTGTTTCTGCATGTGTTGTAAGCAATTACATACAACCACCACCTAAACGTGTATATTACATCTTTTCCTGGAAGAAGAATTCTGTCAGTGAAATTGCCTTTTTAATAGTAATTTCTGTTATGTTTTCGCTGAATAAGCACACCGTGGAGCTATTGAAGCTGCAAAACTAAAATGCATCCATTTTTGTGTTGCAGATAACTCATCTTACTTGAGCATTTTAAAACAGATGCAGTTGCGCAGCCGTGGTGCAGTTCTCCAGGCTGGGTGCTCCTTTTAATTCCTACGACTGTGAATCTCTCCATCCTTAAACTTTCTTTTGGACGAGCTCTAACTCTTTCCTTTGGCTAAAAGACTGTTGCCTACAACTGTCTACTTCTTCACAGATGTAAGGCCTTATAGGCAGGGTGCCTTTGCTGTTATGCTAAAAATTTCTACTTTCACTCTTGGAAGCACAGCTTTTTTTCTGGGTTACAGTTTGTCTGTTCAGGACTGAACACTCAATGTTTGGACTCTGTGTAGGTTCTGGAAAGCAAACTCTTTTGACTTGCCCCGGAATATCTAGGCAAAAATAATCGGCTTGCACGCTTCTGGCTCAGTATCTTCCTTCCTGGAGCTTTCCAGATATTGAGGGTACTTTGCCTTCCATGGGAGTTCTCAACCCACCCAGAGGATATGTTCTCTTCCTAGCATAGAGCTAATGTTCTTCTTCAATTATTCCCATGCTCACACCCTGTGGCTCTGCTATGAGAGCATACCTCTGGTTCTCCTGTTTCACATTTCTTGCATCTCTGAGTCTTTCTTTATTTTATCCTGAGATTTCTTATCCTGATTTTATTGTCTGCTTGGTTTTTTGAGGCCCCGGTGGTGACATTTGATTCCTCTGGTTGTCTTCAGCGGAAATTCAGGTGCTCCAAGAGACAAAACACTGTTGGAATTGTTTCTTATAAAGTGTGGCTTCCATGCAAGATACAAAGGCTTAGCAAATGTGTACTGGTGCTGTTCAAAAGATATGTTACAAATGGTTGGAAGTTGTGCTGCAATACTTGTTATCTTCGTAAAATTAGTATAATTAACCGAACAAGTCATTACACTGGCGTGAAGTTGAGTGAGGTGCAAAGGAAAAATAGTTACCGGACAATGATTTAAAAGTACCGTTTGTGATTTGTCTTATTTTCATGTCACCAGCAAGTAGTAAATGAAAGTGACCGACTTGAAAATCTGCCAAGCATATTTATTTCTAGAGAAGAAAAAATACCAGCGTTTCTTAAAAGGTATTTTCTTGTCACAGCAGATGTATCCTGTGACAAAGGCTCCTCAAGTTTTCCCCATGATTTTATGTGACATTTTAGGGCTTCTTGCGTTTGAAAGTGCTCCTTAATATGAAAGAGAAGGAAGTTTTGAATGTATTGCTCTTGATAGCTCTTGGCTCACGAACTCTAGAAAACATTTGGCTGCTCTGTAAAAAGGCATTTCTGTACTAGTTAATTGGGATTGCACAAATTGCCAGAGTAGAATGTAGTAACATAATTATTGAATGGCTAAACTTGATGTTCTGATTTTTATGTCTTCAGTATGTTTACAATATTTTAGAGCAACTTTGCCAGAATCTCGCTATAACTTTATTCCAAGTGTGTGTGCAGAGCCAACTCGCAGAGACCAGCTCCATGCTCCAAAGGGGATGTGGGATCTCATGAGGAACCAGCAAGGAGCCCTCTGGAGCATTACTAGTGATGGAGTTAGTCAATTTGACATGAGGAGGTCCAGACACAGAACAGGATGAGGAACTGGATGGGGGAATTAAGCTAGTATTTCTGATTTAACTAACTAGCACAAGTTATATGAGTTGCCTTTGGTTGTTCCAACCTGATTCAGCTGAAGTACTGAAACATAATGATTTCCTCTACAGATCAGTGAAAATGACATTTTAAAATACTGCTTTGGAATACAAAGATGAGGTTATAACTCTGAGCTCTCTTCTTTGTTTGTGCACATAATAAATAAGCCAAGGCATTGAGTCTTCTTTTACCTGTATTTTCCTTGCATATTTAGCAGTGCTCGCTCTCTGCATTCATTTACCTTTGTTTTGAGATCTTAATCTTAACTTCTCTGAAACTATCTTAAGGTAAGTCATCCATGTTAGCTTTGCTATGTGCAGACAGATGTCTCATCACGCTGTTGAATGACGTAGCAAACCATTTTTTTTTTTTAAAGCCATCTAGTATCAGCCAGATGATACCAGGCTTTCTGGCACAACTAACATTACTCAAATTGAACCTGTGCTCTTGGGTCTGTGCACAACAGAGTAAGTCCCATGAGCTCGCTGGTTCTGGTTTTAAAATTATATTCTCACTTTCTGTACTGGTATTTAGTATCTTGTATAAAAATATGTATTGGGTTTGCGTGGCAAGGTTTTGGGAGCAGGGGGTCTACAGGAGGGTCTTCTGTGAGAAGCTGCCAGAAGCAGCAGTCCCCCAAGGCAGACCTGCTGCTGGCCAAGGCCGAGCCCATCAGCAATGGTGGTAGTGCCTCTGGGATAACATAGTTAAGAAGGGAAGAAAAACCTGCTGGGGAACTGCAGACAGTAGACAGATGGGAGAATATGTGAGAGGAACAATCCTAGAGACACCAAGGTTAGTGAAGAAGGAGGGGAGGAGGTGCTACAGGCACTGGAGCATAGGTTCCCCTGCAGTCCGTGGTGAAGACCATGGTGAGGCAGACTGTCTCCTGCAGACCATGGAGGTCCATGGAGGAGCAGATGTCCACCTGCAGCCTGTGGAGGACCCTACACCAGAGCAGGTGGATGCCCAAAGGAGACTGTGACCCCACGGAGAGCCTGCGCTGGAGAAGGCTCCTGGCAGGACCTGTGGAGAGAGGAGTCCACACTGGAGCAGGTTTGCTGGCAGGACTTGTGACCCTGTGGAGGACCCACACAAGAGCAGTCTGTTCCTGAAAGACTGCACCCTGTGGAAGGGATCCACACTGGAGCAGTTTGTGAAGAAATGCAGTCCGTGGGAAGGACTCATGTTGGAGAAGTTCACGAAGGACTCTCTCCCATGGGAGCAAGGGAAAAGCGTGAAGAGGCAGAGACAAGATGTGATGAACAGACCACAAACCCCATTCTCCATCCCCCTGCACTGCTTGGGGAGAGGAGACAAATCAGGAATGAAATTGAGCCTGGGAAGAAGGGAGGGGTGGGGGAAGTGTTTTAAGATTTAGTTTTTATTTCTTTTTGCCCCACTATGATTTGATTGGCAATAAATTAATTGATTAAATTAATTTTCCCAGGTCAAGTCTGTTTTCCCCATGAGTGATCTCCCTGTCCTTATCTCAACCCAGAGCCTTTCATTTTTTCCTCTCCCCTGCTCATCTGAGGAGGGGGAGTGAGTGATAGAGCAGCTTTGGTGGGCACCTGGTGTTCAGCCAGGGTAAATCCACTACACTGTGGTTAAAAAAGAAAGACTGAATTACTGCTCTCTCAAGCATTCTCAAATGCCTGTCTCAAGACTGGCTATCAGCCTTGAAAAATACGCAAATTTTTCTTGCTAGTCTCTTCCCCTCCTCCTTTTTTCAACCCACTGTCACCATTGTTCTGGTAATCCCCCACTGCTAAGTGATTTTTCTTTTTTTTTTTTTTTTTTTTTACTTTCTTTTTTTTTTTTTTAATTGGTGCTTCCTTAGCATTCCCTTTTAGTTCACAACTGCTATAGGCAAAGATGCATCCCTGCGTATTTCTTCCTGAGAAGCCTCCTGGTGCACTACACCTCCTCCTAGTGCACTACATCTTCCCTCCAAACTCCTTCTAGCATTACTGTTTCAGAAAACACTGTCAATTCCTGACACACCAAGACCTCTGCTTTAATTTTTAATCCTGATCTGACAGCCATTCAGATTCATTGCCTGTAACTGCACTAGAATCAACATATTGTTGCATATGTTTGATGAACCATAGAATTGGTCCAAGTCTTGTTTCCAGTTACTGGGTTTCTAAATGTACTCTTGCGGGACCTAAGCACCTGAATAGTCAATACTCTTTGTTCTGGTTGCTCAGCAGTTTGCAGCTTAATATTATCGAGGGGCTTTTGTATTGCAGCAGCTGCTGAAATTAAACCTTTGCTCATGGAATGGAAGAAATTTTGAAATGGGCACCATGTCTAGTGTTAAACTGTGGTAGGTATAGATTAAGTACAACTATATTGCACATTCTCATAGCTTGATCTCTTCGGTAGACTCCTTGGTAGCTTTTTAATTAAACAGCAACCCCCAAAATAATCAGTTCACCATTATATCTGGTTATATCTGCCTCTTAAAGTAGCTGACTTTTTTTTTTTTTGTATTTGAGTTCTTCCAGTGTTTTTTTTTTTTCCTCTTTTATTTCTGAAGATATGCAATTAGCACACGCTGTGTCTCTACAGTACATTTTTTTTTAAGATGTAAAGTAAAAGAATTATGTCAAGTAGTTCAGATGCTACATTTTGTACTGAGTTCAGGAACCAGGCTTTCATCTACTGTTTAGTATAAAACCCCTTTTTACTTATTAAGTTGTACTGTATAAGTGCATAGTCTTAAAACAATGCTTCTAATGTGAAATCTAATATGTAAAAAAATTTAAATTCATTACTTTCCAGCAAAATCTGTTTTTTTGTAGTATGGCAAAATTCTTGGGAATATCAGGAGGATTACGGAGGAGATAATTACCTAAGTTGTCAGCATTTGGTTAATTTGCATGCCTGCTCATTTAATACCGCTATAGTGGGGATTTGGAGAGTCTGCTGCAAGATTGTTTGAGGACTGGGAGGCTTCAGAGAAGACTGCAGTGTAGACTCCCAGAACAATTGATCAAGATCTAAGATAATCTTTTCCAGAGGATGAGTACCAGTGTTGTATAGTGTTCTTTAAAAAAAAAAACAGCATTGCTGCACCCAAACTTGAATTTTCAAGGTGATTATTGAAAAAGTAATTTTCGGAGGTAGTTCTAGAGAATGCTTTATTTTGTTTTGTTATGGTTTTTTTCGGTTCTCCCTCTTGCCCCCCCCAAGATATCATTGACTGCTGCATTGCACCGCAGTGAAATTGGAATTAGGTTTGCAAGATGTGTAAACATATGTATGTAAATATATCTGATGAATGCAGGCGTTACAGTCTGTATGTCTCAAAATGGAGCTGTCTCTAATTTCAGTATTTAATTAGTGAAATAATGTGAAGCTTACATCTTTCAGCAATACTTGTGTTCAAAACGATTACATGTTGCAGAATTTGTATTATATTGCTGCTCCTAACAATCACTGAAGGAGGAGGCAAGTATTTAAGCCTGCAACTATGTGGTTGGTATGAGCAGGAGCTGCTTGAATGTTGACATGCTGGTATGTAAGACTGAAGATTGAAAAATCTCTAGTCTTGTTGAGAACTTGTTGTAATGATTACTGGATCAAAACCACTTCTAGATCAAGGGACCAGTAGCTTAGGCATGCAGAAGTAGCTGTTAAGCCACCAGTATTGCACATATATGCTCTACGCCATTGGGAAGCTGGGATTCCCCGAATCAAAGGGGAGATTTCCTGGAGATAATTAAAATTTTAAGGTAATTAACATTTCATTTTTCTGCATGCTCACCCATCATTTCCTTTTTTCTCTTTCCGTCTGAGAGCAAGACTAAGCCTGTCAAATCCCCTGCAAATTCTGCTCTGCAGGAGCAAACACTGCAGGTCCTGACCCCTGTTTGTTCTGACTCCTGGGTTTGTCCTCTTCTAACCATATATTTGCACAGAGCTCTTAGGTAAACCATGCTGTCCTCTTCTCCCCCCCACCCCCTACCAACTGCTGGCCCTGGCAGTCTCCCAACATCCACTTCCTCCAGTCCTGCTCTCATGTAGCACAATATCTCTAGCGGAAATCCTGTGACCAGCCCGACTTCCTTTTGCTACAGATTTATCTCCTTTTTTTTTTTTTTTCCTCCCACCCCCCCCTCAGCTCTGCCATCTTTGTCACTGAACAGCTTTACACTCAGACGTAACCAGAACCCACTCTTGCCATCTCAGTTGGCTCTTCTCTGCTTTTGGATTCCTGTTGCAGTCTTTGGCTTCTCTCTCACATCCTTCTCCGTGTATGATCTCACTGACTTCTTAAAAATAATAGAATCATAGCATAGTAACATATAGTGTGACCTTTCCCCTTCTTTGGTTTGCCTTTCCTTCTTCCTTTTCCTTGTTCAGTTTTATTCTATCTCAGGTTCAGGAAGAGGTTTTAGCTCTCCTTGTTCCTCTCTTGTTCCAGTCTTTCAGCCCTCTTGTCTTGCATCCTTTGCATAGCTTTTTACCTTTCTCCTCTTAATCTCCGTTCCCACCTGATTCTTAACTGAAGCTTTTCAGTCTCTCTGTCATCTCTATAAACACAAAAAAATCTTGATTCCCTTTTCCTTGAGCCACATTGCTGCCTGCCACTAGCTTTTCATCTCTCACTGCGTCTGTGTGGGGTACCTCTCCTTCAAAGGCGTGAGAGATCTCCAATACGGATGTTGCCTATTATATTGAAGTGGAAGTCTTGCTCTAGATTGAATTCAGTCTGTCCCACCTTCAGTGCCATTAGTTACTTGACTGTGTACTCACCTCATTCATCTTCTCTCTTTCCAGATACTCTCTCAGTATTTCCTAGAGTGTTTTTCCCTTATCTTTTCACCACTTTCACCACATCTTTTTTCCTTTTCACCAGCTTTCTTTGTCCTCTTAGTATATTCACTTTTACTTCATTTCCAGACAGAAACTCAGCTACTGCTTGGCCCTCAGGTTTGTAAATCTGATATCCTCTTTTCCTTGTTCATCTTAACCATAACCAGATATGCTTTGAGATCTGCAGGTATTTTCCAGTTACCATATATATGCTCATTCTTGTCTTTCTAGACAGCTAAAACTGTTGTCTCTGTGCTTAATGAATATCTTGATTATGGAATTGTACTTTGCTATACCAGTTTTCGTCCAGAATACTTCTCTAAAGACCGTCTCTAAAGACTTACTCACTTTGCTCACTTCCTTTGTTACACACTGCTGGTTGCCAGTTCTGTGTTTTTCTCCGTTCCTTTCAGAGGTCACACTCTTCTGTTACCGCTTACTAATCAAAAAGTTCATCACCTGCCATAATACTGATTTCGGCCTTCCTGCATGGATTTTCAAAGCAGCACTCTAGTGCTTTCCCTTCATATTGAAGAGAAGCTCTCTGAATATCCTCAGACCTACCTTGTTATCATTCTTCAGATTAACCCCTAAAACTTTGCTTTAGTGTGAGATGTGTTTTATTATTTGTTTTGTGTTAGTTAAAAATCAGAGAAATTTGCAGCTAATTTGGTTTGTCTCCTACCCAGGTGGTGGTCAGTATTGTCTCATTGTTTTCCTTGAGTCCTCCTGGTTCTCTGTATCCATCTGTTTATAGTCCCAGAGATTTTGGTAACTGAAAACCTAATGATATTGGTATTTGTCTGACCTTGTAATTATTTTTGCCTTATCTCAAAAAGATCAATTTTGGACTTCCTCAGAAGGAGGCATGCACGGAGTTGTGTAGGAAGACTATGTTCTGTTTGGGGCAATGTTGTCCTCGCTATATTTTTCATAACAAGAAAAAATTAACGTGATATTACCGATGATGACTTTGGTGTCCCAAAAAGCAGTGTAAATAGCAAAGTGTTCTTCATTTTGCCATCCGGAGTGACTGAGTGAGACACAATAGAAAAGTCTAAAAAAATGTTCCTTTTGTTCTCTTTCATTCATACATACAAATTGGCAAAGAATTTTTTTTTTTAAGTGTGTGATTTAATTTACTAACTGTATTTTTCCTCTCTTTCTACTCAAGCTGAAAAAAGAATTAAATTTGAGAAATTTGATACCAGCATCAATCCTAGCATTTACTAGGTGCACAATAACATGCACACACATGTATGATATCTTGGTATCTACTGATTACAGGGCTAGCAAGGTCAGATTTAGTTGCCAGAAATGTAATCGCAACCTGAAGGCTATTCTGTAGCTATGTGTAGGCAAGAGTCTATTTTAATTATTTATTTTTCACACCTGGGCTATTCCCTGCCCCCAAAGTCTTTCCCTAACTATTAAAATATGTCAGATGTCAGTTAGAGAGGTATAGAAATAACTGAGAAAAACTGATTAAGTATAAAGAATGATGATTTTTGGGGTGTTGTCAGGCAGTAATAGCAAGACCAAAACTTTTGGGTGTAATTATAGATAACAAAATTGGTCTTTATATTTAAACCATAAGAGTACATACCATTCTCCACTTATGCAGAAAAATATGTATTTTTCCGGATATACATAGCTCTGTTACTTGGAAATATTCAGGCCTTGAAAATAGAATCCTAGAGTGGTTTGAGTTGAAAAGGACCTTAATATCATTGAGTTCCAACCCCCTGCCATGGACAGGGACACCTCCCACCAGACCAGGTTGCTCAAAGCCCCATCCAACGTGGCCGTGAACACCTCCAGGGATAAGGCATCCACAGCTTCTCTGGGCAACCTGTTCCAGTGCCTCACCACCCTCACAGTGAAAAATTCCTTCCTGATATCTAATCTAAATCTTCCCTCTTCCAGTTTGAAGCTATTACCCCTTGATCTATCACTACATACCATTATGAAAAGTTCCTCCTCATCTCTTCTGTAGGCCTGGTTTAAGTACTGAAAGGGGCTGTAAGGTCTCCTCAGAGCCTTCACTTCCTCAGGCTGAAGAACCCCAACTCTGAGCAAATGATAATGTCATAGATAGTCATAGATGGGGGTGGGGCTGAGATGGAGATTTTTAGAGATTTTTAGAGATTAATATTGCAGCTCCCTAGGCTGGAGAATGAAGATGGCCTTATGCTCAAAGATGGTACATGGAATATGGAAGCAATGCTCACTATAACAATGATTTGGTTTAAAATAAATCAGGGAATTCAAAGACTTACCATTATTTTAGTATGTTTTTTGAAAAAAAACCTGAATTCCCAAATACCAAGTCTTCAGAAGTAGAGGTGTGATCAGTAGTGTCTTTAATCATGCAAACAGTAGTTTTAAAAACGAGATACAAATCAAAAGTATAAGTTATAGGGATAGAATTAGACAGCTATGGAGAGAAATTTGAAAGAATGATACCAACCCAAGTAGAAAAGATTTTATGAGTATTGTCATACATAACATAACTTAAGTTTTAATACGCAATATGCTGTTTAGGTTAGGAACTTGCTTACCAATTCACTGCTCTATGTTATGTGGTTCAAATACGGTAGCAAAATTGTTTTAGTACTTAAGATTAATTTCTGTTTGTGATGTAACCACTTTACTTTTCCGTTCTTAATAATGTTAAGTATTTTCAGATCTCTCATAGAAAGTCTTGTTAGCATCATTAACAATGCT
This sequence comes from Limnodromus scolopaceus, assembly GCA_028565335.1. Taxonomy (NCBI): domain Eukaryota; kingdom Metazoa; phylum Chordata; class Aves; order Charadriiformes; family Scolopacidae; genus Limnodromus; species Limnodromus scolopaceus. The sequence goes on along the minus strand of JAOXNO010000020.1, from coordinate 76,639,100 downwards.
AACTGTAGAATGCAAAGATTACTATTAAATGTATTGGGATTTTTTCCTGAAATTTACTGTGTTTGAATTCAGCTGTCTTCTTTCAGTTTATTCTTTGCAGCTGCAAGTGCCCTGATTATAAGTCAGTTCAATCGGTCTTAATCTAGAGGAGTGGACCTCTAGATTAATCTTCCTCCTCTTTCTTCTCTGAGTCTTTGCCTCCCACTTTTATATCAGTCCCACTTGGAAGAAAAACTTTTTTCTCCCAAGAATGCAAACAAACCCCCAATCAACCTCTGTCATCTCTCTTCAAATACAACTTCAGTGTGTCCAAAACTTCACTGTGTCGTAGTAAGAGGAGGAGCCACAAAACCGTAATGTTACTCTGATTTGCCCTTGTTTTCCAGCAAAGATATTGATAGGAAGACTAATCCCTCTTACTTGGAAACAAGAAGTTGGAAAAGAGTCTTTTTAAATTTACAGTTGAAAGTCCTCCTCAAGCAAGTCCAAAGATCAAAGAAAAATAAAAAAGAAAACCTTAAGCATGAAGAAGCAAGAGTGTGTGCATCTCTTCCTCTCTCATCTGTAGGAGAAAAAGAGGTCTCAGAATTGGATCTGGATAGATCTAAGGAAGAAATTCAGGAAGGATTATTCCCCTAGGGTATACATGTTTGTTTTTTAAAACAATGATTGAGTTATTTTAATACCCTGGATGTTCATCCTCATGTACAGCACAGGAAAAAAAGAATAAACAAATGAGAAAATATTTTCCACTCAGCAGCATGAAAAAAAAATAATCTTTTATCCCTCTCCATGCAGATTTGGAAGACCTTGTCTGAGTAGAATAGGAACACAGTAATAATAGAAAAATCCAAACTCTATATCATAAAAAAAAAAAAAAAAGTTTGAATTTAGCTTTAACCTCTTCAGTTAACTGTGATACAACCTGAAAGTAAATTCTCTTCTGGAGATTCAACTAGCAGATAGTTGTGCTTACAAAAATATTACTACGTGTAAGTGACAATTTCCATATCCTCTTTGATGGTAATTTCACACTGAACAGAAGATCTCGAGCAAAGCAATTTCCCTTCTTCAGGAAGAGAGACTTGAACATGTTTTTTATTTTATCTTTTCTTATGATGCACTGTGCAGTTGCACTAGTCAGTCTGGTTGCAGTCAGTTCTGTGTCCTGGAGGTCAAAGGAACCTCAGTATTTAGAAAATCATCCTGTTTTAAGTAGTACCAAGCCTGACATGTTGAAGGCAGCAAGAGAATCCCAAGCAGAACTGTCGTGTGGAGTTTCTAAATACTCAGTTGGGGAGCTATGAGCTAAATAGTAGACTCAAATTGAGCTTTTTTTTCCCTTTTCTTTCTAAGCTGTGAAGGTGTGGACAAATAACCATTTTCTAATGAGCAAAGCGAAAAAAAAAAGCTCTAGATTTTTTGCTTTCTGTTAAGCTCCTTGAATAAACGAAATGACAAACCTAATGTAGTAATGTCATATTATCAGTGTATTTCAGATAAGACATTCATAGATTTTCCTATTTCTGTGGCCATTTCTAGATCTATCTCTCTCCTTTGCAAAGGCAAGAACCTGCCTGAGTAGTAACAAAACTCTTGCTACACTGGAGGGGGAAATAATAAAATTCCAGTTATTCCTCTAATTATTTTTCTACAACAGAAAAAAGCAGTGGTAAAGCAACATTTCAGTTACGTTGGTAGGACTGAAATCTCAATCATTAAATGAGGCAGCAGTTAACTTGACTGTAGGGCACAGGTTAAAATCTCTGCACAATAGTGTACATGTATGTGTAAAAGCTGGTATTTATGAATATAGTTTTTAGAGCAAAGAGATGAGGATATCAAAGAGATGAGCTTTTATAAATATGGAGATATAAATTAAATGCAGTGTGTAGTTTTAACAGTACCAGTTTTACAAGAGTAAAGTAGAACTCTTCTACTTCAGAGAACTCATACTGTTGTTTCTTTTAAAATAATTAGTTCATGAGGGAGTACATCTGTGTTGAGTAACTGTTGATTCACATCCCTACTGGGATACCTGGATTATACAAAAATTTATGAAGTCCCCCATGAAGGTATTTGTGGCATTGCCAGTGACACAGCGGTTTCCAGTTTCAAAATCAGTGTCTTCGGTGTGTGTGACCAATTTCCTTTGTAATGCGTGATCAGACTTGTAAGTATCACCATCACTGTATTTCATATATTTCAGAACATATATTTTTCGGAAACCATACAGAATAAAGAGCACAAAGTATGATTGCATTTCTAAGCTTTGGTTAATCAAAGGATGGAGAAATAAATCCAGACAGTAAAAAAGGGCAGTGCAGGTTGTCTCTGGTCTTTCCAAGTAGAATGGGTATGAGTTTCACTAAGTTCTTCATGTGGCAAAATAGTAAATGTTAAAAATCGTAAAGGTTGATAAGTCATAAAGGAGGATTCTCAGCTGTTGTATTATATTAGAAATATTAGAAATATATTATGAATATTCTATTTAGGTTTAGTTTTTTCTGTCTAATACAAATATAGATATATTAGCAAAATTCAGTAGAAATAGCACAAAGAATCAAACAATTGTGGCTTGTTTAACAGAGGAGGTAAATATGCCTTATTTTCTACATACAGGCAATCCAGTTTGACTCCTTTTTTATGACGGTTATCTTGGAGCATTAAACCACTCAGTATACCATAGACAGAGGTAGAGGGAGGACTGTCAATTATTTGTGTTTATTCCTTCCCTTCCAATCCAGAAAGAAAGGATAATACTGTAGTCAAAAAGTGTATATATACACATAGACATATAAAGTGGGGAGAACTGAGGAAAATGCCCAACTTTGAAGCAGAATTCCTTTGTGAAGATCATTTAATTTCTCTGCCTCAAGTTTCTCATCTGTAAGCTGGGCATAATTGTCCTTTTCTCAGATCTCCTGCCTCTATTTAAACTGTAAGTTAGTTATGGTAAGAAATTTTGTTTATACAATGTCTCCCATAATCAAATTCAGACTGGGCTTGGGCTTTTTTATTAAAGTGCAAACTATAAGTAATATTAGGCATGGGATCTCATTGCAAATTAAAGAAGTCCTAAGGCAGGCTGAAATTTATTAGTCCCTGGGGGCAAAGGTTGCCAGAGTATACAGGTTTTTGACTGTATTTTCAGACGTGGTGTGTATTTGTGCGTGGAAGTGAAAAGTGAGGAGTGGCAGTCAGTTGTATAGCTCAAGCAATGCTTCTTTGATTCAAATTTTACTTTTTTCTTTACACAGGCATTGTTAGCTGGTGGATTTGAAGCCACTGGTATGCAGATTTTCATGCCCAACTGAAAAAAACTAAATATCCTGCATAATCAAGCATAGATCAAGAAAAGGATAACAGAGAGGGTTGAAGAGTCGGTGCAATCTTGTCTAAATTATAATAATGCAGGACTTCAGTTAGTAAGAATTAAAGTGGTTGACTACTGCAAAACTTTAGGTATGCTTTTTAGCACATTAAAGAACTTCTTCAGAACAGTTAGTTGGAGAGCCAACATTATTCTCAATTTAATATTAAATAGCGAACTGAAGTTAATTTGAGATGGAAAGGCTGAGGCACCAATTTAATAATAGTTGCAGTATAATTAAATTCAACATCCTAGGGGGAGATATAGAACCAAAAGGCAACACAGAAGGAGACTAAACTTTAGAGGAAGTGATTTCAGTAAAATGAGATAGTTAGTCAGAGAGACCCTGAGGTTAAAAATTAAAAAGGGAAAAAAACCCTAGACACATGGTCTGGATGTTACTTAAGAGAACACCAGCAGTTTCTTAGAAGTCCGTGTGCCATTGAACAGAAAGGGAAGATAAGATGGGATGCTTAACCGTTAAAGCGTAAAATGCTTTTCAAACAAAAACACATGGAAATTTGAAAAATACTCATGAGTTAAGTAGTAAGGAATGTAAATTTCAGCAAGCAGTGTTCAAGGGAATATTAGAAGGGTGAGAATGGATTTTCAACATTATGTGGGCAAAAGTAGGAAACTAAACCAATTCTTTATGTTTATTAAAAACAGCCTGCAAAAAAATGAGGAGTGTTAGGAAAGCTAAACTGAGAAATACTCCATTGTTTGAAAATTAGGACT
>JAOXNO010000020.1:76623260-76634889 GCA_028565335.1 Limnodromus scolopaceus | reverse complement strand
TTAGGACTAACAAATAAAATACTGAACTGTCATAACAAACTATAACAATAGAGAAGAGGGTCTGGATCATTGCAGGTAGCTTGGTGGGGACCTCAGTGCAATGTGTTCCTGTGTAATTGTGATCCAGAAAACTGAGTAAAATTAAAAGCAAAAGGGAAGATTAAATAGGTCAGCCTGACTTCCTGGCTTTCTTAGTCTGTGGAGTGTCACCCAAGATCTGTCAAGTCAAAAGCTAGTTTCTGGAAAAGGGACTCAGTTAGTTGGGAGCAGCGGTCATCCGTACCTCGTCACACGCCAGCCTCTCCTACTTCAGTGAAAAGGGAAGAACAAAAAACATTACATTAGCCAAACTTCTTGTTCTTAAATGCTCCTGGACTCTGAAAGGCAACCAACAGAAGCCATTAAAGATGGTATTTTATTATGACTGGTGCAGGGTTAAAAGTGTTGCAGGCATGTTGAGGGCAATGCAAGCAGCCCAGTTCTCCCTAGAGCGAAAGAAGGAAAGAAGCAGAGGACATAGGGCTTCAGTGCACACAGGGTATTTTTTTTTACTCAAAGTGGATAAGAGCATAACTTAAAAAAATAAAAGCCATGGTCTCACCTTAATGACTGCCAGCCAGTAGTAAGCCCATGAACTCTCTTGGTGAGTGAGTTCAGAGTTCAATAATCCTGACTTCTAGAAAGTAGCATTTAGTGTTGAACACCTCTCAGTTTTTGACAATGTAACTCTAACCTCCAGCTACTGGACCTTGTTATGCTCCAGGAAGACTGGTAAGCCTTTTGTGATCAAAGATTTTCATGTATGTGAGCGCCTATATTCATAGACTGAATCATTTTAAACATTCTCCATTATAAAGTGGATCTTTAGTATCACAAATATTTGGTTCATAACTTGTGGTGTTCAGCAGCTCAGTCACTTTTTATAATTGTCCTTGAGAAATTTCAGTAATTCCAGATCTGAGTGCAGTATTCTAATTGAGGGCATACCGCTGTTTGGTTTGCAAGTTTATCACTAAAATTTTTCATCCTTCTTAATATATAAACAAATTATATTAATATAATTACTGCATAAATTAATATATATACAAATTTTTAAAAGTGTGTTTGGCAAAACCCACATCTATGAAAAACGCTGCTTAATTGTTGACATGATGTATAAATCTAGAGTTCAAACTAACCAACTTCTCTGATAGAAGCATTTTGTACTTAACCTTCTAATGTTAGCAATGCTGCTGGCTTTTGATGGCTTATTTTGGTCTCAGCTCACAGCATTTGTGGAACTGAGACTTAAGAAAATTTCTTCCTTAGCTATACACAAAATATTCTTTCCTCAGAATAGAGGAAATAGTTAGAAATTATTTCTGATAACACAGGAAAATAAGGTTGTATATGACTTGCATAATAAACAGGGTGGAAAACAGTATGGAAAATTTTGTAACCTCATTATGAAAAATGAGTGTTATGGCCTCATATGGCTTCTGCGTGTAATAATGGTCACCTCAACTGCAAAAAAAAGGGATACTTCTGCATGAACAGCAGGAAAGATGACAAGAGTAGTGAAGGACAGAGCAACTGAGTAAGTGACCCTGAAGAAATTAGGGCTAATTACACAGGTAGTTTGATTTCCCTTCTCAACTCATGCTTTCTCCAAAATGGTTCTATTCCTGTATTTTTAGAGAACCAATAGAAAGACCACTTCCCTTGCAGAAGTAGTAACTACGTGAAACGTTATTTGTGTCATAACTAGATTTGACCATTTTTAAAAATCAAAATGAAGTGGTTGAAATGAAGAGTTATTCTTGGTTACCAGAGTGTTTTCACCTATTCAGTAGTTAATGATAAGGAAGAGAATCAATCCCTTGGGTTCAAAGGGTATAAATTTGTGGGCATAAAGGTGGGGCGAGCATGAAGTTGGTCATAAATTATAATCAGTGGATTTTGATGAGAGAGGCTGCGGATTTATAGGAGTGGAACAATGCAAGAATCAGCGTTTATCGATTAAAACTGATAATTTTCAAGGCTAGTCACAAGAAAAGATGTACTGAATAAAATTAAATAATGATGAAGGCAGAACTGATAAAAGGAAGGTTTCTCACCATGTACATTTAGGCTATAGGATGATCTGCCATTTAAAGAGTGAAGGTTACCGTGCAGGATGTCAGAAGGGGTTTGACATTTAGGGGAATAATAGCAACATCCAGAGTGATTGGTATAAAAATATTAGAAAATTATATCTGCGTGGGGTATTTCAGAGGTGAGGGAAACATCTAACGTTAGAAAAACATAATGAAGTACAATGCCATGAACAACTTGCCTCACCTCTCTGATCAGGTTCCTTTCAAGTTTTTTGGTCCACTTTAGAGATAGGATAGGGTTCTAGAAGGATCTCATGTCCGTTCCATTTCCCCAGCAGAATTGGTAGGCAGCAAAATGCTGACATCTGGTTAAAAACTGGGGTTTTTTACAATCACAGTGATGAAGGCTTTTTGTCCTATGGTTTGTGTGTTGAAGGATTCTCTGTGTCTTCGTGCAGCTCTTGAAATGGCACTGCTCTGTTACAAGAGATGAAAATGTTATTTTAACCAGATGGGTCTCCTTTCTCCTCTCCTTCTGTTTTCTGTCTTTTTGCAAAGACTTCTCCTTTTCCTTATTATCCCTGCTTGTGGCTTGACTCTCTGTCATGGCCAGTCTTTCTGTCATTTCTTTATTTCCAGTCAGCTGCATCTCTCCTTGGTCCAGGTTGTAGTCCTCTATCAGGCATCTGATACTCCACAAAGTCTTGTTTTGGCTAATGTCATTTAACCACACGTCTGAGAAAATGTCATAAGTACTTAGCTGCTTTATTAATTTTTCAGAACTAGAGAGGGTTTTTTTTTCTAAAAGGACTTGGAATATGGCACTTACATTTTAACAGATGCACTGGAGGGCATGTATGGTTTCTACTTCCATTATTAAAATTTTCAAATCTTTCAAATTTGTTGAATCTACTCAACAGGCATTCTGTTACTATTATCTAAAAGTGGTTTTACTGTGGAAGCATAAAGGGCTTATTTTAAGATGTCGTTTAACTTCACTTGTTTTACAACAGCTAAATTTGTTGGGTTATGATCATTGCAGTTTTTGTGTGGAAAAGTCCTGCTTTCAGACTTTCACTGTTGTGGGTTTGAATTACCAGAGATTTTTTATAGTACGGTGAGCACGCACTCACGAAAACCAATCTTCTATTTCATTATAAAAAGTGGTAAAAAAATAATAGCTTAAAATATGTACATATCATTGTATCAAATAATAAATATGGATTTCAAGGTCAGATTCAAATAATATATTTGGTTTAAGAATATTTCTGTTATTGGCATCCTAATTCACAAACATGTGCAGGCTTATTTGATAGTATAATACACTTTCTGTTTATGATAATTATCAGTACAGTTTTATTGAAGCAAATTTTAAAGGAAAATGTTAATTACATGCTAGCATTCACCACCATTGCTGTCAATTTAGATTAATTTTACTATGGAAATAGTTTGTAAAAGTGGAGAAATATTTCCTTCTGAAAAAGCATGGTGATGGAATAATATACCTTTTTAATTTCAGCATACACATTGTAATTTGTTTTTATTTTTTCCTACGCTGTTAGATTTTATTAAAATATTTCATGGTCATGCTGTATCAAATCCTGTTAAAATTCAAAATCATAAATCATGTCTGATCTACCTATGCTGTAATGATTTTGTAACACACATGAGTGACATCTGTCTGTTATGCTTCATCATGGTAAGTATGAATGCAAATGTTAGATTAGTATCTAACACACATGTGGGAAGCACATTTCCCTTCTTCCAAAATCAAGATTTCTGGTACAGCTGTTACAAATTTTCTTCCTTCCAACTTTCTTGCACATACCTTTATTGATAACATCAAGTGCTTTTTGGAGCATTCGTATTTAATATAGAACTGGCTTTGGCATGGGATTATGTTTTCCAGAAAATGCTAAACAGTCATTCCAAATAGTACATTTGAGATGGGGAATAATTATACAGTGAGCTAGATTTTTAGTATTAGATATTACAGAGTTTTTAAGAAAAGATAACAGTTTTGCTGTTTATAGACTAGGGGAGTAATTGATTGGATTTTGAAGGGTGAAAGTGGAGGTTAATTTTCTGGAAACTGTACATGCAGTGCTTGATAGTGGTGGTGGCTTAGCCCTGTAAATTATTAATGGATAGAGGGCTTGAGTAAGGTCGGGGTTCAGTTCTGCCTGTGTGCACACAATGGGATGCTCTTCAGTGGAGAGCCTTAACCAAGAGGAGGTGTGGAAAGGTTCTGGTGCCAGAGAACAGCCATCTAATTTTAGCATAAGATTCATTTTTAGCACCCGCTGTAGAAAAAATAATTTTCTAGTTTTACTGTGGTACCATTTTGCATTTAAACTCTTCACTGCTGAGTTCCTTGTGCCAACAGTTGATATATCTTAAAACCTATCTTTTATATAGATAAAATATGATAATATTTTTGGATCAAAGTCATTCCTTGACATACTTATTCGTATACAGCAGTACATCAGATTTTTCTTCACTATCCAAAGAAGTGTCTGATCATTTTGGTTTTTATGAAAATGTTCATATTTTAAGATAGTTTTACATTTTAAAATATTCTTTTATATTTAATACTTGCAGCTTGCTTTGAATGTAAAAGAAATAGTGAGATTTCTAGTGACGGGAAGGACTTATTTTTTCTTCAAGGCAATATTCATGCACAAACCCTTTGCATAACTACAATGTAATATTTAAGGTAACTACAGACAGTGTCTTCACTGTGAGTGAAGAAGAGAAAGAAAACATGCTTGATTATGGTTCCTTGGATCATTTGTGTGAAATTTGGCTTTAGTACAAGCTCAAGTTCATTAGTTCACCAGGATTTTACATCAGGGATTTTTGCTGTTGCTAATTATTTACACATTGTGAAGTAATTTTAGATTTTTTTTTGTTTTTCAGAAGAAGAAAAGCAGACATCATTTTGTTTCTTATCTTTGTGAAAGAAGAAATATTTTATTTAAGAGAGTTTATTTTCTGTTATTATGTAAAATACTCATATTTAATGTAGAGTCAGTTTGTTACTGGTATTTCCAGCATTAGCCATAATCTTTTTTTTAGAAAATAACACCATTGATTTACATCGAAATTCAAGGACATTCTCTTCATCTTGGAACCTCAGTGTTCTTAAGTGACCCCTTTTCTCTGAAATTGAATTTTCCATTTCTCAATGTAGAGTTATTACATGCCTAGAAAGCCTTTTGTTCTAAAATACCCTCCACTGACCTGCACCACAGGCCATCACCCTAAAATGACCAGATGCCATCTCGTAGCATCGTGGACGAAATGTGACGTCAAGATAAATGCTTGTCTATTGTTGAACATGATTGCCTTTTCCTTTTCTTTTTTTTTTTTTTTTTTTTTTTTTGGTTTTGTTCAAGTACAGTTTGTTCTCATGGGTCCTTGTGACTGAGCAGAGGTTTTCGTGCCGCAAAAATAATCAGCTCTCCTACGCACGGGTCTGCTGCAGTTACACGGGGTCGTGACAGCAGGCAAGGAGTTTCAGCATAGTTAAGTTCCAAGTGTGCTTGGTAACTCGGTGGAGTTTATATTTCCTTGCACCCTGCTTGAGGAGGTGCCAGCCAGCTTGTGCACGTTTGTCTGCAGTGGGCTACTCGCCAAAACATGACCCACGCCTCCCTGCAGCACCTTAATGCAATTAACATTTTGTGCGGCTTTATCAACTGAATATGCACAGCTGTAGATTTGAAAAATATGTATGTGACCATCCATGTGTATCGGATCACAAGTGCTCAGAATCAAGTAGGAGAAGACTAATATGTGTTTTGTAAATAAAAAGCTGTAACAACACTTGCATAAACAATAAAGCCAGGAGATTGGCATTTTCCGGTCCCTAATCTAAGAATATTTGCATTGTGCACTTGACATACAGTTTCAGAAAGAGATAATGTGGTAGGAAGGGTTGGATGTGGGGCTGGGATTTCTGGGATTCCCTGTCTGCGCCTCGTGTTGCCATTGTTCTGCTCTGTGCACTTTTTTCCCCAAACTTGCTGTATCTTTTTTGTGTTCCTGTAAAATGGGGGAAGGCAATATTACCACCTCTAAAGGTGCCTGGAATTTTTCACTGGTCTTAAATATTAGAAAACAATTCGTATTACATATAAGCATTGAGAGAAACAGTCTAGTTTGAGTGCTACCTTGCAAAAACCATCTTACCTTAGTTGTCTCAGTCTTTTGTTTCTTTTTCCCTGTTCTGCACTGCTGGAACCAGGATTTGACATTAATGTTTTGGGGCAGCTTTTCAGCCAGGGTAACTCAATGTAGCTTGATCAAAGACAAAAGAAGTACAACAATATTTACAGTTCTGTTTGCTAGGAATGTATTTGGAGTTATTTTGGTCATAAGAGCCTATGACCATATTGCACAAGACTGTCATGAAATAGCGTGGTATGTGAACACAGGCATGAGCACCTTTAACATTTTTTCCAGCATTTTAGGAAAGTGGCAAATACGAAGGAGATAGAATTGCTCATTTTACACTTCAATGCAAAAATATGGGAGCTGGAACAAACCTTTCTATTAGTATAATTTTATTTATTTTCATTTTAATTTGTGACTTTGTAATACAGTTTGAGTGAACCTATTGTCCTACCACACCACACCCCCCAAAAAAAAAAAACGAAACAGAAAAGAAGCTTTCTCACAATGTGGAAGACCATAATGTTAATTTTAGTTTATTTTTTTACAGGTGTTTTGCTTCATAAAATTTCAAAGTAAAAAGAATATACTCCCTATGAAAATGCTCCATTTTAAATTAGTTCCACTAGTATTTCTAATACACATCATGAAAATAGTAATGTTTAATATGGTTAATAAATGACCACAAAATCCTGATTTGACCTACATCATCATGTAATGGTGAAGGATTTTCCCACTGTTGCAGTCTTCATACTAGTGTTTCGCTAGTTCTCTTCCAGCTCAAATTAATTTTATTTAGACTGAATGGTCAGTTTTCACAGTGGCCCAGGCAGGATCTCACCAATGCTTTCTGCATTGACACCAGTGTTTTCCTGTGCTTAGCAAAATTACTTAAAATTTTAGATTTATGTTTGCTTTCATGATCTCATAAATATATAATAATAAAGAATTATTATCTTGCTATAGATGCAAAACTTTGATTTTTATTTTATTTTTAAATAAGTTCTATTGATTTCTAGGTGTGCTATTCATCTTCTAGTTTACACTTGTTAAATTTAATCCCTTTGATGGTCATCCAATCCACCTATTTCCTCACCAGTAACACTCTGATCCTTCTCTTCACTCCTGAGACCTTCCGGCTTCATGAAATTGGCTGAATTAACCAGTACGCTTCTACTGCAACTGGGTATTCACAGAGACGAGCTTTAGACCCTGTTTATGCAGATGTGCACTCTAAACCACAATGCAAAAGGTCTGCCCATTTTCCTGTTTATATGTCCTCGTAGGCAGACAGTGCTTTTCATAGTGGGAAATAAGAATGTCACTTCCCACTTTTGTGCTGCCTCTCCTGACTTTCAATTTCCCTGTGTTTTCAAGTGTTCGATAAAGGGTTGGCACAGGTCATCTCTAATTGAGCTAACATGGGCTCGACCTCCTTAGTTCACAGGCAGGCTTGGGTAGGAAGAGTTGTGACAATTATTTAAACCACTGTTGTTTTTTTGTTGTTGGATTTTTTTTGTCGGTTGTGTTTTGGACTTTTTTTTTTTGGTTTTTTTTAGTTATTTGGAAAATTACTTTTTGAGATATAACTTAAAATTTTGTGAGTAGATAAAATATTTACTATTTTCCTGGGCTGAAAGAAAGGTATCATGAGTAAAAGAGGAGAACATAATTCTGACTGAGGCAACGCTTAGGGCTTTGTCTCTACAGGTTCACTGAATCAGCAATAATTCCTCATAGTGACTTACTGCTTCTCTTCTGCTTTGGGGAGGGGCGTCATCACTCTCCAGTGTGACAAAGACAAAAATCCAATGAAAAGTGTTTGATGGCTGATGGCAGTGAAACTCCTGTTAGAATGTAAACTTTCGCTAAAATTGCTCACATCCTCCTCCTCTAAAATTCTTAGCCATAATACATACAGACTGGCTCCTTAGTATGTCAGTAAATGCTATACTTCAAAGCATGAGTTGTTTATTTTATTCATAAAATAATTCATTTTCTGTACTAGGGGATTCTGAACAGTATGGCATTAATAATCAATGCATTTAGATCTGTTGCCAGGAAAAAAAGTTTGTTATTATTGTGGATGTTATTTTTAATTCAGTATTGCCTAGTATTTACATATAAGAACAAAACAAAGCTGCCATATGTAATTCATTTATTTCCTAGTCTTACTAAAATTGTACCATTTGCAGGTTCTGACATCTGTCCATCTGTCTGCATGTTTATATTGAGCTTAACTCTGCCTACATTGAACCTACTGTACCCACCTTTGTCCACCAAGAAATTTTCACTCAAGGTAGATTTTAGTGCAAAATCAGGAGGTGAAATCTTGACCAGGCTGACACCAGAACTTCTACTTACTTCTGTGAGGCCAGAATTTGCAAGGATTTTGTACTGAATTCTTGTAGTCCCGTTCTTCTGTAATAAAGTTCTTAAATAAACCTAATAAGATAGGGTTTTGAAGCTCTTCCTTTATGATAAATTTTCATGTTGGAGCTGTTTAATCGGTTCCTTTTATTTAATGATGTAAAAACTAAAAAAGCACAAATGTGCCTTTGAAGATGATAAAAAGAAAATTCCACTTAATGCTTGCAGATTGTGGGAGGTGTAATGGCCAGTGAGATCCCCGTGTCAGATCAGCTGCACTGACAATAGCTGTTGGGAACGGCTGCCAAAATTGACATATGGTACGACAAGAGAAGTCATTACAGACTATTAAAGCTTCTCGGGAGCATAAACCATTGGAGATTTTTGTGTGCGCTTGGTTTTTCTGGATAGTTTTTGTTTTTAACTTACACAACTTCTATAAAGTTAAAATCTGTTTTTCTCCGCGTACAATAATCAGTAATTTTATGTCTTTAGGTTTTGTAAAAGAAAGTAAGATACTTCGGTTCAACAATAAGTTTCTTTAAGAAATCATGTTTTTTAATTGTTTAATTTAGAGCTGTAAATCTTAATAGATGTTTTTACCTAACTCTTTTCTTTCCAGTGAAATGGGATTTTAAATCCAATTTACTACACCTCAGATGGAATCAGTGCAGTTGAAGTCTTCTGTTAGTTTCATGACAAACTTGAAAAATGTGAATGGGTTTGTTACACTTTGTACCCCTTTTGTTAGAACTGTCCCTCCCCTAGCACTGCTAGTCAGACAGTTTGATATTTTATTCAAATGGCGGTTGGGGAATAAATAATAAAAAAAAAATAACTGATTCGAAAGGACAGGGCACATAATAGGTAGCAAAGAACAGAATGCACTGAACCTTTTGTAGTCTTTAGTCTAGCAGTAGAAAATGGCTGCTTTTCCTCAAATACTGAATGATATTAAATAAAGGGATTTGTTTTTCTACATTTCCGTAATTTTTTGTCATAAGAGTATATATAAAGTTGCCTGAGTTCTTCATGGTACGCAGATGGCTCTGTGCTCTTCACTCACACTCTCACCGATCAGCTTACACTTACACTGTATTCCTGAGTTTAAGATTATATCATTACAACTGATCTTCTCTTCTAACTTAAAAAAAACCCCAAACCTAGCATAAATTAAATGCACAGAGAATACATTTCAGGTACTTCCAGGTAGTGTAATTAACAAAAAATAATGGGGCAAATTATTTGTAAAATCAGTTCTACCAGATGAGTTGTAACTGGAAGTTGTGACTGGAACATAAGAAATTGCAGATGAATATAAGGAAAACCTTTTTTATGATGACTGTGGTCAAACACTGGCGCAGGTTGCCCAGAGAAGTTATGGTATTATTTTTTGAGGTACTCATAGCTTGTTTGGACAACTCCCTGGTCTAGTCGAACTGGCTTTAAGCAGAAGGTCAGAGTAGATGACCTCCAGAGGTCCCTTCCACACTGAATTACTTTATGATACTATAATAATCTTAAAATGGGGATATTTCTTCTCACTACCAATAAAACTACTAGCACTGCAAACATTGCTGGAATGAAAATTGTACAGATTTTAAGGAAAAGAACAAAACTAATTGAAAGAAACTCAAGGAACTCAAGATAGCTATTTGTGGAAATATGAACTTTGGCAAAGGGTTCCAAAAGTACTAGGTTACCTTGGTTTCATTAAAGATTCATCATTTAAAAAAAATTGGTGATGTTCCATCTGCTTAAGTATAGCATTTTAGGAAAAGTATCAGCATGTAGTGGATCTGTAGGATTGTAACCATGAAACTTTCCCTTGTACTCCTGTAAAAGTACATCTATTTTCTTGAGTTTGCAGTAGAAGGATTTTTTTAGAGTCCTTGGAAGTGTATGTATCTGTCAAGATCTTACATTTAGCTAAAAGCAAAGCTGGAGAATTTTTCCTCTAATTTCAGTATGTGGAAATTCAGAGGGAGCAGAAGCAACAGCGCCTGAGCGCTCTTTATATGAGCAGCAGCCAGATATTTCTGCTTCAGTATTAAATGTATTAGATGCTGCTTGATTCCCCTGCTCTGCCGTCTAGCTGGTGAAATCAGGCTGACTAGGTTCACTCTGAGGTCACATTGAAAAAAAGCTATTTTCCTGTGAGTTACCATTTTACTATAATCCTGGCTAATGAGGTTTTGAAGCAGTATGAAAAGAATACCAGCCACACTGTACCATTGCCCTGAGCTGAGCTCATGAGTTTGATATGAAACCATTGTGGGTATCAGAACATCAAGCCCTAAGTTAAAAATATCAGCAGGGACCTGCTTGCTGATGCAATCTTGTAGTCATTCTTGACGGAAACTATTCCTACCATATTTATCTTGAAACAGAATTATAAATCTTCCAAGTAGTCATTTATTACAGAAGTAAACCTGATCCTTTGAAAACAGCAGTTGTAAAGAGAATTGCTATAATGTTGTGTGCGGTAAAAAATTTCACTTCCTTTTACATATTCTATTATTTTGAGTGATTCTTTACGGTATTGTCATTGTATTTTGTCTATAGGTACGTCTTTCATTTAAAAATACAGAGTTTACAGATGAGATACAATTTAGGATTTTTTTGAACCTCTTTAGAAGTTGTAACTCTGTAATCAATCAGTCGTAAGCAGAACATATATGATTAATTTTGACTCCAGGAGACACAGGTTCTGCGTGCTGTGGAAACATGTTACACTGCCATTATTATTACAATCGTAGAATCATAGAATCATAGAATCATTTGAGTGGGAAGGGACCTTAGTGAGCTTAAATTTGTTGTTGCTTTAGATTTTGGCCATGTTGTCCAGCAGTACTAAAAGAAATCATCTCTGTTTAAAAATATTCAGCAACAGCAGTTGCTCTACCAGTGTGGGAAAATCCCACAAAGCACAGTCACCATCCCTGGCTGTGTTTAAGAGCTGTTTAGATGTGGTGTTGGGGGATATGGTGTAGGGGAGAACTTTGTAG
>JAOXNO010000020.1:76595998-76609126 GCA_028565335.1 Limnodromus scolopaceus | reverse complement strand
AAGTGCACAGTGTTTAGGGAGGGGGCTGGCAGGCTGGGAGCATCACCTGCAGGGGAGGTGAAGGGCTGTACCCTGGAGAGGACAGTAATTTTAAAATGCCTGTGCTACTTGCACACCTTTCTACTGTTATGATGATCTTTAGTCCCTTTTGCTGGCTTTGAAACATGTTATAACCAAAAAAAAAAAAAAACCTGGAAAAATCGAATGCTTTAGTATGTTCATGTTTTTAATGTAGTGTTTATTGGGTTTTAAATGAAGAAAAGCTGGGGGTTGGGTCATGGGCTAACAATTTGGGGGTATGTACAAGGTTTAGATTTTATTTTGCTTAGCTACAACTGATAAGAAGAATTGTGGGGAAACGTTCTGTGTATTTACAGTTCTTGCTGATATTAGGACAATATGCTGGTATCAGAAACCACAGATGTAGAGGCTCTGTTGTGTAAGAAGCTGCAAACTGTTGGATATTTGGCAGGTGATTAATGAGAAGCTTTGTGAGGAGCATGAAGAAACACAACCAACCATATATATTCATGCGCAAAGTTAGGGTATATAATGTTTTGAGTGTTGCAAGCATTAAAAAAGCAATCAGTTTTGGGAAAAAAAATAGCTTAGAGTATTTGGTTAATTTAATGTTAATTCCTTGTAGAGTTATTCTGCTTTTCTGTGGAATTAACAAGTGCTGAAATTTAACTGTTAACTAACATCTGATTTCTGGGGAGTAAGAGACACGAAAGTTTTTATGCATGTATGTACTCTCTTTCTTTTGCTGGGAGTGATTTATTGATTGTTTCTGTCCACGCCGCAGTGTCTGAAGGCATTCCGGTCCTTAGGGCTGCAGCTGGGGTAGGGTCACTGGGAACACAGCCTGGTTAAAACTGGCTGGTAGTGTTTGCCTCCGTCCAACTTGTCCTTCTGCTTCGCGGGGGAATTCTCTTCAATAATTCAAACTCGTCTTGTTGTTCAAAACACTGTTTAGGTATGTTCAGAATTGTTGTAGCCAAAGGCTGTGAGTTTTGGCTGGAGATAATAGCTGTACTTCTTCAGCGGGTAAACTAACCAGAAAGGAAGGTTTTCTTTTTCTTGGCCTTCTAAAAATTGTGCATTAGCATCACTAATAATACAGTGTTTGTCTGCAGTAAGTAGCAAAGGAATATAATCAATACAGATTAAATGACAGGCTTTTGTTGTTTTAAACATGGTGCAGGGACTCGTGTGATTTCTCTTTAAAAAATAAGATCCTGTAATTAAATCTTGGGACTCAACAGGCACTGTGTCATGTTGGCATATTGCCGTGTCTTAATCTCCTTGGAAGACGAGAAGCCAAGTGTCTCAACTACTGGAGAAATGTTAAGATCCCAGCGTGAGACACACTCTAAAATGGCTTAGTGAGATTATGAAATGGCCCTGTTTTATAATAAAAGTACAATAAAATAATGCATGTATTGTAACACTAGGAAAAGGATGTGTAAAATTAAAATTATGTAAGTTAAGCTCTTCATTATTTTGTTGTCTACATTTTAGGTGTTGTTTGAAATTAAAGCTAACTAAATGGCATGTAAAACAATTCTGAGCCAGTGTTTAGGTACAGAAGAAGTTACAGAATACAAATACTGGGAGAAGCTATGGCAAGCAGTTGCTCTCATTAACTTTATCTCTTTTTTTCTGATGAGGACTGTGTGCTGCTGTGCATATGGCCCAGGCAGTGTAGCAGTAGGGGCACTTTTATGCCCCATTCATTTTTGCCAGTAAGAGTTAAACTCAAAAATTCAGTTAATTTTTTTAGCATCATATTAAATCTCAGCAACTAAACTGAATTAGACGAGGTAAAAGGAGTAGCAGATCGGGGAATTGAGAGGAATGTAAAGAAGGCAAGGAAACGAGCAATTTATTGAAGAGAAAAGAAATAGTGAGAACAGAGTAAGCCAAAGCAGAAAAAAAAGCTGATTTTGCAGGTGCTGTCTTTAAAATTCTGGGGGCAAAAGAGGAGAAGAACAGACAAGGTACTGTTGAACATTGGCCCTGCCCAAGAGGTCAAGGTGGGCATTTGTCCTGGAAACACCCCTGTAGCTTTTGCTGAGGTAGGCAAATACCCCAGCTTGTGATTATTGTTGGTGTGTTTGTGATCAAACCATTAAGGGAAGAGTACTCCCCTACAGGGAAGGTTTGATCCTGTGAAGATTTTAAACAGGTGCAAAACTTCACTCTTTTGTATTTAATTCCCTTCAAATGGTGCTTACTTACATTTTTGCAGAATCGCCTTTTAAATTACATTCAGTAACTTGATGAAAAAAAAAACAAGAAAACAGAACATACCAAGAATAAATAAATTACAGTCCAAAATACATTGTACAGATTAACTACATATAAAACTTGATTGTTTTGACTTAAGTCTTAATATATTTTCTTTAACATAGATTGATGCAAAAATATTTGCATTCTGTTCACTGAAAAAGTTACTGCATTTTTTGAAGCTGAATAATGCTTAATGTTAATAGCACAGCAGGGTCAGTCACTGAGCCTCCATGAATTTGGCATTTGGTATTTTGTTTATTTTTCAGGCTTTGGATATTTCCCAGATTGGGAAATCCCTCAGTCTAAAGAACATCCAAAAATCTACAAAACCAGCCAAACGATAAAAGCCCAGATTTGGGGCTTCGGTAAGCAGCCCTAAACTCCAAACAATAAAAGGAGTGAATAGGGTAACTTGTAAGTAAGCGCATGGAAAACACTCCTTACAAGGAGCTGTTTTATCGCCTGGCGTATTCTCCCAGAGGAAGTGATGAAAGCATCGCTGCTTTTGAGTCATTTAAGAGCAGAATGGGCAAAGGGCTCTGGCACAGGCATTACACGGGGGTGTAATGGTGGCGGTGCATTAGAGAAGCTGGCCCGATATTCCTCCTCCATCCAGAAACTGCGTGTAGCTTTAATCGTGCAGCAGGCTCAGCTCCTGGTCTCTTACGCACCGCCGTTCTTTATATTAATGTGCTTCTCCTTTATTCAGGAAGTGTCTAATGGTGTTTGGGGGAGGGGAAACTCATTAGCTTCCTTCCTGAGTAATATAATTTTTATTTCCTGTTGTAACAGTGGCCTCGGCCAAAAGCAACAGCCTAAAAGTGCAGGGGGGGGGAGGGCTGCCTGTGCAAAAACCATTTTCGTCTCTGAAGTGTTGGTTACAAGACAGCTTTGAGACAAACAAGCAGCTTTCGCAGGGTAAAATTTTGAACTTTCTGCCCTGCGCTGCAGTTTTCTTTAATTACGTGGCCAGAGGTGTCTGATAACTGCGCTAAAGGGACTGTTTTGCCTTTACCTTCCCCGCCGTCAGTCCTGGGCTGCCGTGACATCTTCCACTCTCCTCCTTGGACCTCCCAAGGCCACCCGGAGCAGACCTCCTCCCCGGCTCCAGCTGCCGGCGAGAGCATCGCTGCGGGGGCCGACCAGCCGGGGGGCAGCTCTGCAGCGGATGAAGAAGAAATACCCCAAATCCGGAGTTTTTAATAAGCCCCAAGTCTTCCTGCAAGCACACACATCTTCCTCTGTATGGCACAACTAAAATTTGAAAATGTGGAACAGCCTACCCTTGCCTCTTGTAATTTTGTCTTGGCACTATATTGTCACAATAGCACTGTTCGTTTTTTTTTTTTTCTTTTTATTTTAAATCATTTCTTCTCCCAGAAATAACCCACCCACTCTAGAGTGCTCTAGAGACAAATATCACAGGAATAGGCACCAGTAGACTTGAGGGTTGCTGAGGTTGAGAAGGATTTAGCAATGGTTACACCGAGTCAAGTAATAAAATGGGAGCTGTTTTTTTATGGTGCCTTATCAAGTGTGCATATATCATTGTCATGCTAAAATTGCACGCTGTTCTGTGCATCAAGGAGGGTTTTAAAAAATAATTGGAAGGCTGTATAAGTTCATTGCTGTGGCTGATAAAAATTGTGACAATGTTACCTCAGCCTGAGAAGTTAAGCATTTTGTCCAAGCTTCATATTGTATATATTTAAGCCCAGATTTTTGTCATGTCTTCACACAATTACTATTGTGTTCTGGACTGCTTTTCACTCTGGAAATTAGAGGTCATTTCATTCAGTCTAGCTATAGCTAGAGGTTCGCTGACCTGAAATAGTTGTGCTAGATGTGAATCTGGCTATGTATTGTATACCTGGCAAAACCAGTATACAATATGCCACAAACACAGGCCTGTACAGGAATGTACTGGAGCCATTAAGAGGAAAAAAATAAACTTTTGGTTATTCTTCTGACATGCAAACTCAGCACTTGTCTCTTGGATTTCAAGGCTGGAGCGATACCATTTTGATTAGGCAGCAGGTGAAATATACCTGAGTGGAAATTGCATATTCCTGGCACTCACCTTTATTATCTAGTATCCCTTGAACCTGCTTCTTGCCTAATTATCAAAAAAAATCCCATATTGTTTTCATTGTCCAGCTCATCTGTTCTGACAGTGTTTGGTGTCCATTAATATTTGTGATGTTGTCCCTAATCATACCTCAGTGCTGGTATGAAGGGGCTTACAGGACAACAGGAATAAGAAAAAAACCTTGTAACAAAACAGTATTTGTTGCTTACAAACTGTATGAAGTGTTTTCTGTACGATATGGGCAGTTTTGAGAATGAAGGTGTTGGTCTTGTTATCCGTTTTAAGGAGGTAGCAAATTGAGTGGTTGGAAAGTAAGGAGAGAAGCCTTTATTGTATATTTTTGATTAGCAAAATGTTCAAGAGGATACAGGCTCTTTTGCAGAAAACATACCCTGGAAAGTCACCGTGAGCACAAGTGTTCACAGTCTGAGTTCCCAAAGCATGTAGATGAAGCAAAGGCACAGTGGCCCACTGCATCGCTGGGGAGCTGTGCTCACAAGGAAAATTAAACATTTCACATGAATGCGGGGGCACGAATGACATCAAGCACGCAGGTTAGCAGGTTTAATCTTTGCTTAAGTAGCTTGCAAAAGAACCAGCATAACCATTCCAGAAATCTGCTTCTTTTTCCTTTCATCACCGGTTGCTCTGTTGAGGGTACGGGGGTAGATTAGGCAGTTAGATGAAGCACTACTTAATTACCTGCGGTTAGCTTACACTGACTCAGTTTTGTCAGCTTTTGTACTAAACATGGGTATCCCTCCCGTGGGACCCTCTGCCTACAGAAACCTGGTTGTTTTTGCGAGATGGGCTGAAGTCCCCGGAGAGCAAAGAGCCCAGAGTTGTTTCTCGGGATTCGAAGACTTAGAAGGGGAAGCGAAGGAGAAGAAATGATGGGATAGATGAGCTTTAAAGTTCTGTGCCATGGAGGAATTCCCAATAAAATGCTGCATTTTCCTTGTTCTGTTAACAAAACAATGAGTGGATGTAAACCCCGTATCTGGCAGCTCAGCCACTGTCTGTTACAAGTGGGTCTTATTTTGTCAAAACTTCCCCCGTTTAAGATTGAAGGAAGAAGAATGTCAGCTCTCCACCACTTACTGATGTGAATCTTATCAGCAGACGGCGAGAACTGTATAATTTCCCATCAAAAGTCTGTATCGCCACTGCCAGCTTCCCCAGCATAATACAGGGTATTTACCTGATAGTAGGGGGCACCCCTAGAGTGCTGGTTTTCTTCAGCAATTTGTTGCTTATATTATCCCCCAGTAGCGCAGCACTTGGGACCAGCCAGCTCTCTGTAATTAACCAGCCTGGCTGAGAAATTGTTGGTTTTTCCCTATCAGAGAGAAATAGTGTCGCAGAAGGATGTGCTGGAGTCAGGATGGAGAGGGGAAATGCCTCTGACTGTCGTACTTTAGGATGGGGAGAAGGCTTCAATTTTTATTAATTTTTTTTTTTCTTGTTAGTTTAGGGTGGGGAGAAGGCTTCAGTTTGTTATTATTTTTAAAAATTTTTATTTTTCTCTTGTAACCAACCTGTACATCACATAGTTCTTAGACTGCTGTGGTTTAACCTGCGCTTGAACTAACTTCTGGGAGATGTTAAGGTGGCACACGGGTGTCTTAGCTGCTCTCCTCCACTTCAGATAATTCTCTTCAGTGAAATGAACTAAACTGGGTCTGTCTGTACTTTCCCTCCTGCCAGCTTGCCTGTGCTAGCTGAGAGGAGGAAGCCAGTTTTTATGTATAGTGAAATACAGATTATTGCAACCAGTAAGTACTAACATTTATCTCTAGTCTTTTAGGTCAGCTTGGACACTGTGCTGAGGTGAAGGTGACCGTGACAGTTAGGTTTGCACTCTTTGTTAGGGAACTTGGGAAAGTGTGCTTGCTTTTGTTTTGGATTGGTGTTATGTGACCTGACTTATTTATACAAATAATGTTTTTCACCCTCGCTTTACTTTGTAAAGGTTCCTTCCCCATCGTACGTGCATCTTCAGCAAAGATATGGGTACCCATAATTCACATTTAAAGCAAATCTGTGTCTGTGTGCAATCTATGCATGTATAAATGTTTATCACGGGCAAGGTTGGATAGTACTATTTTTAATGACAGGTGCCTGTTTCCAGTTCTGCCAGTTTGTGAGGGGAATTTTTCGTACCATATTCCTGGTAATAGCTAATTTTTTTTTTCATGGGGTTCAATGAAGAATTACGTGGTGAAGCAAATGTTTTGGCAACCGGTCTTAAATCAGCTGGATTTTGTCTTTTGTTCCCTTACATATCCCATGTATTTAAAAATACACTATCCATGTAGGTGTTCTCCGTGAGGGTGACCTGATGGTCCACAGAAGGATGGGACCAGGCCAGTGGGATAGCTGGTTCCATAAGGGGAGAGTGTGGGTGAATCAGCATCCCTCCAGGAAAGGGGGTGTCTTGACTCCACTCCCCACATCCAGGGCTTGGTGGGAGCAGGGAAGGAAGGGCCATGCCAGAGTCAGGGCAGGGGCACTACTTAAAAACATTAATAATAAAATAAGCAGAACATTAAGGCTTTACAGGTGTATTTCAGACCTGTAAGAGCTAGTCAACCCTAAAAGACTCAAGATCTCATTATCACTGCTATGGATTTTTACACCACGGGGTGTAAAATAATTGGTTCCCTGAGGAGAAGCATCCAGAGACAACCACTTGGGTGTTACCTGCTTTGTGGTATGACTGGGGGACCCGGCCAGTGTACTCGTGGCTGGAGCCAGAGCGGTTCCCAGCGAGGCTGTTAGTTCCCAGCTCAATTCCT
Organism: Limnodromus scolopaceus; assembly: GCA_028565335.1. Taxonomy (NCBI): domain Eukaryota; kingdom Metazoa; phylum Chordata; class Aves; order Charadriiformes; family Scolopacidae; genus Limnodromus; species Limnodromus scolopaceus. The sequence goes on along the minus strand of JAOXNO010000020.1, from coordinate 76,601,947 downwards.
CGGCAAGCCGTGGGGTGTGTGCTCACAGATTTTGTTTCCTCGCATGAGGCACTGTGCGTAATTCCAAAGAAAAGGGAAGGTTTAGGTTTTTTAATCTTCACTAGCCCAATTGTTATTAGCTTTAGGGGCGCCTCTGAGCTGTCTGGCTTCTTTGGTGGGGCGGCAGAGGAACTGCTGGGTTTCAAATGTCATTTATTAGCTTGGGATTTTTTTGGTTTGGGTTTGGTTTTTATTGGTTGTTGTTCGGTTTGTTTGGTTTTTTTTTACCCATATCCTAAATTTAAATAAAAGACTCAGACCCGTGCATCAGTTTGTCATTCCAGATAGAAAGTGGTTGAGATACAGGCAAAGTATTTCACATACTTAAGCATGTAGGAGAATATCTAAAAAGTCTTCCACGGGCAGGTCCTCAGAGGATGGAGCCCTCTGCCTCTGCTGTCCCTTGAGTATGGATGGATGCCTCTTTCTTGAATTCCGGTACCCCATGGGGTAGCAGGTTGACCTGCTGTTTCTGATGGACTATCCAAGATAACTACTTTATACCAAATAGTCACCAGCATGAAAATGTTAGGTCTCCATAAGCACAGTACTTAATTCTGTTTTAGCACTTAGAGGTGTTAACTCTGTGCTCAACAAGTTACATTTATCCAAAGATAGACATTCAGACAACGTGAGAAAAATGAGATACTTTACAGGCTAGCTGTCCACGAGTTTTAACTTCATAATTTTTTTTTTCAAGTTGGCAATGTTTTTCACAGACTCGAGCATTAAAAATTAAACATTCTATCCCGTCTTGAAAACCCAAGTTACAGGCATGTCTGAAAAGTCCTATCTAGTGGACCATATTTTGTTATAAATGCTATGCACCGAACATGGCAACACTTCATTTAAACTAAAAACGCTTGAATATGTAGTGGGTTTTCACAAAGGTGCGTGAACCCCAGCCTCGGTAAGGTCAGTCTCCCCGCACACCCTCTGTAGATGATGGGAACAGATACAGATACACTCCTCCAGAGGATGTCTCTGAGTGGTTTTCTCTTTGTAGTGGTATAGAGGAAGCCTGAGGAGATGAGCCTCACTGGGCTGGTTAGTCTTGCGTGGTAGGGAAATATTATGAAAGGCTTTGTTTGGGGTTACATGGAAATTAGGATATTCCAGCATGTATCTTTAATTTTCAGATGCTTGTTATTTTCCTGAAAATGTTGGGCTTGTGGTGACATTGCTGCTTATGGATTAACTTCAGGATGTTCAGGGAACAACTTCACTCTTAGGAAAAAAGGAGAAATCTCTTCAAAAGAGTAATAATACTCTGTGGTGGTTTTTTAATTGCAGTCTCTCAGTGTCATAAAATGAACATTAAGCATTTATTTTCCAGCACCCGTATACACAAGAAATACCACTGATTTTAAATTCACGAAATTCAGGCTAGAGACTCTAAAGAAAAGTATGTATTGTGTTACATACCACTAACTCGATCAACACTGGAGCTAATGTTCAGCCAGATTCAGAACTGGCTGCTTCAGTATGTTTTGTCTATGAAAATGTGCTGTCAGTATTGCAATATTGTGAAGCCACATATTTTCATGTTTTAGGACAGAGTAATAACATTTTCAGCACAGCCCGGAAAAAGACAGAGATATATCTGTAGTTACTATTTTAGTTATGGTTATTAAAGAGAAATTTCATGGCATGAAGATCCAGACAAAAACACCCAAATATACTATTTCTTGAGCAGAGGAGCGGTTTCATCATGAAGTAAATTCTGCGGTTTAACTCCTTCTGAAATAAAATTTAGAGTTTTGGGCATATGCTTTGTTTTCCAGCCAGTTACGTATAGACACAAAAACCCATTTTGGATAGAGAGGGATTTACTGAATTTTCTTTTGTATTTTTCTGAAAGCATGCACACATTGCCAAGATTGCTGAATCACTCCCAGGTGACCTAAGGATAACCCCAGACTGGTTTACTTTGCATTTCTTAATCAAAATTCGGTCTTTCAGCTCACAGTATTTTTGTTCATTTGTGTTTCATAACTTGGAAAAGAGAGAGAGATGCAGAGAAACTTTAATCTCATCATCATTAATCACTATATTTTTCAAAGGGGAGAGCATTGACTGTTCTGTGGAGTGCAGTGACGTGAGAATGGAATGCAGTACTGTGGCAATCTTAAAACCTTCGGAAAACAAAATGGATGTAACAATTTAATTAAATTACTAGAAGATACTCTGCCAACCAGCTTACCTGCTGGAGGAAGTTTGGGAGTAAGATAGACTTGTCATACTTGCCTAACTAGCACAATTGTACCAACTGTGACTTTCCTGCAGAGCATCCACAGGACAACGTGGGGAGCGTGTTTGGAGCAGTCAGCAGCCCACTTGGTGCAGTGTGTCATGGCTTAAAAACAGTGATTGTCTGAGCCTTGCTCAAACTCACAGGTAGAAAAAGCACTGTATTTCTAAAAATTAGCTTTAGGTACCAATCTTTGACCTGATTGGAGAGGATACCATGTAATCGGTCACCATTTAAAATTATTTGGGATAACGATTTCAAGAGTTAGCCATATTTCACTGTGTATATTGAAAATCTGTAGCAATATTTCTCTTTTTTTACCGTCTTTTTATCACGACCCCAGCAGCTGTTGAGAAAATACCGACGTTAGATGCAATTTTATATTTCAGCAATTTTTACTGTAAAAGCAATGCTTTGATCTGATAGGACACATTAAAAAATTGAGTCGGATATGACATAAGGTGTCACAGTCATGTAAGTTAAACACTTTCCTCTGGTCAGTTTCCTGCTAACACCTTTTTAAGAGGGGCATCTTCACGCATCTTCACTCAGACTCCTCCTGAGGAGGAAGGCAGTGGGTTAAACCTGTGGTCTGCCATGTCAGTTATTCAACAAAGATGTGTTCTGGAGGTGCATCTTGGAATCAGAAATAGCGCATTGAGTATTTTGTGGTTGTTAAGCTAGCAGACCAAAGCAGTCTTGGTCTCCAGGGAATCTGGAGGAGGGGTGTAAGTGTCACTTCTGGAGAGGAGTCATTTCATTGAAATATCACGGCAACTCGGCTCCGAGCTGCAACAACAGTGGTGTGTGTCCTCGAGTGCCTTTAACTTGTCAGCAGCCTGGTTATTACTGATGAGTCCGATAATACTGTTGCATTTTATCAAAAGCGTAACACAACTCAGTTGGCTGGCCCTCAGTGTTTGGATTTTGTAAGCAGGTATACATTACTAAATAACACAGGGCTTGGAATTAAGATGAAATGAATGCCCTTACTTTCCTAGAAAATTGTCTGAAAACATTATTTGAAATGTTGCTCTTGTCTTTTCTGTCTTCATAAAAAAACAGGAAAAGCCAAGTATTCGGCTTTTAAGTGTAGTTCTGTTAAGTTTTAAAAAAGAATGGACAGAATTTTGATACTTTATTTCCATATTTAAAACACAAATTATTTTTGCACCCTTTTTTTTTTTGAAAGTGAATGTTCTGTTGATACCTATGTGTAGTAGTGATTGTAGTAATTTCCAGTGAATAATAATAGTTCATTTTAAAATAACTTTTCTTTATAACCATAATTTAGAGAAATCTTTGCTTGAAAATTGTATTCTAAATAATTCAAGAAAAAGCAGCTAAGAGACGGGACTGATATGCTGTCTTTTAACAAGAGCTTTAAATCCTTTTATTCATTGATAGCAAGGCTTTACTTAAAAATAATTTCTGTTACCCTTAACAGTATACTTCCAACTTAATACCTCATTTTCAATTCTATAATAGAATTTCACTATCTCTGCTAAGTCGAATGAAAACCCCAGATTGGGCCCTGGGATACAGTAAAACAAACTGTAATCCCACTTCAGATATGGGGAAGCTTTGCTTACAGTGAGGTTGTTTTGGGGGCAGGATTATTTCATGGGGGGAGCAGAATGGATGGAGTCCTCATCAACGGGTCTGCTCTTTGTGAAGTGAACAATTCTGCTGATGTAAAATGGGGAAACCAGTTTTTTCCCCAGAAAAAGATCAGATATGATTTTTTTTTCTTCTGATAACAGATACACAACTTGACTATTAGTAGAGTTATTATTATATGACATTATGTATTCTTTATCACTCATAATAATATATAACATGGAGTGAATAGAAATGTAAAGCCAGAGTCCAGATCAGAGTGTAAGGAGCTGCAATTTGAGGAAAACCGAGAAGTTACAAGGAATAACTTTATGACCTTCCACAATTACTTGGACTACTACTGTCACATGAATGCCTTCCTACTACAGAACAGAAATTAAACATTTCAGACAAATATATATCACTGGAACTGTGCCAAGAATTAATTAGGTCTTGTGATCCAGAACTTTGAAATGGCTTGCTTCTATCAGTGTGATGAATTTACCTTTTGGGGCAAGATCTTAAATTCATTTTAAGTAAACCACGGCTGCTCACTCTTGGCGTTGTGGTTCTTTTGTGTACAGCTGAGTATTCAAAGGGCCTGTAAAAGGAATAACAGCTTATTTAAATTTATTTTATTTCTTTGTTCAGAGTGGCGAGTAGTTTTTATCTTGCAGAAAATGAGAAGGTTTCTAGTGGTTAATCAGTGTAGTTCCTCTTAATATTTCTTTCTCTGATTTGTGCTAGGTTAGTAGGTAAAAAATAATGAGGCACTATTATGGTCACTAGCTAATGGCTTCGAAATACTTCATACTTGAAATACTTGGGTTTTGGGTTTTTTTTGTTGTTGTTTGTTTGGGTTTTGTTTTGTTTTGTTTTGTTTTGTTTTGTTTTTTTAATCAGTTAGGTTGATGGTTGGACCAGATGATCTTAAAGGTCCCTCCCAACCTAGACAATTCCATGATTCTATAAGTTACAACCTGAAGTGTTTAGAAATGGAAATTTGCTGATTTTGCTACAATATTGGCTACAGTATATCTGGCCCTTTGAAGCTATCAATGACCAGAAATTAAGCACATGGTAATTGTGATTGGAAATAGTAGTCATCCATCATTTGTCTTTCCAAAAGAAAAAGCTAATTAAATTTAAATTTCCTAGCTTGCACAATTTCCTAGATTCATGGACTTGAAAAAGTAGTACCAAATATTTATCCTTCATCCTCTGGAAAAAGAGAGAAACAATAATTTTTTAAAGTGTTCTCCTAAATAAGACAACAGAGCTGTGTCAAAAATGCTCAGTAAAATGTGATAAAACATAATACACAACTTTGCATGTCTGTGTCTGTTCAGTTAGCTTCTTGTTTGTTTGTGGTAAGCTGGAGAAGTCATGAAATACTGTGAATTAGAAGGTATTCTTTAAGATCATAACTAGTAAGTTGGTAATAAGCAGTTACACTTTGGTGCAGTACACATATCCATGCCTTTATGGGAAAGCAACCAGTATGCTGTGCTTAACTTAACAAAAATGCTGGAAAAATGAGGGTATGAGAAAGTGACAAAAATAGACAGTTGGCTTTTGGATGATTTTTCTCTTAGTATTGCGCTTTTGGTGCATCAGGGACTGGTCACAGCTAAACACGATGGCCCCAATGTCATCTGTTCCTGTTTTTATTTACAGTTCTCTTAATTGGCATCGCTGGATGTGATGAATTAAGCAATACTAATTTGGAAAGACGTTTGACTTTCACATGAACTTACTTGTACATTCATCTCAGAGCTATCAACTGACTAGCAGAGTCTTATTTATGCTTAGCATCAGTGTGGGTTTTCAGCATGGGTTTCAAGGAGATATCTACCAAAATTTAAACATTTTCTGCTTTTCCTGCCAGCAGTATGCTGCTGTCATCAGGGCTTCAAACTCGGTACCAACGGCAGTTGTGGTTTCCCTGTGTTGTCCTTCACATCCGTCCTTACACATTCACTGTGCAGGTCCTGTAAAATACCTGTGCATTAATATCATATGAGCATACACAAAACTAAGCTGACATGCTGAACATTTCT
>JAOXNO010000020.1:76582756-76595983 GCA_028565335.1 Limnodromus scolopaceus | reverse complement strand
CTGATTGTATTGATATCCTCCATGACAGAATATTTTTGTCTGGTTACTATCTATTTTGGTTGCATATATGAATATATGAAAATATAATACTTACACCGTAATTTCCAAAAGACTTCTAAATTCATTTAAGTTAGAGAGCTCAGTGATTTTAAAATAAAATAATAACCAATGTATTTATTACAGGATCAAAATGATCCTTAACACCACTTTAAGTGCCAGTTGTATCTATATTTCAGTACTTGCACTTGAGGAGTGACTACATCTTAGTAAAGTTAAGTTTTGGTTGAAATGTAACATGATACTGCATATATAATACAGCTAGTTCTTAGAATTTCTCTGTGGTAGATTTCCTATGAAAATACCACTCCTGATGAAAAACGTGAGATCTGTTTCAGAGAAACTGATTTGAATGTTAATATTTCTGAAGATCTTGCCAAAATTCTCATGACCTAACTTCTCCCTGAAGCAGAAAGAGGAAAGAAAGCTAAAGGATGTCTGGCATTGCCTACCATAGTTCAGAGCATGTTAGCAGGTTTTTCTGATTATCACTCAAAATCAGATATGAATTTTTGAAATGATCAAAAGCAAAGCTTTCGGTGAGTTCCTACACCATAGAGTACTTTCAGCAAGTGCTGCCATGGCTTTGTGCTTCTGAGATCTGGCGTATACACAAACTGGGGTATTTTTGGTTGTTTTTTCTTGACCTTGAACACAGGAAAATAGTGCATACAACGTGCAATTTCAATAAATTGCGGCCAGTTCTGCAAGAGTATGTTTCTGCTCAGACTGTCCAGCTTGTAGGACTCCAGAAGGCAGGTTGGAAGTTTGTTTTTCCGGAATGCTCTCAGACGTATTTTTGCTGCAAAATTTTACCAGTATGAAAGTTTTTAATTAATCATACTGATGCTGATTCATGTGTTCATCCTGGGCTGCCTTTACTGCTACATTCACAGTGCGTCACACTCACCCTGCATTGAAAATGTGTGAACCTTCTAGGTAGGCACTGTGGTGCCCCTCCAGAGAGCACCCCGTTTTACTCTAATATTAAGGAATAAGAGCCATCTTTCAGAGGCTCTGTCAGGCTGGAGATTACCCATGGAAGCATCAACAGGCTGTTGCTTCCAGCTGTACATGGAAGAGTGACAACTCTGGGTGACAGTACAGCGTTCGCAGGCACCCCTCATGCCTGTGTGCTGCATGAGGGGAGGTGGTGTGGAAGATGGGACAGCACAGTTGAGAGAGGAAACATCTTTAAAAAGGAAAATCGACTTTTTAACTATTTCATACTCTCCCTATAGAAATAGTTTGTTTTCAAGAGAGTGACTCAAGCTAGCACACTTGACAATTAATGTGGGAAGCATCTATGCCTTACTAGGTCTAGCTCCACACCTTCTTCCAAGCCTTACTCCATCATCTTATTGTTGTTGCTGCTTCATGCTGACACTGTTGCTGTGCTCTCAAGAAACTGTTGCTCCCTCTTCCTCTTTGATGCCAGTCTTAGCATCATTGAATCCTAAGCTAAGGGTTTAAACTTGCCGGCATCATGGGCACTGGTGCCAGTAGTTTCAGTGTCTTCTAGAGGCACTACCTTGTCTCTGCCTGGAGTTCAGCAAGGACTTTTCCTTGGGTGGTATTCACTATACAACACATGAGTAACGTGGTCATGCTTTGCCACAGAAGACAGAACACAAGAACACTGCCTCTGAAAAAGCCAGTAGCAGGAGGGATTGGCGTGATGCATGATGCTGCTGAAGAAGTGGGTACCCACCACCTCCATTAATTCAGCAGGAAGTAGGACTGCCTGGCCAACTCAGCAGATTTAAGGCTGATGTAGAGGAGGTTTATGGAGGAGGCTTGGATGATGAGGGAGTTGAGTGGCCAAGAGAGGCCATAGATCTGTCTTACATGTGAGGTCCAACTTCTGTCATCCATCGTCAAGTAGATGCCATCATTCATTATCAAGCAGAATTCTAAAAAATTAGGAAGCACCTTTTCATGGAAAAAGTTGGTAACATGGTAAACTTCTTACTTTGGATAAAAATAAGGATGCCTTACCCTGAGCAAAATACCTGAAATTAAATGACCAGATTAGTCAATGAGCCAGATGAGGATTTTTATTGGTGAAGTCAAGTCCTTTCTTTGTAAAATTCTTTGATTGCAAATGGAATTCTTCTGTCACCTCATATCATAAACCACTTGTGATGATAACTCTTTAAAAAATGACTTACGTGTTGCAGACTTCTCTCTGGATTTGTATATTTCAGATGCTCTACTAATGGAATAACTAACCTATTTTATTGTTATTTTTTATTTAATTTGTGATTTCTTTATTGTAAAAAACAGCCTAAACTGTAACTAGTTTAATTTTTTTAAAAATAATCATCTATTTTTACACCGTCGAGAGTAGCCTGGGTAGAGCAAAGAATGACCACAGTAAATTTCATTCAAGTACTCTTGTTTTAATTAATAGTTGTAAAGAGATACCACAAATTCAGTATTTTAGCTGCAAAAGCAAATACAGTTCCGTTTTTAAAGGGGTAAGATACTATACAAAAATATTAGACCATTTAAGTTTTCCTATTTCATCTTTTTATGAAAAGCAGGGAAAGGAAATTGCAAATATTTAAACTGTCAAACTAATGGAAGTATAAATGATGAACAACTTGTAACGCATGCAAAAAGAAGCCATGGTTTGCTGTGGGACTGTGAAAAAATAACTGAATAATTCATCAGGATAGAATAAATAAGAATATTTCAATGCAGCAGTTGCAGGTTTATTTATTGATCTACCTGGTAGAAGTTCTTAAATGTTCATATATATTTAGATATATCCTAACAGATATAATTTTAATCCTTTTCTCCCCATTTTGAAATAATCTCTCTCCTTTTTTTTTAAATGGTTAAGTATATTTTACCATTTTTCTTTTTTAAAGTGGTTTTCAAAGTGTGGGAAACAGCATGAACTCAGCAGGGGCAGATCCCTGTATCCCTGTAGGAACACTGCATCCTGAGAAGTCATTCCATTCCCTCCTTCACTTACGAGCATCCTTTCGTAACCTGGGGGCTGTGGCAGGGACAGCAGTTGAGGAGGACATCTAAGACCCATTGAGTGCATTGAGGCACCCTGACACGCATTAATCCCTGGTGTAGTTTAGTTTAAATGATGTGAGTAGGAGGGAGGGACCCTGGGGTGGGAGGCTTCTGAAAACTGTGTCTTAGAGGAGGTGCTGCTTAGCTCTTTTTCTGATATCTTTCAACTTAGCAGGATTTTGGCTTCATGTTGTTGAGATCTGTTTGCCCAGTGATTTATTATAGTCTGTTCAAATCCTTTATTCTGTAGCATTGGCTCCACTGGACATATAACAACATATATTACATGGCTGGTGAAGACGGACACAGCTAAGATAGCATAGGGACAATCAGGAATTAGTATGCAAGGAGGGATGGTATTGTAATAAGGTTCATCATTATTAGTGCCTCTTTAATGGGCTACTCCTTCTTAGTCAAAGACTGCAGTGCAGGCTATTTTGGACATTTTAAGATGCTCAGGCTTTTAACGTCATTGATTTTCTCCATCAGTGATACTACTGTTGTCATTCTTCATCTAGAAAACCTGTACATATGGAATTACGATCTAACATACTTCACTCAGACCGTGCCCACACCTATTCATAATTTTACTTGACATTTTTAACCAATGTTCAGCTTAGACAGGTCATTTCATTAAAAAAATGAAAGCTGAAAACTTTCTGTTCTGTTTTCCTTTGGAAATGTAGATAATCTGAAAGCAATTAGTGGACATTCACAGAAGCCGTGCAAAAGAAAGGGAGGGTAACAAAATGATTTAGTTCTTCGGGAGTGATTTCTGTGCATTCGCACCACTTGCTTTTTCCCCTCACTCTCTGGGAGGCCAAAAGACTGCGACAGGCCCGAGGGAAGTACCTGAGACCTTCCAGGGCATCCCGTGATTCTGCATGCATCTCAGCAGCATCACGGACTTTAGGCAGTGTCCAAAGAATGGCCGTGGGTACCAGGGAACCATCTTTATTTGCTGGAGCTTTATGGGCTGGTTTGGTTGGTTTGTGGTAGCCTCTCACAAGAAGATGTCATTGTTCAAAAGTGTGTGCTATGTCCTACTCACCTGACTGGCGTTTTCTATCAATTGCAATTATATAGTATTTTAACACTGATCCTGCAGACCAGATGCTTATATAAATAAGACCCTTTATTACACGTTTTTCTATTGCATCGAAGTCTTGCACTCGGTTCCGAAGCCAGCACTTTCTGTAGTCTTTGTATTTTAATGATATGTTCTATACTTCTGTTTGGAAGGAACATGAAGCTTAGATGCTAAATATGCTACTGCTAGTTGTTCAGAAATTTGATTCTAAAGCACAGCTTAAGCCATTGAAAAATTGGTGGTAATTAACTGAATATTTCCTTTCTGCTTGGTTTAAAAAGGTCAGCCCTTCTTTGTGCCAGTTTTCAAATCTTTCCAGCATTATTCTTTAATTTCCTAGACAGTGTGCCAAACACCTGGAAATACAATTTCCAGATCTGCACCTTTTGGATATCAAGAGTGAGCATACAATGGAGTGATAAGTTAATAAACATAAGCCATTCATATTCTGCAGGGCAGATACTGCAGGTCATTAGTAAGCTGCAAGTGGCTCTCAATGCATTGTGTGTGCATGAGTACTTTCACAGAAGATTGTGAGCCTTTATAGGTGATTCAGCCTTATGCCCTACAGAAACATATTGCAGGAAGGAAGACTGCTAGAAATTAAAAGTAATTGAGGTTCCAATACATGACAACAATAACAGTTTGGCTTCCCTTTTTGTGATGATCTCCTGCTTGTAGATTGCCAGGAGCAATATTCTTTACTTGCTTATTCCAACTGAAGGATTTGCAAAGGTAACTAATTTCATCCTCTGATTCACTTCTTAGAAATCCCTTTTTTCTTTTCTCTTCCAAAAACGTAACCTGAATTCTTCTAATTTGTCATGGTGGTTATTTTCGGGGTTGGTAAAATTGTAAGCATTACCAGCAGAATCATGAACATTCCTTCTTGTACTGTTTGTAACAGAACCCTGTTTTGAAGCTTGATGTAGTTCTGAAAGAATATTACAGTCTGCTGAAATTATCTTTAAAGTGTTTGGAAATTGCTGATAAAATGCATAAATTACTTTCCTTATGCTATATGTATATCCTTGTGCATGTGTGAGGATGTTTATACACATAATGCAAGAAAACATGTGCAAGTTACATTCACATTTGTATATATATATAGACACATTCAGATGCAATATATTTTAAAATCTAAACAAGATTTATCTAATTGACGCATATTGGTGTATCCATGCAATCTCTAGCATCCTTCACCTCAACATACATCTGTTATTTTAACAAGTCATTATACTTGCATAAATGAAGACTAAACACTCTACAATTCTAATTTATCTTCAGATGAAACAATGACCTTACGAGATATCCATAGAATTACTTTCTGCATTTTGGTCAGGTTTTGGGGTTTTTTTTGTTTGGGTTTTTTTGGGGGTTTAATGCCTACCATGCAATGACAAAGGTTTATTCTCCCTTTGTTCTTTTCAGAGTGCTGCAGCAGCTCCCAGTCCAGTGCTAGGAAACATTCCCCCAGGAGATGGCATGCCAGTAGGTCCTGTACCACCGGGGTTTTTTCAGGTATTCAGAAAAATTATAATTACAGGAATTTTAGGATAGAAAATCCTCCGTTATACTGTTTACAAGTTTGTAGAAAAGGTCCTGTTCTAAACTATGTCTCACTATATGGTGCAATACTTGACAGTTTATTTTTTAACAAATAGGTGGAAAGGAAGGGATCTCTCTGACTGACATTTATAAAGTAAAACAGCACAACTCGTTTCAAAATTTCAAGCATAAGAAATGGTGCCAGTTTATGAGTGGAGGATGAAAATGTTTGAATATAATTTAAAAAGAATTTCTTAGGATAATATACATACATTGCATTGAAACTTTGAAGTAAGAACGCTGTTGGCTGTGTTAAGCTCTGTGGTAAAGCCACAGGCCAGATTTTTAAGATGTTGACATTTCGGTGGAAATTAGACCTAGGCAATTAAGAATATCCCACTGAGCGTCTCCTTGCGCATTAAAGATCTCAACCGTAATGCCTAAAAAAACAAGCCATGCCTAAAAAAAAACAAGCCAAGGATTTAGACTGTATGTTGCTTCTCTTAAGTTTTGTCATAAATGAAACTCAATACCCAGTTAGCACTTTGGACATTAACAGTACAGATTACTATGATGGAAAAAAATGGCAGCTTTTAGTGCAAGGCCAACCTAGGAGTTGTAATCCAAGTTTGGACTGCTCATGTGAGCTTGCTCACATCTCCTCTTCACCAAAGCTCAGCTGTGTTTCTCCACGCTGGCAAACGGTGGCTGTGGCAGGAGCAAAAAGTAGCAGCATCTCTAGCATTGAATCAGCTCTTTAGGAAGAACAGAGATTTCTTCTTTGCCTGCTTGATCTCATAATATGAAAGAAACAACCTAGATTTCCAGGACTGTGATGTGGGGAGAACGTCATGATAGGATGTTTCCCTAAAATTGAAGTGCTGAAATCCAGGTAGAGACCAGTGCATTTTTCCTTCTTCCATGAGATTCATAGAGAAAAAAAGGATATTTCATCTGGAAAAAAAAGAAGAAATGTTTCATTTATTTTTTTTATCCAAATGGTGATTGTATGAAAATGGCAGGATATCAGCAGTCTTTATTTGCACTGCAAGTGACATTATTTGTGTGGTCCTCCTTCTCCTACAGAGGGATATACTGCTATCTGCAGTATTGATAACTACATAAAGAAGCCCTAAACCTGGCATGAGCATGTTGTTTCCTTCATCAGCTCAAAAACTGAGGCATGATTTTGAATGCATGAATGAAAAGATATTTGCAAGTAAAGCAGAAAATATCTTACTGTTACCAGTCACAAAAGTTGGCAGAACTGATTAATTATTTTATTTCTGCTTTTACTATTTTGAACAGCTGGTTAGGTAGATTTTTTTTAAACACAATTTTATCTTGATTTTTATATTGTATAAATATTTCACTTTTTCTTATTTTAGCCGCCCACTCCAGTTGTAATGTCAAAGGAATTAAAGTTTAAAGTTTTTTTCTTTTGCTGTCTTTGAGGACAATTAAGAGGGGGAAGGGGCACAGATAGGACAAGTATGTGAAGTATAGAGGAGAGAGTAACTATTTTAAAGGTTTTGCAGTAGGAGGGTGTGGGAGTTTTGTTTTTAGAAGTGTGAAAAGACTTCTAGCCACTCTAGATCTTTAAAGATATAAGAAAGACAAGATGATAGAAAGCTAATTATGGGTAAACTTTCCTTGTCTGTCAGTATCTGACTTCAGTCTTACTTGAAGCCCCACCAGCAGCCTGCTCTTTTTGCAAGGCCTGGGATTGAAAATAAACAGAGGAAAATCCATTTTCAGTGCAACACAAATTGTGATATTAATCGGAGCTATCATCAACTCGGTATCACGGCCGATGAGTCTTCTGCAGGGCAGGTTCCGAGAGCTGGTCTGGACTCCTCCAAACACCACCCTTCACCTCTCCTTGAAACTGCTGGGTCTGTGCCATCCTGTCTCTCTGTAACACCCAATACTCAAGATTAGTCCCTTCCGTTTTAGCTGACGGAGATCTGCCTTCCTCAGTTGAATGGCCTTGTCAACAGAACGAACATTTTTTTCAAGAGATTATTAGTTTCCACTGTAGTCATTTGCTTAAGAACACACGCAGGCAAATAACATGTGATTTAGCAAATCCAACTGCAGGTGTGGTAGCGGGTGCCCTGATAGGGTTGGGAGCGATCTCAGGGAGGGGAGCCAAGCCAAAATCCAGTCAGCTCCATCGCGGTGCGCTGAAACCAAAAGGTGTCTGTAAAGCAAATAAGTACTGACAGTCGGTGACAACGTGTTGTGGTGTTGGAGTGAGAGTTGTCAAGAAGCAGTTAGTATCTGGTTGTGATACTTCAGGAGCTGAATCTTAGCAATCTCAATTTAGCTGAGGACAACAAAATGTATCGGCAGATGTAGCCGTGTATGTGAACCTTGGAAACCGAGGAGCATCATCTGCTGCTGTAAAAAGCAGGTGAAAAGACAAGCAAGAAAGAGAAACTCATGGTCAAAACTCCATACTTCCTTCACAGGTGCTTTCTTTCTAGTACATCTTTAGCCAGACAATCAGTTTCTGAATTCTCTTCTGTAATTCCTCTGATCCCGACTGATCACAAGAGTAAACCAAAACCACCACAGAAAACATCTCAGTCTGAGTACTGGCAAACTTCTATGAGCTGCTGCTCTTCTTTCACTGAGAGTTTGGAATTGAGACCTGCAACTAACTAATAGGCCATGAAAATGAACAATTTTGGTTTTTAAGAGTCAGAAGTTTGTAGAAACAGTGGGAGAATGGTGCTTCTATCTATATGTAGTCCGGTAAGACTTTGCGCTACAAAAACTTTGTAACCTTTCCACTTTTTGCAGCCTAAAATGTATCTAGAAGGTCGTTCCTGGAATCATAAGGATGCCTTTTGTTGCTTGGTGAAACGTTTGGATTGGCCTAAGAGAAAGCTGTTGACAGCCACTACCTTCCAGCGCTGCTGGGCTAACTCAGAATTGCTAGACAATTTAAAGTCATTTCATTTCTCGTCAGTGCTGGCTCTTGGTTTTGCGCTGTAACTCTATTTTGGAGAGTGGCACTAACCACTGACGGGGGCATAAGCGAAATGGATGCTCTTGCTGCTGCAATTGCTTCTTATCAGACAGGTCAGGGGAAGGTGGGGACTGTGCTGGGAACCAAGAAACATTACCTGGGTTCCGGTTTTATTGGCATTGCTGACCACTAGCATTATTTCTGTGACCTTTATTCCTTACAAAAAAAAAAAAGTTTCTTTTTTTTTTTTTTTTTTTAAATGAAAGGAAATAATGCCGTACACTGGTATAGCACATAGAGGGAGAAGTAGTGTAGCACATATGGGAGAAGTGTGGTTTCTCACACAGAATCTGGTAAAACTCTTCGTAAAATGAGTTTTTCTTGTAGATGTAGGCCACTACCACTGATGTTAATTAGCAGTCTCTATATGGCATTTTATGCCTGGTCCACGGAAGTGGAGCTCTGAACCCAGCAGTTGAATACGTCTTGTATCTCTCAGTGCTTGTATTTTTATACTTCAGTTCAGGTAACAGGTGATGATCACTACAGTGCTGAGGGTCTGAAATGCACTGCTTTACAATGATACAGTGAAAGGGAGGTGGTAGAGTTGTGCACAACTATTATAGTCAGCTAAATGCCTTTCTTTTAAAAAAAAGGGAATTGTTTACAGTGTCAAAAATGAAATTGAAAAGTCAGGAAAATGGGTTTATGTGGAGTTAGGATGTGCCTCAATTCAGTCTACTGGTATGTATGTATTTTATTGTAACTTTAAATTTCATAGTAACATTTTTTTGTCCCCATCTTCTTTCAGTGCGTAGAATAGGTGATCCTCTGGAAATAAATTGGGGTTATGCAGTGACTGCATCTGCTCTTGGTTCATTAGCAGCAAAACTGAATGTGTGGGACTACAGGAGGAGTGAAAAGAATAGTTCTGTCAAACAAGGCTCTTAACTCATAATAGGAGAACTCAGAAAAATTTTAGAGTTGGTTTTGTCTCAGGCTGAAATAACAGGTCAGGTGTAGTTCAATGAGGGTGATGTCTGGTGGGTCAGTGCTTCTGGTAAGTCGCTTTATTAAATACGGAGCCTCAGAGAAGGATGTTTGGGAGTCAGAGTGTGAGCCTGGATGCAAACGGCTGTGTGCACTTCATTCCTAAGTTTCCCACATTTTTCCCGGGTTACCCAAGATTGGTCATCTCAATTCTCTTGTTTCATGTTTCTCCACCTACAAAACAGAATGTCATAAGGGAAGATCCTTTTAAAAGATTATTTATCTTGTGGGCAGTAGACATCATAAAACAATCCTAGATTGCGTAAGGTGGCTGTGGACATTCCTGAACTGCTCATTTAACTCCAGTCTGTCTCAAAATTCATCATCAATTTGCCAGTTTTCCGCTCTAGACCACATCCTGTACATGGAGCTAAGATGTGAGGAAGGCACTTAGCTACTATGTTAATAAGATAAAATAATTTAGGACATTATCTGTGCCTCTTCTAGCATCAGAGTTACTCTGTTGTCATTTTCTTGGTATGGCCATCCACGACCTAGTCTTTGTCCCTCTTCTTGGAGTCCTATCTGATACTGAAATTGTAGAGCAACTGGAGGACTGAGTAAGTTTATATATATATATTGTACATTTACCTTCAGGTCTAGACGTTAGAGGATGAATGTAATGTCAGCTGCCAGAGCTTTATGCAAGGCTCTAATAAACTCAGTTTTGGTGAGTTAAATTCATCCACTTGTGATCAAATGTGCTCAGATTTTCACATCCAATCTTCACTTTCCGGCCTGAGGACAGTGTTTTTCACCAGGGTTGGTTCTGAAGCATTACTTACTGCCTCATAGATACAGGCCAAGCAAGGTCTTCAAAGTGTTCAGTACTAACGTCATTCCCTTCTTCTTGAGAACAATGAGATCAGAAAAATAATTGTATTTTATACTTGCACGTCTTGGTAGACTATGCCTTTAGGAAATAATGATGTGAACATTTGGATATACCCTCATGGAAGCTTTGAAGCCCAGGTACACTTGTGTCCCATGGCACAAGCCAGTGTGCCCAGGAAAGGTGAGGGTTGTGTTCAGGTGGGAACTGCTGCTCTTCGGGTAGGGAAGTGCTGGCCCATTACCATCCATCTCTTCACTGATCATTAAATCAGCTAAAAAAATTGAGATGCGTTACATTTGTGTTTTCTCAGACTATTTATATGATCTTTGTGGACAATATCAGCTTTAGTAAACCAATAAAGACCAGAGGGAAGTTTTGGAGCTTATGTTCACTGAAGTGTTTTGATTTTTAAAACAGAATGAAAAGTATTTATTTCACAGAATTTTATTTGCCTTTTAGTTACTTTCTGGTTTTAAGACACCTAAATGCAGTTAGAATCCTCAAATAGTTTAGGTTGGAAGGGACCTTTAAAGGCCACCTAGTCCAGCTTCCCTGCAATGAGCAGGAACATCTTAAACTAGATCAGCTTGCTCAGATCTTCAGCTAGATCTAGGTTCTCATCCAGTGGAATTCATCACATTTCTCCAAGTTTGTGTCAACTAGCACTGCTGAGTATCTGACCGTGGTTGCTTGCTTTTGCACTGCAATGGTGAGAAACGTTTAGATGCATATTTAATTAAACCACAGTTATCTTCACCTCTTTTATTACATGGTTGACCAAAAGTTTGCCATGTCTGTATCTGTTATAGGAACCTGTCTTGTTTTTCACAGGCACTCTGGCAGGTAACAACATTGGGTTTGTACTTACCTCATCTGGGGAGACACTGCTGAATAGTTAACTCATCAAGTGCCAACTGAGATTTAGAGGAAGCAGATTGGTTGCGAATTGACAGCTCACTTGCTCAATTCGGTAATTTTTTAAAAAGTTAGGTTCTGCTGCTGTCGATACCTTTCCACATAAAAGTAAAGTGCGCTTTCTTTTAAATGCATTACTTTTTTTCAGCAAATTTGTTAAAATTTTTTCTAGTTGAGGTTACCACTAAACCTTATTTCCGTAGTGCATACATGTTCCAAAGGAATTGTCAAGTGGTTAGATTGCTTCATTCACCAATTTGTGATCATCAGAGATACTTGGAATGGCATGGGAAAAATGTGTCAACACCATGTTTGAAATACAAATGTTACATATTCCTCTTATATAAAGAAGGGGGAAAAAAAAAACCCAAACCAAACCCAACCCACCAAAGTAATGTAAGGCTGTCATGCCATCTAGTGGCAGTTCATTCTCATTTTAGCTCAATCTATATTATTCTGAAGTATTATTTTTAGCCTTGTTGTGCCTTAGTAGAGCTGACCTAATGCTTTAGGAGAGCATGATTACCGTAAGACACATGAGCAGAAAGAACTTTTCCATTTCTCTTCCTGACTAGCATTACTTGCTAGAAAAAAATAGCATTTACATAGTGAAAATAAGCAAACTAAGTAGGTGAATTAAAAATCAATAACAACACATACTTGAATTGTGAAACAGAAATGGTCAAGTATTTTTATATAAAAAGAAAATGGCTTTGTAAGTTTCTGTGTAAGGCTGTAAATATCGTTATAATGTACTTTTAAAATTTATATTTACAATATTTATAGTAAAGTATGATACATTTTTTAAAAATAGATTTTGTATTATGGATTTGAAAAATTCTGCATTTGATTAAAGGTGTTAAATCTTTGCTATATACCCCCAAGAAAGCTAGCAAGCAGAACGATAATTGAGCTGTTTTCCAAGGGGAAGTATAGAATATCTGATCCTTTTAAAAAGCCGTTGGTCCAAGTCTCCGAAACAAGTACGGATGGCACCTTTCCATCTCCTCCGATTCCACAACAGCTGGGGTTAAACCAGCCCATTTGTGGTTCCGCTCCATCCTTACACTCACTTTAATTAGCGTATTAGTCTCCTGGAAACTACTGCATTGGCCAGGGGTCTGCTGGGTACATGATCCTCTGCCTCAGCCCCTTCACGCTCGCAGAACATCCTCCCACATTGCTCATTTGAACAAGCATCCAGCAGTAAGGAAGATGAGGATGGAGAAATCCTCCAGCGTCCCTTTAAAGTCATTTTGGAGTGGCTGTGTCGCTTCCATGAATTGTCCACCGAGGGGTCGTTGTTTGCACAAGGAATGAGGATTCCTCATTCCAGCTGCTAAATTACATGACTAGAGCTAGAAGATGCAGGCATCTCTCCCACTGGTCTTTGCAGGACCATAACGTGCATCTATATCGATTTAAAAACGTTTTGTATCTTTTTAAACCCCTTTTGACCTGTTTCAACTGGTTTTCCAGGGCATTACCATTTTTATCCCCCATCTTCAAGCAGCCCTACTTCGCTAACGATGGTAGCATCCAGCTTCGTCCCTGACCTTTCACTGCTGATCCCCATGTTTCCCCCACTTTTGCAGCATTGCCTGTACTTTATATATATATATATATATATATATTTATTTTTTTTTTTAACAACTAAAATCTACAAATCATTAAAAATGAACTGGAGTATGACTGCAAAATTAGCTGGATTTGCTACATGTT
>JAOXNO010000020.1:76561705-76579416 GCA_028565335.1 Limnodromus scolopaceus | reverse complement strand
ACATTTGCTGCTGATGTGTACTAAATGGTAGGGGAAGTGTTGTCGTTTATATATGATGCTTCTTTCTCCTGAGGTTAATTCAGTCCCTGACTGACTCTTGCTTTTCACAGGAGCCACAAGTGCTTGGGTTTGACACCAAAATCCTTGGGTGATGATAACGCCTGTAGCTTTGAAATAATATATTTATTAAACATAAAAGCAGGAATAACAAACTCCAGCTTGTCATTGTCAAAATTGTTCTCAAAATTCAACTATATCATAAGCAGGGTTTAACCTGACTAGAAGGTTTACTAAATTTAGGAAAGTGCTTTCTCAGTGTTAGTGATTTGTGTGTATGATGTCTGAATTCTAAAAGCACCGTTTGGTTGTGGGTCTTTTTTTTTTAAAGGTGATTCTTCTTGATGTTTTGGTTGTAGCTTGTCAGGTTCAAAATCCTCTATTTTCTGTACTATTTGCATTTTATAAAAATTAAAGAAAAAACTGCTAACCTGGTTTAAAATGTAGTAATAGCACTTCTAAAATTGCAAATTTTTCAAAATTTCCATTACATTTCATGTGCAGAAGTTAGCTCCTTTCTCTCCCACGTGCTAAATCTTCATGAGTATGAAATAATCGTGTTTCCCATGAAGTGAGATAGATGTAGTAACAGTACAATTCCTAAAGATCATCTATAATCAAAATGAGCGTTATTTACATTCTCAAATTTCTGGATAAGTAGCCAGGCGAGTGGGCAGATCCTGCTTTTAGCATCACAGAGAAATGTTTAGCTAGAGACAAAAGAATTTTATTCTTTTTCTTCAGAAGTTTTGTTTCTTCGTTTTTCTATGCAGAGTGTGCAAGGTACATATTGCAGTATTCTGTCGTATGGTGGAATGAGTCCTGTCCTTCTTGACCAGGGATAAAGCATGAAGTTTGTTTGAGATGCTAGAATTGTTGTAACTTTTGGAATTTTAGATGTGGAAACACAGAGGTCTGTGGAAGACTTTTTTGATTTAAAAAATAAAAAACGAATGAAATTTTTGCTCTATAGTCTAAATTTAATCTTACCTCTTACTATTGCTATTTATAGGTTGCCAGACCATGTCAGGCTCCTCTTAGATAACCATAAATAGGGAAATTATTTTTTCAGGGATCTCTGTCTGAAGCACAGAAGAGAACTTGCTCATGGACATAGATTTGGTCATTAGGAAAGGGCAGTGCAGAGAGAAAGCATGGCTTGGTGCTGAGAATCTAAACCGTTTTCATGTGAAATAGTGTAGGTGAAAAGAGCCAGTTTGATTTATACTGGTAGATTAAAGAAAGTGTAGTGGGTAACCCAAATTCCATCTCTGAAATACTTCAGCAAAATACAAAACAAACACCTCTAACACTGTGGTAGCCATCTGGGGACAGAGGAGCACAAGTAGGCTTGTATAATGAACAGTAAAATGCCACTGAATAGGAAAATAATCTTTTGTTAAGAATTGACGATAGCCTGTCCGAGCTTTGCAGAGGGTAAGTTACATGTTTGTGCTTATCAGCAGGCTGTGCCAGCACAAGAGTGTAATTTAGACAGCTAATTTAGTTCAGTCCTGGTTAGAATTAAAATGTGTTAATGAGGAGTGTCTTATACGCTGTGGTGGCTGTTATGGCTGATGGAGATGTCCACAAAAAAAATAGAGGAAACTAAATGAATGAAAGCATATGAATTGTAAACTAACTTGGATAAATTCAATTCACACATATTGTATGGTTTACCACTGGTACTCTTCAAGAGTACAAAACCCTTTTTCATTGAGAATGGAAGCATGTACACCAGTGGTAGTTGTAAACCACCTCTAAATCATTTTATAAAATACAGGCATCTTAAGGAGGTACATTAAAAAGATACTTTCTAGTCATTTTTCAGTACTACTACCATAATAAGAAAATGGAGTAAAAATATCAAGCAGTCTCATTTCTTACCATTGGTACTATAAATAGTTAAATTATGTAAATCCTTTTAACCAGGAATATAGTTGGAAAACCAAAGAAGATGAGTATGAGTCGTATTTTCAGGGACAGAATATGTAACATGGCAATTGAACTTATTTTGTAATGGAGGAGAGAACAAATATTTTTGGTTTGTCTCACATTTTATCATTTAGAAATTTAAATGAACAAATGAAGATATTTGGTCGTTATGAGAATTCCCAGCTTATGACATTGATGCTGGCAGCTTGGACCCTCTTACAGTACCTGCTTTTCAAGTAGCAGCACAATTAATTTAAAATAATTTGTCATAGTGTGTACAAATTAAGTCTGTGGTTCCGTTTTCAGCTTCTAGTGATAAGTAGTGTTTAGAGTTTGTACTGATTATGGTGGCTGAATTATACACACCAATTAATACCATTTCAGTCCTTTTCTATACTGAGCGCTAAAACTGTGTTTCACCTTGTATTTCTTAATTTGTGGTATGCTCTTGTCATTCCTCTAAGAGATGTTCTCCAGCGAGGAGCGTCATCTGCTTCTCAGGGTGTTGAGAAGTACAGTCTAAGGATATTTTTCTAAATTTGATAATGCAAGTTAAAGAAAAAAAAAAAAGGATGCTGAAAACCAGTTATCACTTCTTTTTGTTTGCTTCTAAAAGCACGAATCTAGAGGTGTTTTTGGGAAGCCCTGCAGAGCACTGTCTGGTGCAAGCAGAACCCGTTCCTCTGCTTTCCCAAGCCATGTAAAATGCAGTAAGAGCGTGGGCATCCTCTCCCAGGTCTGGATGGAGCTGTTGTTAGAGATGGATCCTCTCTCCCCAGTCTCCGTCACTGCACACCCAGTGGGGTGGTGCTGCCCCAGGCTGGGGCAGAGGAGAAGTCCCTGGTGGGCAGAGGTGTCCAGGTGAGCCTGTTTGCTCATCAGGCTTGGCTGACACTGTGTTGAGGTACCCGAGATACGTAAAACACATTCCCTTTTAGAGATCTCCTGTAGGCACACTCATCTTGGGCACAGCAGGAGGGCCGAGCTGGGCAGGGGACATCTTCAACGGCTTGAGGTCTCGGTGCATTGAGCACATCCCTCCTGCGGCTTCAACGCATGGTGATTAGCAAATCACCCTGCTGCAAGCCAGTCAGCCTCAGAGGGTGCATTTTGGCTGGCTAGGAAGGCATTAATGTGAATCTAGATGAACATTGTTATTTTAAGCTACCCTGGCTGAGAAAGGTGGGTTTCTTCATGGCTTTTCCTGCTCAAGCAATATTAATTCCATTTTATTCTCCCCAGCCCAAGCTTTGTTGGCTGGCGTTTTGGCCCTTGGTATTTTTATGGTTAGTAGATGTGTGCAACCTCTCCATTACTCATGCCCAATAACCACAGTAGTTCTTTTTGAACTCCATTTGTTTGTTTTCCTGATGCGGGTGTGTTTGTTGCGTGGGGCTGTGCTGTCCAGTATGACAAGCCATAGGGTATCACGTAATATGCAGGTATTGGAACAGCTGGGGGTACTTACAGTAAATTTAATCTCATTAGGAATTCATTCTCAATAGGAATTGAAATGTAAGCAATATTCAGGATCAGTTATTTGACTGTGGATTATTGTAGGTTTTGCAATTTATATGGGACAAAGTGGGGTCAATAAATGTAACGATATGAGTAAATAAAGCATAAAAACGTCAGGGCAAAAAAACCCACCACCATATTTGGAAGCAGGTAAATTATATTCCCAGCTTTTGGAAGGGAAGTAAATTTAAAGAAAAACAGATTTCTTGAATATTTCTTTTATTCTACCAGTATTGGGTACAAGGAAACTAAAACTAAATCATATTGTATTCTAGAGTCACCCAGCTAAAAGAAGGCAAAGTAGGAATTACACAACTGGCAGAGAAACGTGCCAATATCTGTGCATTTATGTCATCAGCTTCCCTGTAGATTTTTTTATGGTGAAATTATTTTTCCAGAATACTGGAACCAAAATGTGGGCAGTGAGGCTACTGTGCTTCTTCAAAGACATCACTATTAGAAACCCATGACCTGATTGTCCCCTTGTATCCCCAGGGATTAAGAAAAATAATATTTTACAAGATTTTGTACATTGTTCATGCACACATGCACACACAACTCACAAAATTGAATTAAATACACAGTTTGTAGGATACCCTTTACTCTCCCTGTACACAGCTGGATTTTTTCTTTAGCAGGAGGATAATAAAAAGTACTAGAACGTGTCTTACCATCATTCAGGTTCTTGAACTTTTCTTCTATTTAAGCATTTTTAACAATTTGACATGGTAGGATGCTTTAAGTAAGAACAGGGAACTTACTAAACGTTTCACATCTTGATTTCATTTTATGTAGTCTCTCTTAGTATTTTTTAGTATTCTTTTCTTTTTTTAGTACTTTTCTTATTTTTTTTTAAATTGGTAAATAAATACATTCTGCAGTGACCATAAAAGGTTTTTTCTATCTACCTTCTTTTTCACCCAGTTTAATAGAAGCTTCTGCCTATATTCCTTCGGTCTCAGCTGCATGACAGGAGCCTTCAAGAAGCTATTTGTGATACCAAATTACTGACTTTTGTACCTGAAGGCAGTAATACTGGTGTGCACAGATGTGTTTAGTTGGCTGTTCTCCAGAAACTTACCAGATTCTTCGGCTATTTCTGCAACCTTTATCTTTTTGGACACATTTTCAAGCACTGGTGGCATCTCCATCTCATTTGTGGCTTCAATAGTTTGTTCTTGCTTCTTGTTTTGATTTTTCTAATGTTCTTTTATTTTTTATTTTCTTATTTATTTTTAGTTTAGGTGTTTGTGGGGTATTTTTGGTGGTTTTTTTTTCCTTTTCTTAATACATTAGTGTATGTGCCAGTTCCCGAACTCTATTTGAGAAGTTAATTGTAGCTTAGTGTGTCATACCACTGTTTACACCTCCTCCTACTTGATGTAATGTCCCTGTTGTGACTTAGAGGGACTGCAAGGCTGCAGTGGTGACTGGAAACCCCTAAGAGCCCCTGGAAATTACTGTGGGATGGAACCGCTCTGGTAATACTCCCCTTCCTCAGTCAGATCAGCTTTGAGAGATTGGTTTTGCTTAGACAGGCTTTGCAACATCTTAAGCAAGATCAGGCCCTGAAGTGCCAGATTTATTATTTGCAGAGTACCCTACATCCTTTTGCTCAGAGGAGGGCTCTAGGAGATAATATCTTTTGCCCCTCTGTCTTCTTCCTACTCGATAGCTAAAGTTACAGCTGCATTATTAGATCACGTTACCTATCTTTTGGCATGTTTTTTCAGCTTAATTATTTCTTTCTATTTTTACCCTGCCTATTTTTTGAAGAGTCATATGTCTACAGTCCTTAGGTGGGAGAAGTGCTCTTGTACCCTGGGCATTGCTGACATCCCTCTCCCTCCCTGCTGGGAGGCTGGGGCAAGCCAGGAGGTATTTGATTCATTGCTCTGGCACCCATCCAGTCCCCCCAAAGCTGAGCTCCCAGACAAATAACGAGTCTGTCTCGCTGAGAGTTTATGTGTGGGTCCATTAAAGGTCCTCGGCTATCAAGATGCTGAATTTTGAATTGAGACAAGGCTGAGGTAGCAGGCAGGAATGTCCAAGACTTTAACATGCGAAGAATTTATTTTTGTCTTCAGAAGACACGTGCTGCACCGGCCAGTTCAAAATCTGCAATCACTGAGTTTAATTTAGTGCCCATATTCTGAAGCCATTACTTTTTGTGATGTATGTGCTGCAATATCATTAAGAGAAGGGGAAGAAAAAGTTTCCAAAAAGTCAAGGAAAGAGCAAGCTACCACCCATAATACACGTAAGACCATGGTGGTTCCTCCCTAATCCATGGTCTTTTCAGCAACTCTTAATAATAAAAAGTAAAACTAGATCAGAGGCTACATGTCAGCTTGTTTTTCTTAATTGCAAAGGATGTAGCAAAAAAACATACGTGATAAAAAAATGCCTGCTGTTGAGTTCTTGTCTTTCAGAATTCCTGGTGCTTAATAATGTTGTGTGTGTATGTCAGACATGAAAAAAATTGCTTCTAATTTAGTGAGAAGCTGTTCATATTTAATTTATTTTCATTAAAATGTTTGGCAGAAGTTCCATGGTGTCTTGATATGCCTTACTAGAACTTTTTGTGGACAAACATAACATCGGTGATGGAGAGGGAGACATTTAGTAATTGACACAAAAATGAGAATATTTAAGTTTTTCTTTTGGTGGTAAAGTTTTTGTGGTAAACCAGTACTAAATGCTGGTCCAAAACAGTGTAGATTTTTTAGAATTGTCCTGGAACATCACTATCTCAACATTTTCTGGAATGCAATATGGACATTTTTTGATACTTATATGCATCAAAACATATAGTTGTGCTTCCCAGTTGTTTATATATTTTCCTGCCTGTAGAACTATGCAGTGTTTGTAACCATGGGTTATCAAGAATCATAAGAATTATTTGAAATTTAATAGATGAAGTCTTTTGTTGCGTCCAGTTGCTTAAAGAATGAAGCACTTCCACAAACATGTTTAAGGGGAATACTTAGCTATATGAATATTTGCAGTATATAAATGTTTTTGTAAGACAGGGTTGCATCAAAGAGGCTCCTGTAGTTATTCCATGCCATGAACTAACAAGTCCTTTAAAAATAAGTGCCTTGGCTGCCACATTAAAGTCTGCTTTGGTGCCTGCTTAGGAAACAATGCCTCAAAAAAACGTAATTCATACCATTTCAGAGAAGAATCGTAGGGTTACTCTGCGAGTCTTTTATGTAGCAGACTTGAGACCTACCTAGATCCGGTCCTTCTCAAAAATCTGAAGCAGCTACTGACCTCAGGGGCACAGCAAAACAAAAAATACATCGGACATTATAAACTATATGGGTGATATTTTGAAAAGTGAAATGGCAACTTTACATCATAAGCCTCTTTCTCTCCTTGGTGCAGTGGGGTATTTGTTTCAGCTTTAAAAATGAAATTTCAATTCTATGCAAACAATTAAGTTTTTAGGTATTTTTATAAACTGCATAGAGAGGTGAACCCACTGGGAAGAGAGGGGACAAACAGGTTTCCATTCTGCTTGAAAGGAGTAGATGTTCTGCCTATAACACACTATTATATATTAATATTAGTAGTGTGATTCTACATTAAGATGTTTGACTTCAGAGACAGTGCTGATTTCCTTTTTATGAGCTATACAACTGTAAATAAAGTTAAGGTTTTATTTGCTGAATGAGGTGAACCAGATTCAAGATACTCACTAGACTGTGGTGCATTTCATATAATGCACTTCGTTGACCTCTATGGAAATTGTTGAAATTCTAATTTCCTTGCACTTTTGCTGCTTTACAAGGGCCTGCATGTTTACAGCCTTCACCACATGCACAACCCTTTTTGCTTCCTTTCTTATCAGAGAATCTTGCCATCAGAGAGAGGGCATGAAGAAGCCTCCCTCTTCTATAGCACATAATTTCAAATACCTTTTTTATTAAAGTAATGTTTTCACAATTGTCATTGAATTTTCTTGCCCAGTGTGTAAACCCTCTGTATTTTAAATTGCTTTCCAGTACCTATTTTAAACACATGTTTATGTAGGTTACATTAATTCAGCTTTCACCTGATTCTGAGATATGAAAGGTTCCATTAATTTTTTTTATGCAAGATCATAGGAAAAATTCCGTTAGTAATTATTGGAAACATAATTCTTTTGCTAGCGATTGCTACTAGTAATACATCCATTACTAACGTTGACGGTCCCTGGCATTTTAGTTTGTCACGCAGCGCTGCTGATGGAGCTGAAATGTGCCATTCATTTGTAATACAGAGATGTGATCACAGGCTTTTAGTGACCTGCCAGTGGTCCTCAGCTACAGCTGACTAGATGGTGCCTGTGTGTAGGTGTAGTTGTTTCTTTTTGACGAGACCCCAAGGAGGGGCATAAACGTGTCATCAGAGATTGCCCCTGGGAAGTCCCAGCAGACTCTTTTCCTTTATCCCTCCCTTGTCTCCAGTGACAGTGTCACAAACAGAAGTGAGCTCCTTTTTCGTGACACAAAGTCAAAGCATACTTTCAGCTCTTCATTTTCTTTTGGAGTTATAGGTACATTCGCTTGCCAAAATGATCCTCTTCATCATCTGTTTAGTCAGATGTTTGTGCCTTTTTCCTGTAGATTTCACACTTGCCACAAATCTCCCAGATTTTTAGATTTCTAGTTTCCATTTGGGATGGTATAAGTAGAGATATTAAATGTATTTATTTGCTGGTACTACCATTTGTTTATCATAAGGGACTGACCTTGTTTGTGGGCTACAAAGCAGTATAGTAGTAGCCAAGAGTCACTAGAATCTCGCAGGGTGCAGGAGGTATGACAGATTTGGGTGTATATTTGGTTTTCAGAGAGGAGATGTGCTGAGGGAACATGCAGTTATGTATGCAGGGATGGGAGGAGTAGCCTTGAATTAATATGGTTCATTTAAACCACCAAAGATCTAAATATTTATGACATAAACTTGAAATCTGTGCCCTCACAGGTTAATTATTGTATTGCATTTTACTGTGTTATTAGAAAAATGTGAATGGAAAGTATTTGCAAATTGATTGTGCTGTTACTTACCTCTTGACTCTCCCAAAAACATTTTTCTTCTATATTCGGGGTTTCTGTCTTTCCCTTCTCCAGTGGAAAGTACAGATGTGTGAATATAGGATCTAAAGGGTTTATTATTCTTCACAGTTAATGCATTGAGGTGTTTACGTCCTGCATCCACAGTAACTGTAAAAAAGTTTTACATAATGTATCTTGGTAGATGCATTCACTTAGAATCTCTAAATTTATTCAGTTCTGCTAAACATTGTGTAATAATGTACTGAACGCTCTGTGGAAATATTTAAGCTGGATGCCTGAGGTGTGAGCGTGGCACAAGCCATACGCCGAGTGACTCAATGTGGTATTTATGAGCTATTTAGCAGTATTTCTGTTGTTTTTTTTTTTTTCATAGCCTTTCATGTCCCCTCGGTACCCTGGAGGTCCGCGGCCACCTTTAAGAATACCCAATCAGGTAAGAATTTGTCACTGATGCAGTGTTGTGGTCTGGGGTTGTGGTGCCAGGGCTGCCAGCTCTGAGGTGAGGGCAGAACATCCCCATAGCTGTTACACTCTCTAAACTCTCCAAACCACATCGAGCAGTTAGCTCTGCCACTTTTTTTTTTACTTAATTCTACATACAATGCCTCACTCCCTTCTATTCTTTGTTGGATATATGAAGTACATTTATTTCACTGTAAATATGGAGAGTATTGGTGAGAAACGGATATCATAAAGTGCTCTATGATTCTTATAGACACTCCGAGGACTTTATAAAAGCATCAAATTCCCAATTTTCTCTCAGCTCCATCAAAGTATATGCATGCCAGTGTAACAAGAATGAGTAATGAGCTGCTGTTCGTCAGCAGAGACCTTTATTGGCCCATCTGTGAAAAGATGGTTCTGGAAGCAGATAGCATTTGTATTTTTAAGCTCTCTGTAGTGCAGATAGAGGAGGAGAAAGCGGATGTCAACAGATGAAAAGTTAGAGATAAGCAGACAGAAAAATATCAGTGGAGCTCTGAAAGAAAAACTGGGTCATGTACAGTGTTGGGAAAGGTTGATAGGACAGATGGAGTGGGGTTTTTTGGTACAACTTAAAACTTCCAGGACTGCCTTTCTTGTTGTCACGGCTTGATGAGGAGGCTTTTCTGCTCCAGCCTCAGTTCTGGCTATTTTTTACATGTGTATAACACAGTATCAACAGACTTGGCTTCAGCGCTGGCACAGTATTTCCAGAAAGATGAAGTTTAAAATGTAGTGAGCTGGATATATCAGGTCACAAGACTTCTTCAAATGTCCCTCCAAATCAAATACGGTGGTGTTTGGGAACAGGTGAAGTTACCTGTACCATAGCTACTCTCTTACAAGGGAAATGTAATTAACCATGTTGAAATGATCATCAAGGGACAGCAACATCACTAGCACTTTAGTTAAATGTTTGCTACAGACGCACTGTAAGTCAGTACAAAATATCTTCATGGTTTTTGCACCTTTCTGTTCTATTGTAGCCGAAGATACACCAGTGTTTGGGTTTCACATATTCCTTTGTTTTTCTTTCTGTGTTTCTGAACACAGTAGATACTGGCAGGTAGAAGCTGGATGTGGTGAATGCTGTGAAAGCGCTGCCAACCTGCAGTTTTAGTCTGGGAAGCATTTTTGTCCCCACATTGTGATATTTTCAGTTTAGAACTGTAGCATAATAACATCATCTTAGTGAATTACAGCTTTTGCAATTCGTTTACATTATGCTGCAATCATGAATTACTGCTTTTAACAATGCTGCCATTATTTAAGTTACAGTATAGATGGGCAGTGTGTGGAAGTAATAAACTATTGTAGTGCAGTTTTGAGGCTGAAATTTGGATTAGATGGAAGCCAGTAAAAATCAGAGCTAAAATTCCCACTGTAACTATAACTCTGTCCATTAATGCCTTGCAGTAGGGATTGCGCTGCTTAGGCAAGGGTGGGTAACAGAGGGCATGTGCTTATCTGAGGGGTTATCATGGTTATCTGAGCCAGACCTAGGCTTTGTAGCAAGGAAAGTTAGTACAGACCGAGTGCTGCAGGAGTGTCCCCAAGTCCCCTCTGGGACTCGATCGTGTCCCATGAGGTCCAGCCCCGGAAGGGCTGTGGAGGAACACTTCGTTTTTCGTGAGAAGCGGTATGACGTGTTGGAGAGGAACCGTAGTGAAGTCTTTGGTCCCACGTGCTCACAGCACCAAATGCCCCTGTATCCTTGTGGGCAGAAGTGACCAGTTCCTCCTTTGCTGGTCTTTGACACTGTTCTGTGCACTTCATGTATTGTTCTTATGTGTCATCCAGTCTGCGAGTCACTGAAGTGCATGTAAAGCTCTGATTTAAATGATGTTGTCTCTGATCATTTGTTTATACCATTAACCTTTAGTGCAGTACCTTTTGACTGTATTACCTTTGAGTTAATAATATGCATCTTAATTTTGAAATTTTGAATTTTCTACCTATTGTGGAAACAAACTCAGTAGTATTTGCACATAGGTTCCCCTTTGTATGAGTCCAAGACCACTACAGTATTTCCAAGTCAAGAGTAACTTACCGTTCCCTCAGTAAGCAATACCTGTATTGCCTGAGTAGATTACTTTCATAACAACAGATTTACCCATTCTGGATACATTTTTAACTGAAAAAGTGATGTTTTGAAATGCTGGATAGCATCTAGTGGATCAGCTACAAAGATCCATTCATAAAAACTTTTTTCTAGTTGGCTAAACTGTAGTTGAAAGACTGCAGAAATTAGCCTTACACCTAATTCAGTTACTATAAACCCAAAGGACAGATCAAAATGTGGGGATATAGGAGGAATGCATTTGAGTTGAACCAGAGATGAAGTAACAATACAATCTACCTCCGTGCTAGAAGGCAAGGCTTAGGAGGAAGTTTTGTGACTGTTGTTATCTCCCATAGATGAATAATAAGCTTATCTTGACATTGATGCCCTTCAAGAGTAAAGCAGAGCGAAGATAAAATGTCCCCCACATCACAGCCCTAATTAACAGCACCCTGTGAATGCTGTGTGGTTGGCTCAGTTACGCCTCGCTCTGAGAGAATATCTGTGTCCGCTTCCTGACCTCTGAAAGGAAATGTTAAAATAATGGTTAAAAGGGAAAACTATAGCAATATAAACTTTGGATAAATTGCCACGTACCCAAGAAAAAGGCAATGTTTCGAGGTTAAAAAGGTAAGCTAACGTATAGGAAGTACTGGGATGGAAAAAGCAAATCAGACAATTACACTTTGGAGATTATTTATACGTAGTTCCACAGAAGTCCAAGTTTGTCTATGCAAGTCCATAGTCAAGGTCATAGGACATTTGGGACTTTCAGTTTAGTTAGGCATTTAGGACATGTAGTTAGGGCATTTAGGAAGGTTTCTAATTCCTTCCACGTTACTCTTAACTCAGAAGAAACACTCAGGAATTAAAATCAAAGTATCTGCATTATGTCTTTAACATAAATTTCAAAGCATTATATACTTTTAACATATGATTTTTATGCCTGCAGGCACTCGGAGGTGTCCCAGGA
The DNA here is from genome assembly GCA_028565335.1 of Limnodromus scolopaceus. Lineage (NCBI taxonomy): Eukaryota > Metazoa > Chordata > Aves > Charadriiformes > Scolopacidae > Limnodromus > Limnodromus scolopaceus. The sequence goes on along the minus strand of JAOXNO010000020.1, from coordinate 76,567,322 downwards.
AGTCAGCCATTATTGCCTAGTGGGATGGACCCAACACGGCAGCAAGGTGAATGAGACAATTATTTGGACCATTCAAATGTACTGTCTTCTCAAAATTGTGTCTTTTTTTTGTGTTTCAAAGCTTACTGCAGCTTTTTTAGATTTTCTGTTAATTAAGAAGGAATGATTTGTTAAACTTGTTTTAGAAGGTGCTTGTGTATTGCATAGTTTTTTTAAGTTACATCATTTTATTTGCAGGGCATCCAAACATGGGTGGGCCAATGCAGAGAATGACTCCTCCAAGAGGAATGGTTCCGTTAGGACCACAGGTACCTTCCATAGATAGATACCACTTTTATTTATAGGCCTATACGCACACTGTGTTACTCTGGCTTTCCATAGCTTGAAGATGGCCAGGACTTGTTCTTCTAATCCCACTTTAAAATAAAATTTATGTTTTACAAAAATTAATTCTGAGTTGCAGCTGTTCAAAGTCTAAAATGAAAACATCAGTCATTTTAATTAAGATTTGAAAGTAAAAGAAGAATCCCTTAACTTGCTTATTTCAGAAAAGTTATGTTTGTCCTACAGCCAGTGTATGTTGTAATCAGAGGCTGACATTTGGGAGCTGTTAGGAGATCCAAGGGTCTCTAAAGGAGATCCGTTTGGAAACCAAAGATCAAATAGGTGTCTCCTCATCCTCCCAGCCTAATTGATTATGCTGTTTAGGAGGAAAGGATTAATACTTCTAATTTAGGCAAACTCTTTTTACCAGAAGTACCCCCCAATTCTGTACATTTTTTCTTCTATGCACTATTGATCTATATTTTTGGTGAGGGCTAGAGAGATTGTCATGTAAAATGAGAAGTTCATGCTGCTGTTTCTCCCCCTTGTCAGTCATAAACATCTCTCTAACTCTCTTTTGGAGGAGTGGAGCAACCTTGGGTTGCAAGAATCGGCCTTCTCCTTGGTGCTCACCTGGTCACAATTGTCCATACGCTCCTTCCTCAAAAGTGTGAAAATAGGAGTGGGTATTTGTCAGAACTACTTTTCAACAGTAAACTGAGATAGAAAAGAAATTAATGCATACCTGAAATATGAATCCAAAAGATTATTCTGTATTTTGTCCGTGCTCTCCATGAGAGAAAATTTGGGGGTGGTGTTTCGCACCAGTGTTGCCAGTATTTTGTTTCACAGTGTGCTTGTTGTGCCCACACTTTGCATTTTTACTTCCCCATTTCAGATAATCTCTCTAGTGATTTCATTGTTCCTTGGAATAGCAACTGAATTTGAAATGATTAAATAGCTTTGCCTTTCAAATCTGTTCATAACTGTCTTTACAATTTTGGGTCTTCTTGGTAGAAACCAGTAGTGCAGTTGTACACCACATCTGCTGCGTGACCAACAAAGCATTATGAAACACATTGGTTATTTTTTTTGTAGCATTGAAGTATATTTACCACTTGCCTTTTGGAGGTGGAAAGAGAAGCCTTTCGATGCTGCCATGTGAGATTGAGCTGATACTTTATGCAGCACCATTAGTCACACAGCAGGCAAATCTCATGCCAGTTTCTATAAGCATATTTTTTCCTTTTCTGTTGTCTCTTAAAATCCAGTGTTTTTGTAAGGTGGTTCTTTCTTGTACCGAACATCCTCTTAAAATGGGGAACAATGTAGCTAATCTACACAAAATTTAAGTTCGCAAATCAATCTTTTCCACAAATAGATCATCACTTGTCTTTGTATCTGGCATTTAGGATCTTCTCAGAATGCAGTTCTATAGCCAAATTTGAGGAATCTTTCACACCTACTTTTAAGGTCCTCTTGCTACAGTGCTGTAAAGTTGGCTTAGCTGTGCCTGTACTGGGAGGCCCTGCTACCTTGCTGCTGCACGTGCAGTCAACTTGTAAAACACTTAATGTGCTGATAAAGAAGTGCTTGTGTCCAGTATAGCATGCACGTGCTTGAAAACCTGCAGAAAATGTACCTCAGTTTTGTATTTTATGATTCTAGATTGTTTCAGACTTAAATAACATGAAGCAAAAAGTATGGTTGTAAAGGCCTGAATCTGTGAAAAGCTCTAAAGAACGAGGTTCAGGCTTTTTTCAAGCCGTAGATATGCCAGCTGAAGGGGGTCCTGCCTCCAGTCTGTGACTGGCTACTTCTCCCAGTCCCTCACGTCTGCTGGTGAGATTCCCACAGGCTCCCTAATGCTTTCTAGCCAAAAAGAATTGGGTCATCTTAAATATTTAAGAAATAAGTCTTGGTTAATCTGGCTCATTTTGGCCACCTGATGGTAGGAAGCACTTTTATGAACAGCTCAACTACCAGTTAAACAGTGGTGGTGGTAACTTTGAGTAAAAATCTGCAAGGAACAAATTGGGGCGCTGACTTCTGCACAGCGTAGCTCCAGCTGAAGGAACATGTATATCGGTAGCCTTAATGAAAGTGCTCTTATTTTAGGATGAAGAGGTACATTTGATTAGAATTAGCAGTAATTAGAGTTAGAAGTACATTTGATTAGGATTATTCCAGTCCTGCAGGATTCCATAGAGATGTTTAACCCTGGTCCACACAGATGATTCCTGCAATAAAACAAAAAGGGGAGATACCAGACAGACAAAATAGGGAAAATGGCTGAGCCCTCCACATCAAGATGGAAAAATGAAATAAAACAGATGCAGAACTTCTGTTTTGTTACAGTCAGACTGTGTTCTCTACCAGTCCCAGTAGTGCCGATTGGAGATGTTACTGTGCCCAGCTCCTTTAACTGCCCACCGGTTAGTGCCCTAAAGTTCTGACAGAGGAGTTGCTCAGCCAAAATCATCTAGGATAACTTAGGTCAAAGAGGAGGTTTGAGTTAATCTGGCTGACTTTTGCCTGAGCATGGACCCCAACCAGTCTGCCGGCTGCACACAAAAAGGCAGGAATGAGTCATGATCGATGACCAGCAGCTGTGAACAATACTGTCTTCAGATGGGACTTCTGGGTCTGGAAGAGAACATCTGTTTACATCCTCTGGATATGTTCTTGCAAACCAGCTATCCTTGGGACACTTTCAGGAGTGTTAACAGTGAAGAAAGTTTTAAGTTCGGGGTTTTTGTTAGCAGTTACAGAACCTCCTCTCTCAGTTGTAGATCAGTTCTAGATAACTGGTATGTCGTCCCACTCAAGGCTGAAAGAGCATCAGACCCACGCGTTCAACATCACTGTTAGATTTCTCCCATGCATTTGTGGCTTCGCGTTTACATGGTTTTGTGAATCAGACCGGTATAGAGAACACCCATAAGTCTTGAGTCACATAGTTTATGTAGTTTGTAGAACACTATATATCAAACAGAGTGCATTAGTTTTTTTATTGGAAAACAGACCACAACAGTGACCTAAACTTCTTTTAAGTAATTTGCTTCTTTGTTCTCCCCTCCTTCCAAAATGCACAGCTGTTCATTTTGGAGATTTTAATATTATCCATTCTTTTGAAATATCAGAAAAATGTAGCAGGATTAACACAGATTAGGGAGTGCTTTAGGTGAGATAGGCCGTTCTGCTTGTATTCCTCTGAATAAAAATAGGTATGATTTAGTTTTCAATGGAAACGGTACAGTTAAACTTTGGTCATAGTATCAGAGCACAAACTCAGATTTTATAGGCATTGGGCAATTCGTTTGTTGGCATTGCTATGACATTTATTATCTTATTAAATAATTTTTGTATTACTTACCGTAGACTTATTAGAATTGACTGATTAGAAATGTAATGGTTAAGCTGTATGTTATAAAAGTGATATCATTTGGTGTAATTTCCTACAAACATTTATTAATATCCTAATAAAATCTAATTAAAAATAATTTTATTTAAATACCATGATGTAGAAATCTTAGAATCTAAGTCCAGGTTTCTAATTTTGAATAAGCTCCCTTGATATAAAAGTTGCATACATTATAAAACCTGCCCCTCGCTGGCGGTTGACTTGATCTCTGTATGTATAAATAATTCCTTCTGAAACAATTGACTTTTTAAGTATTTTTAGTTGATTTTGCTTGTTTGTAGCTTTTTCACCTTGGGGTTAACAATGTTATTTTTTTAAGTCAACAATGGAAACTCCTGAAAAAATGAATTACATTGGCCTATCCAGTCAGCAGTTATGTAGGGATATCATTAACCTGCTGTCCTTTCTTTCCCCCTCCTCTTTGGTTTTGTTTTTTTGTTTTGTGGTAGTCTGACCCTTGGTTATCATTGCAGAACTATGGAGGTGCAATGAGACCCCCACTGAATGCTTTAGGTGGCCCGGGGATGCCTGGAATGAACATGTAAGCACAATAATAAAATCTTATAATATTTAGAAAAATCATTATTTCATTGTAGAAGTAATATTTGGGATACATAAGACAAGGGAGAATATGCTTTGATAAGTAACATGCCTTGATGACTTATAACTGCAATTTATAAAGGTGAACGCACAGCAGTTTCCTCCTTCTGCATGCATCTCTTACAGGCACCTTTGCTGCCCCTACAAGTCTGTACAAATACTCAGTTTCTTTCACAGGTTGAAGTTCAAATATTGGGAATAATTTGTCGGTATAGTCACCGATATATCCTTGTATGAGTTTAAAAAAAAAATACATTAAGTACATTTATGTTTTTACACCACTGATGAAATATTTTGTAAAGAATGGTACAACTATAGTACAAGTATGGTTCTTTTCTGCGAAATAAAAAAGTACTTAATTTTAGCAAAATTAAACTATCGCCTAGAACTATTTCTGAAAAAATATATATCTGAAAGAATAAGTGTGGATGATTCTCTGTTGCTGTTTTTATTTCTGTAATTCTGTTTATTCCCTCTCTGAACAGATAAAAGACTATTACAGATACAAGTGTAAGGTTTTCTGGGACTGGGTCGTCACTTAGTAAAAAATTATGTAGACTGAGTTCAGTTAAGCTCTGCTGATTTATTCCAGGCATGGGTTTAGTCATGGAAGTGTATTACGCCTTTTATACCTATAGACAACCCCTTCTTCTAAGGGTGTAGAAAAAATTCAGATGTAAAATTACTGTATCTAGAGTAGATGAGATTTAAGCTTGGGGTTTTAGCATAGGAAGTGGCCCAACATAAAGAATCCTCTGCACTTCAGAAAGATCTTTTGCTTGCTTGGAGTTGCTTATATGATTAGCAAGGCTGGAAGAAGGTAAGGTGCTCCTTGTATTATTTAGGTTTTTCTCTTAAGAGATTCACAAATTTTAAGGGGCTGCCTGTTACCTCTAGTGTATCACAGACCAGAGATTATCAAGTTGTTCTTGTCTCTTGGCCTTGCCTCTGCTGAAGTTTGTACATGTTTTCATAACCAACATTTTGCAATCCCTGAGTGGTCACAGAAGGTGTCATGGTTGTCTGGCTATCAAGACACCAGATGATTTTATAACCAAAAGCAGAGAAGATATCTTTTCTTACTCAAAGGTGTAAAGCCTTTGCCTTTCAAAGGTGATTTCAGCAAATCAACACAGAAAACGCAGACAAGATTTATATACACTTGTTATCATTACATACTAGATACCCATTTTAACTCTTATTTTATAGGAAGCAAAAACCAGAGATGATAATTTTAATTTCACGTAAAGAGTTACCAACCTGAAAAAG
>JAOXNO010000020.1:76548277-76559432 GCA_028565335.1 Limnodromus scolopaceus | reverse complement strand
GTGAGTTTGTTTTTTAACTTCAATTCACAAGTGTGTGTCTAGATGTTTAATTTCCTGATTGAATATATTTGCCCTTTGGGAAACTGAAATTTTAGACTTTATTTTTTCATGTACTAGGATCAAAGCTATAGAACTAACTTTAAGGATAAAGTGCGGCTGTAATTAGTCATAGCGATAGATACTTCATAAATTACTTTATTTTGGAATTGGTACATTCATAATAATGTTTTATGATTCTGTTGATGCTTCCAAAATAAACATTTAATAGAGGCCAAAAAACCTGCTTGCATTGCATTGAAAAAAAATTGCAGGTAGCTTTTTTTTTTTTATGTGTGTTTTATAAGCTAACAACATTTGGCTCCACCAAAACCATATGGCTTGCCAGCAGAATCTGCTACGGTGTTTTCTAAGTCTATACTTAGAGCTGTCCATAGCTCCCAGTAGATTTGCAAATTCCAACGGCTTTTAAGATGAAAGGTGAGTTTCCCAGTCTGCTCCTAAGGCCTGTCTGAATTTCCATATTGCTGTGGCTTAACCCAATCGTGAATCTGAGTTGGCTTTTTAATACCTCTGTAGGTCAGAGTAATCTGCAGTGTTGTCACGGCTATTTTCCATTTGCCGCTGTTCACTAGATATATTTGTATTACTTTATGTCACACAAGTGCAGGGTTTTGGCGTGAAAACAGACTTCCAATGTTGTTACAAATATTCCTGATTTCTCTGAAAAAGAGGATCCAATAAACCAACATTGAAAAAAAGAACAACTTTTTCGGGAAAAAAAATCCAGCAAAAAACCCCCACCTAATATTTCACCTTATAATCATTAGCCGAGGAGAAATTGCTGAATATTTGACGTGAGGAGCGTGAGTGTTTTGAGTCTCTTTCCTTGCTTTACCTCCCCTCCTCCTAATGAATTAGGCAGAAAAGAGTCTCACCTACATTCCCGTTTTCCAACCTTCCAAAAATAGTGTCCGTGGAAATAAATCAATTTTCACTTGATTCATTTCAGTTGATTGTTTTGAACCAATTTCTTTATAGTTTCATCAACAATGTAATAAAAAAAATAAAGATCCAATATTAAATCCCTCGGGCATCATATGTACTTAATAGTTTTTAGTTTTGCAAGACTTAAAAGTAGATAGAAAACTTCATGAACTCATTAATAAAGCCATCTTTCTTCTCTATATTTAAATCACTCTCCCATGTCTGGTAAACTGAGGTGGCTAATGTTGCTTTTCTAAAGCTAATGAGGCCAAAATGCCATTTTAAATGCGAAAATTTTGTCATCTGCTCTGCCTCTCAGTTGTCAGGGCCTTCACAAAGTGATTTTGTTTTATTTATAAATAACTAGGAGTTCTTAATGCTCCCAGGAATAATTATGGTTATTGAGATGTTATGACTGTAAACATGGAGATTTTACCTCCCATATGGCTTAGTTCCATCAGGACTGTTAAAAGACGAAGCCTTAACCACCAAACTCTTTTTTCTGAGCTCAGCTAGGAGTGAGAAACTTAAAATAACAGCAAGAGTTGTGAGAAAAACGTGCTCTATCTGGACATTTTCTCCTTTTTTCCTTTCCCCATTCCCTTCTGCTTTTATTACCCCTCTGATGCCTCCTGGAGTTGGCTTTATCAAACAGGTTTTCTGCCTGTGGAACGCTCCTGTCCCTCCCGCTGGGGTGCTGCCACTTAATCATGCGCACACCATTTGGGCCAAGTGTAACGAGAGTGTCTGAATTGCCTGCTGTATGAAAAATTTCACGTTTCTGTGACTTCTGTGGAGATAATGTAGCCCTAGCCAAGTAGCAGACTGTTTTTCGATAAATATCTAAACATATGTTTAAACTGTATGCGTAAAGTGGCATGTTTTCAATTTTTATTATTGTTGTTCTGTTGTTATTATTATCAGATACAGGTCATAGCAACATACTTTCTATGGCTTGTTCTTTTAAAAAATAGGTTTTCCCAAAGCATTTAGAAGGTACTTTAAGCATGACTTTCACTAATGAAACCTTGCTATGCTTGCAGTATCCTAGATCCATACTCAATTAATGCATGCATCCTCAATATTTCAGGAAGGTACTTTATTATTATAAGCAAGAGTACTGTTTCCACGACTAAAATCACACATATTTTAGTACCTTTCTGCCTTTCTCTGTACTGTAAGTGGACTTCCGTGGAACCTGTGTTACTGCCTCCAAATATTTTAAAAAAGGTTAATAGGGTACAAGGAAAAACACTCCTCATGACAACTTAAAAAATTTGGGAACTTGTTTTTTACTTTTTGTAAAGCTTCTGTGCCGCATTGAAATGTTGTATAGAGTTAAATTCTCCTTGAACAGAAGGCAGGCACTTAAAGACACACAAATTTGCAATTGTTCCGTTGAGAACATAAAAGGGGAACGTCTGGCACTTCCTAAATTTGCAAGTGTTTCGGACCGAGGCAGAACGGTGCCTTTCGGCTGTAGCCTCTGCCAGTTTGGTCCTGGTGGTGCCATTCTGCCAGGTCCTGTCCTGAAGAATACAGAAGTACCAGAATGAGTCGGGAGGTAAAGTGTCTTAAATGAGAGTGGCTGGATTGTAATAATAAATAAATAATCTTGAATCAACTCATAAACTGATTAAATGATGATGGTAGTGCAATGATGAGAATATTGCTATAGCTTTATAACCTAGTGTAGTTATGGTTTATAATCACACTTCAATTTGAAAAAAAAGAACCCACATCTTCTTCCTTAGTCTGGAAACAGATTGTTTTGATTTGCTGGGTATTGTTCTGGGTCTTATCTTTCATCTTCTGTTACAGGGGTCCTGGGGGTGGTAGACCTTGGCCAAACCCAACCAATGCCAATTCTGTAAGTAAACATTTAAAATACGTTAGACCTCATCTTATATTGAGGAAAGTATTTCTCATCAAGACACCAGGAAAAGTTCGACTTCCTTCAACAAATAGAATACTGCATGCTTTGTATTTTTCCCTGTAACCCTAATGCAGAGCAGGTACAGTGAGGAGCACGTCTGAACAGAGCGCTCGTTGACCTGGAAACATCCAGCTCTTTTCACAATCACACAACAGTTCTGCATCTTTACATCAGTTACAGCACTTCTTTACAACAAAGGGATATATTTAAAATACATTTTAACTTCTTATAATGCAAGTAACATGAGTTAGGTCGACACTGTGGCCAGCAAACTCTACAGAAATCACAGCTTGTTAAGACACATACATAACAAAAGCACATTTGCTGCTCTTAACCAGGGAATACAGAATCATAGAGCAATTGCTTGCAAGACACCAGCCATTTCATATGCTTTTAGTAAAAAGCAGTGCACTCTATTGAATTTCATTGCAACAACTACAAAATGAGGTAGTCTAATAGCAGCTTGGAGGAAGAGGAGGTCATTGAGGCATCCCACATGAACAACACGTCTGGTATTTCTTCAGAAAACACAGGAATAAAGCTTTCATTTTCATTCAGTGGTCATACATCATTAGTATAAAAATGTGTCCCTTTTCATCACTTGCAGTTGGCTAAGATGGATCTGGCTTAACAGACTAGCCTGGTTCTTTCTGTTGTTCCCGATTTTGATTTTTTAATTCTACTAATGACAACTGGGGAAGAAAAGAGCTGAAGCCCTTCCTTGGTTTTCTTTTGCATGTCCTCAACTAAAATGGATGTTAGGATATTTTTCAACTGATAGTTGAAATATTTTAATTCTATGAAATTAATTGAGAATCCAATAATAGATGGTATTTGTAAAAATGAGTTGGCTGACAAGTTGTCTACAATCATGTAAGATACTTATTTTTTTTTAAATATAAATATAAAAATATAAATTTTAAAATATTTTTTTATTTTGTCAATACAGTTACTTACTTCTAACCCCATCCTCCTATAATAGCATTGATCCGTGACAATAATTGCAAAGGCTATCATAAAGAACACCGGATTTTTCACAGGCAACTAGATTTCTTCAGATACCCTCTGTAACAAATACCACAATTGAATTTGAAATGAAAATAGAACATTGTCTTTTTTCTAAAAAGAAAAGAATAATGCAAAGAAATGAAAATTAGTATCTTCGAGGGTGAAAGATATGAGAGTTGCTTTTCTTTTTATAGTCAAGATTTTAATCAAGATTAAGTATATGTAAGAACATGCAAATTCAGTCCGTGCTTGGGGTGACTCTGAAGTCTTATTGACTTAAATGCAAGAATGTGCTGCTTAAGTTTATAAACCTTATAAAGCATATTACCTTAATAATCTTATAGCTTAACCTTTTACTATAGACTGCAGATCTTTACAGAGCTTATTGTGCCTCCTGCAATAAGAATAAAAAGACTATAGTAGTAGATGCAAGAACTGAATTGGTAGTAGAGCTTGGATTTGGCATCTTAAAAAAGTGGGGGCTGGCGGTTAACAATGCATGCCTCAATTATTATGAAAAAACAGAGAGCAGATATTGGGCCTCAGCCTACAGACACTTAAATATGTGAATTATGTTATTCATACTGATTTCATCACAGTGTCTATCAGGGCACAGTAATCTTAAAAGGAAATATTTTTATTTGAAATATTAGGTATTAAATTTGGTTTGTGCCTATATTGCCAATTTTGGACTTGAACATACTTCCAACAACAAGTTGTTGAAAAGAAGAGGTGTTCATGTTTGACAAAGAACATTCCCCCATAGTCCTTAACTGTGTCTTTCAAATAAATTAAACAAAGCCGTTAACCTGCAACTGTACATAAATGTAGATATAGACTCCATTTCACTGCCGAAGAAATTACTGTTTTGTTTCTGTTGATATTACAGATACCTTATTCTTCAGCATCTCCTGGGAACTATGTAGTAAGTACACTTGTGTGTGTTTGCTTATTAGAATAGATGCTACATTTTGTTCAGGCAAAGAAATAGCTGTCCAGATGTTCAGAAGAACCCTTGTGTATTGGTTGAGAACTGAACATCTGATCTGCACTTAGGGGTTTTTCTGCCGTTTGTGGTGCATATGTTGATGTTCATTACTAGAATCATTATCAGTCTGGTCAAAATTGCCCTGAATGCTGTTTTACTTCAGTAAACATTTATATAGCCAATACAATATATTGTCTTCAATAATAAAGAATAAAAATCCACAGCTTTCTCGGTAATAGAGTTTTGTGTATGAATTTCTGAACTTCTTCATAAAAACAAGTATTTGAAGAATTAGAACAAGCTTTTATCTCCTCAAAGGTCTATAAATGGGTCCTTAAAGCTAACATTTTAAGGGGAAAGTCTATTCTTGTAATCACTTTCTGGAGACTTGAAAACTTTTTTCTCCGTAGTTCATTAAGTCTTCATTTCACAGACGTTGTCTTAATTTATTGTGGATTAGTTGGTATCATTGTTTTTTCCTAGCCTGTACTTTAGAATAAAATAATTCAAACTTTCTAATATGCCCAGCATTGAGCTGTCATTCAAAAGAACATGAAATGCTAACCCTCTCTCTGGAATTTAACAAATACACTTTAACTATCAACAAAATGTTTTTTGTTGGAGAGTATACTGCTGGATTTTTGTCTCTATCCCGTGAGATTAACATTGTGTATCTTTTTAGGCATTTTATTGTTGTTGTTACTGTTGTACTTAAATTATTTGTATGTCTGATGTACTCTTATAAGGCGTATTGTTTCCCCTATGTTTATCATGTGCTTGCTACTGGTTGTCACAGGGTAATGAGGGAGAATTTTATGTTTATACATAGGTTGGATTCCAAATTTCTGTTGGTTGGTCAGGTTTCGGTAGACTTGCTTTTGATCTTTTATGTTTTATCACCTGAAGATTAGACAGCTGCAGGGCATTGGCTTAAACCAACATAAAACCTGAAACTATTTCAGAAAGGGGAAATAGCAAATCCTTCACCATGAGGACAATATACCGCTGTTTTTTCATCTGTTTGTGCTGCTTATCGCTTCCTCTTACTTTCAGTCTTTGTAAGAGAGATGACTCTGCAGTGCTAAAGCTGAAGGATGAGTTCAATGATGAGCTTGTTTTGTTTAGATAAAAGCAATTTCTTTTGTCCTTTATTTACGCTATTAGTTTTGAAAAACATCATGGTTCTCATAAGTGTCCATAACTGTAGTACTCATTTTCCAACTGTTTGGTGGAAACAGTCTAAATCTGCTGATCTCCAAACCATTTCTTGTCAGGAAGAACTTTTTGTAGAGTTCTCTCTATTGGGAAGAGATTTTGCTGGGTTTGCCTTAGACAGTGTGACCAGTTATTGTTCCATATTTTGAAGATTTTTCTTTTTAATATTTGACCTCATATTCTCAGTTTTTAAAACTATGAAGTCCTGAGAAACTAGAAAAGGAGATAGTACAGAAAATTATTTGAATGAAGCACACCTAAGTGAAATGTAAGTTGTAGTAGAGGACTCTGTTGGTGTACTCACACCCAGCCAAAGGTCAGCCGGGACAAATGACCTAGACAAAAGAAGGCATCACCATATTTCGGTGTATAGATAGAGGCGGAGTAAGAGTGAAGAGGTGGTTTTACCTCTTTCAGTGACAATGATGAGACTGATGCTGGAATGTTGCATCTAATTGGCAGCACTGAAGGGAGATCAAAGGATACACAAAGATGCAAGAATGAGCACACGAAAGATACAAGTATTGGATAAAATGCCTGAGCCTCTGGTCAGATGTGCTCTGTGAACTGCAGCTGTGCCAGTGGGAAGGGTTCCTGCCTGATTCCTTGTCCCCACTCCTCTGCTGAACGTTACCACTCCTTCAGGCCTGTCACTGGAGTTCCTTGGATGAGTGACCCTCTTCGTCCGAGACAACTGAAGCTGGTTGAAGCATGTAAAGAACTTCAGTTGACTCAAAATAGGTGGAGGGACACTCACAGAGGGAGCTCCAAGCAGAGCTGAGGCTGCTGCCAGTAGAGGATAGCGGTGGAGCCACTGAGGTGGGCCAAGGGTTGAAATCTTCTTCTGCCAGCCTAAATGCTTGCATGGTGCCTGTGTTGTCTGATGCTGAGAGAGCAGTCTTGCTTCAGAAAGGCTCACCACATTTTGGAAAGGGAGTGCATGAATTCCAGCCATACAAACAGCAAAACTGAGGGTCAGTAGCTTCCAAGAGAGCAAGCGTTTGGGGACAAGGTGTGGGCTGGAGAGCTCTTAAAGCGGTTTTTTAGCCAAAGGATTTGTGATATGGAACTACACTCTTTGAGAGCTTAACCTGGTTAGCTTATCAGGCAGTTTTTGATAAATAATTCCATTAGATTTTAATATATTCTCAGAGTGAAAATACCTGATACCAAGAGGCTTTCTAAGAGAAGAAAATATGCAAACAATGAGAGTAAATGCAAATTTAAAATTAGATGCAAAAGTTAGCATTGAAGATAAGTAACTTTTCTAATAAATGACTAGTTAGTGGTTTCTGCATCTCTTTGTGTGATGCCAAAAATATATATAAAACTAAAAATACAAAGTTAACAAGCTTAGTGCACAAGCAGATGGATAAAAAGTCATAGCCTGTGATGCCTAGAGGGTCATATATATTATCCAAAGGTCACTTTGAGTTTAGAGTCTGTAGTGGGGGCATTTCTCATTGAGGACATCTGATGTCCTTTTTTGAGGACATTGGGCCCAAACCACGACAGCTGAATGGACCTTCCCGGCAGTTTTGGCAAGCCCGATCCTAATATGCTCATTACCGATTCCCCTGTAATTTGGGAGGGGAAGAAAAAGCTTTGTGGTTGCTGGCAGTATGAAATGAAGTTGTGATTATGCCTTGATTTTTGTAGGCTGATCTGTGGGTTTCATGGTGGAGCAAGCCTTTGTTCTACCACGCTTTATAAAAGATTCTCGGTGACCTTGATGAGTTCACGAGCAAGGGGAAGCACAAGATAAAGAACTGGTAGGGGGGGTCACGTATGGGGGTGTAGAGGTATATATACGTTGATTGACTGCAGGGGTGTGCTGCTGCGTCTGCATAAAAGATGTATTTCAGCTACAATTAACTGTGAGTTGATCACTGGCTGGTAGATAGAGATGCTTCCCCCTGCAAGTATTTTACTGGCATGAACCTGGGGAGGAGCAGTATCAGTCAGAACGCTGATACGTTACTGAGTTTGATTATCTGAAAATAGTGTTTACAAGTATATTATTGCTAAATGCTTTCTAAGAAATGTTGCTTTAAATACGCCATTAAGAAAGAAAGTCTATTGCTTTAAATCTAAGACTTCTCTCTGCCTTCTTCCGAAACCTCTCAGTGAATTACAGCAAATCTCAGCAATGTCCTTGTAAGCAGACAGGAACAACCAAACCTTTATAATTCAGCGCTACTGAAATAATGTTCCCGTCTGGGACAGTGTATCTGCTATTTTAGAATATAACAAAAGAGATAAAAATATAATTAGTCATATGGCAATGAAAATAATCATATGTTGCCAGCAATCTGTGTATTTTTAATTATGGAAAATCAATATTTATTGACTTCTATTGACACACATTTTTGTCAAACTGGAAGTCAGTAGTTTTAAATGTTTCTTAAAAATATTTGTGGATCTGCAAGCACAGGAAGCAAGAAGTTATGATTGTATTCTTACAAAATGACTAGGATATTTGGAATAAAATTCTTAGAGAAATTCTTAAAGAACCTTAAAAAGCTTGTTTAACATCCAGAGCAGTTTGTGTACAGTTCTTAGTTGTAAACACATTTGTAATGCAGAAAAAAACCCTAAGTAAATGGATGTTCCTTGATGAGGTTTTTTCTTTTTATTTTTTAATCTTTGATTTAGCAGTCTAAGCAAGCAATATGACTGTAATGGGCATTATGCTGACTTTTAAAATCCATTTGTCATTAATTTCAGAAGAAATTGTATATGGGTGTTATTTTAAAAAATTGTAGGATATTATACAGATAGAATTAAGAAGCCTGTGGCATCGAGATACTAAGTCTGCCTAAAAAAGAAAGCCTTCTTAAGGTGATTAGGCTTTTGTGTCTCTGCGGGACACCCCCTTTTTTGTGCTTGGCAAACCTTGGTTACTCTACCATTGACTGTGTACAGAGTACAACAAAACAGAAATGCCAGCTGGAAAACCAGCGGTAATAAAAGTAGGTTGAGGGAATTAAATATAATTGTCTTAGGCCCTGCTCCAAGTATTTCTCTTCTCTGACTCACAGCATGACACAGAGTTATTGACTAATGGATATTCTTGGGTCTGTATACCTACGTACATCAGAAGCCTGTGCCAGAGCTTGCTGACCAATTACCTTGTCTTAATCTGTGATGAGGTGTTTCGCTAGGTTGTCAGAAAATGTGTGTGTTTTTACCAGAGTAACTCATGACATTCACAAAACTTTGTGTTTTTTTTTCATTTGTACTGTGCTTATTTTTTTACTGCAGTATTTTTTTCCTTCCATGCTAACTGACGTTTTCTACCCCCTCTAGGGTCCTCCGGGAGGTGGAGGGCCACCAGGAACACCTATCATGCCTAGTCCTGCAGGTATTGAAACATACTCAGAAATAATTAAAGATAATTCTAAGGCATTTTAGGAAGTACAGAAAGAATTTTTCACACTTTGATTTTCCTGAAGAATCCACTAATTAGAAATTACTAGATTTTTATTTTATGTTTCAGGTTGTTTTCCTGTGCTTTCACTCTCTTTCTCT
Source organism: Limnodromus scolopaceus (assembly GCA_028565335.1). Classification (NCBI taxonomy): domain Eukaryota; kingdom Metazoa; phylum Chordata; class Aves; order Charadriiformes; family Scolopacidae; genus Limnodromus; species Limnodromus scolopaceus. The sequence continues at coordinate 76,549,770 of JAOXNO010000020.1, read as the reverse complement.
CCCTGCTATTTTGCAGAGATAGAAAGAATTGTATCTCTGCAGTTCAGAGCAATTAATTTCTCTGGCTTTTGTGACCATGTTTTCTTGCACAATTTCTGCAAGATGAAAACAAAAGAAGTCACTGTCTTTATTTGCTTTTGTAATGTTCTTTGGGGCGATTCCACCAGCGTGGAAATCGGGAGATGTCTGAATCTGGTGAAACTTCCCCTGTAGTGTCCTATGGGATAGACCTGACCAACATGTGGCTCTTTAGTGGTGTTCTGCATCAGCAGCAGTAGATGTGATGCACAGCCGTGTCATCTGACTGAGAGCAGGGTCATGCTGGACAGGTTGCTCTCCTCTGACTTGCAATGGAGGAGTAAGGCCCCAGAGGAGCCATTGTCATGCCCTACCAGCGCTCTGTTCTCAGAACTTCAAACCGCCCCTTTGCTTCCCCAAGTAACATGAATTTGTATCTTGCAACTGTGACCACATGGAGATTTTGGCCATACAAAAGACTGGCCACATTACTACTGAGGTTTGAGGAACCAAGGAGGAGGATGGGAGGATTCAGGGTGGCTAGCTAGATCCTCAAGGCTTAAAGATGGTGAACTAGATGGAACTATTTCCCTCCATCGACGTTCTGCAAAGATTCTGATATGAAGGTGGAACTGCGAGATGTGAAGGATGCTGCCCTCCCCCACGGACATCATCAGAAATCTGCTAAAATGAAATTAATCCAGTATTATAACCCAGTATTCAATGGCTAGTCCTTTTGGCCAACATTTGCCTTTGTAACTCATTTTCACCAGCAGAGGGACTTCTTCACCTCGGTGATGCTACAGCATCCTCAGTCTTTATGTCCTACATGTTCTTGCTGTCCTCTGCAGCACAAGAGGTTAGGGAAGTTCCCTCACTGTCCATGAGAACTTTTTGCACCAATATAATATCTCAATTAAATACAATCCCAGGGCCTTAAAAAATGCAGCCTGAGATAAAGAGTAAGGCTTCCTTGTTCATATCCTTAGTGAAAAACATAATTAGCGCACACTGGCATTTGAAAATTAAGAGTCTCTCTTAACATAAGCTTATGGACAGCCTGCACATTTGAAAACAGTCAGCACTGCAGTTATGGGACATGTTAGGCTGTCTGTGTGCAGCTCAAATAAAGCTGCTGCTGCCAGTTGTCCCCATTTTCAGGTAGAGACTCAAAAGATGTTTTGAGACTCTCTTGTCCAGAGTATGAAAACACTTAGAAAATTGGCCATCTGAAAATTTTGAAAAGGTATTTACTTGCCTGTGAGACAAACCAGCTCTGAGAGTTCCCATGGCCCAGCTAGGCCATATGTATTTTCCCGTGAGCCAGCAGAACGTGGGGAGAGCCAGAGATATGTGTTGCAACAGGATCTAGTGGTTGAAGAACTCATTGCCTGCCTCATCGAACATTAAAAATAACTTTTTTGTGTGCTAATTTTACTTTGTTAACTTTAGGCTGAAAGCTTCCCCTTCCCCCC